>CM069534.1:29530000-30130000 GCA_035773235.1 Eospalax fontanierii
TCCAAGTCAAATTCCAGTAAGGCACTTTGCATCAATAACTTTTGCCATTAAAATGTGATTACTAATTCAAAGTAAGGATTCTTTAATTTTCACTCAAGACAGGATATATAGTCCATGTGTGTACAACATGACAGAGTTTGAGAGGAAAGAATAACATCTTTTTTAATAGTTGCCTGAGAATTAACTAATGACTTGCTTTAATTGTCTTCACTTTGAAATTACAGAGAAAACAGTGTTTGAACTTACAGAGGAAAAGACTGAAGACATTATTGCTACTTAATAGTAATACAACTGTAAATCTTTCTAAAAGGCAATGTGTTTACAATGTTTAAGATGGGGGCTGGAGAGATGGCTCTCCTTAATAGCAGTGGCTGCTCTTACAGAGGACCCAGGTTCAAATCCCAGCACCCACATGGGTACTAACAACTGTCTAAAACTCCAGTTCCAGGGAAATCTAACGCCCTTTTCTGACCTTTGTGGGTAGAGCATGGGTTCACTTACACACATGCAAGCAATACACATAAAATAAAATTAATGAAATATTTTTAAATATTTTTAAAATAAATATTTTAAATCACAGATTCAATTAATTCAATTAGCTGTATTTAAAACTACACATTAGACAAACGCAATGAACTGAACATTTTTTTATCATTCTCTTTAAACCTAAAAATTCCTGGTATCTTTAACAAGAAGTATTTTTTAATTAATCACAGTGAAATCATAAAACAAAATGTATTTTATTAGAATCATTGTCATTCTTATGTTACAACTACTTTATTTTAAATCATGATTTTTATTTACAGATTTGATTAAAAGTTCCTAAATAAGTCATCTTGGAGCTTGTGCTACATTCTGGTCTGTGGTGTTTATTCCCAGCTCTCCCTAGCCACTTACTGTTCATAATCCTTTCACTATTTCTGTGATTCTATTATCCCCAGTCAAAGAGATTATTATAGCACTGCACTGCTTTTTCGATTTCCAGCATCTGAGTTTCCTACAACCATTTTTATTTAAAAAAAAAAAAAACAAAAACAAAAAAAAGCGGAGACCAAAGTGGAAGGCAGAAAACTCCTCAAGATAGATTTATACCCTATGAGAATCATTTCATCTTATCAAAACAAGGCTCCTTTCCCAGTCTCTGTCTCTCTCTCTAAGAATCTCTATTCTACTGCAGGATAGGCACTCAGGTGGGTTATTTAAATGCAATAGCATTTCTGCAGTGTCTTCAGACTCCTAAGGAAACCCGAAATTTATCCCAAGTCCAGACTTTTTTCTTTTAAGATAACTCTTATATGATATTTTTCTAGTTACATATTCCTTTGTGAACCCCCTAAAAAAGCTCAATGTCTAGGAAAATCAGAATATAACTTTTAGTAAAAACAAATTTAAAACTTCAAAATAATTAATAATGATTAAAATATAAAAGGATGTTAAAGACTTATCTAATGATAATAAAAAATGAAAAAAGTTAATTAAGAGAAATTTATTACAATATTCACGAGAATTTGTTTCATTAAAACATTTTTTCAATTAGTTTGTTTTTTGCTTTTAGCAAAATGCTGTTGTGATTAAAGTGTTCCTTAATGAGATGTGATGTTTTCTGTTACATAAAGAACAGGAGAAACAGTGCAATCTAAGAACAGAATAGAGGGGACTCAGCACATTGCCCTTGCTCAGACCTTAATTTTAGCCTTAACTAGATATTCATTACTAGCAGTCAATGTAAATTCTGATTCCAAAATAGTTTGATCCTTATTTTTCCACAGAGGTATAGTCTTGATTTCATAAATGTGTCAGGGCAAAGAAAAAGGAAAATTAGATAAACAATTAATGATTTTCACCTGGAAGTGTAATATATTGCTTGTGTTTAGATAGAACAAGATCATTCAAATGTAAACTAGAATTTTTACTAAAAGTTTTATTAGCCTATTCTACTATATTTTGTTAAAACTGAAAGACTTTGAAGTAAAAATACTTTTCCTTGTAAAACATATTTTAAGAAAACTAACCTAGTACTGTAAATATGGTCAAAACCCATAGCTGGGTAATACATAAGCCCTAGCAGGAACCTGTTATTGTCCTTTTGATAGATGAACATGTTTTCAAACTACTTTCTAAATATTTATATTAATACCAATAGGTCAGTGCTGATCTCAGCCTTGGTAAGAAATGTTTCTATTTGCAATGGGTGTCGGTTAATTCAGAGACTCATAACTGTTCATTATGTCAAGAACAAATGGTCGTTTAGTGTTCCATGCCAAATGAAACATTTATATCATCTCTCTGAGACTCAGGGAATATTGTAGAAAGAATGCAAGGACTGGAGAACTGGATGTCATACTATAAAATACTGTCATCTGGATATGAGAAAAGTGTTTCACCCAGGAGCTCACAGCAGCAGTGGCTGCCTACCAAGGACCAGTAAAGACTAGGCCCATAAACATTCCATCGTGTATTCATAAGTCCCCACCCCTCCCAGAGGAGTTGTAGACAGTTAAAGGTGCAGGAGGAGGAGAAGTCATATACCTCAGTGGTGTAAAAACTGGTGCTTTCCCTTCACACAAGCAAATAACTGCCATCGATGCTCATACAGGCAACCCAAATTAAATTCAAAGTCTCAAAAACAAATAAATATTAAATAAAATTTGAAAAGACGTGAAAGTAGGTAGGACTTAATAAGAAGAAGGAATTTCTTGTGTGGAAGAAAGAAGTAAGAGGATAAATGGGATTTTTAATTAAAGAATACTGTATGTGATTAAAGTGTAGAAGAATAACTAAATAAGTAAGATGATGGCTTTGCTTTCCCGTATTTCCATTAGGATCTTGGCAAAACTTTTTTCATGATTTCAGAAAATTTTAATAGGTTGGCTTTTTATAAAATAGTAGGCATGTGGCAAAGGAAATTTTTTAAAAATTCATTATCCGTCAGCTTTTCCATCCTGGACTAGCATGGGTCACAGTAAAAGGCAACTACAGACTACATTTCTTACCTGGAGATTCACTATATATAATTCAGTTAATCATAGTCAACCTTAATAAAAATAGTATATGGATAATTTCAGAATTAATATATAGTTTTAAATTTTGTCCAACTCCAATAGCTTAATGAAATTTCATACCCTTCGGCCCAAGCAAGAACCATGTGCCCACCATCACTGTACTATATATACTGCCTGCCCATTAGTTACTCAGCTGACATCTTGGTTGTCAGATCATTAAGCATATATGTCAATGTTGTGGACAGGAAACAGCCATCTGAGTTCAAGTGTTCCCAAAGTGATAGATGAGTGTTGCTGACAACTTGAATATGCTAACCAGAACTGTAAAATGCTGCCTTTCCCTGAGAGAAAAAAAGGCCACTGTTATTTCAGTGTGTTGTTATAATTATTCTTCTCCTAAGTTCTTATTGTTTATTGTTTTCTGTGCCTAATTTATAAGGGTTATCATGAGTATGTATGTATAGAAAAAAATTAATGTAAATATAAGGCTCAGTGTATTATTATTTCAGGCATCCACTGGGGTTTGGCATGTATCCCTGTGACTAAGGGGGATTGCTGTACTAGATTTTGGAAGATGCAGAAACAGAGATGACTTTTGTAGGAATGTGACAGTTACCCAAAGCAGTCTGAGTTTAAGAACCCTTGGGAACAAATGTACTAACCCATCCTGGTCTTCTCCCTCTTACAGAATGTAAGGCAGAATGAAAAACAGAAACACAGACATAGAGCAGTACTTGCAAGAACACCAACAGTGTTTACATTTCTGATTTTTTCAGAAAGACAAAGTTAATGTTTAAGATTTTCTAGTATGCTTTATCTATCCAGATACTCAGATACTTTCCTGCCATTTCTTAACACTAATATTTGTATATTGGTTAAATAAAACTTTATTTTTAGCCTGAAGTTGGTGTTTGAGATTAGAAAGAATTGAGGACTGTAATGTTTATCTTTAAGAAAACTGGAGAGATGCCTCAGTGGATAAGCTGCTTGCTGCATAAGCATAATGACCAGAGTTAATCAACAGCACTCATGTAAAGGCTCTGCTGACATTGTAACATGCCTACAATTCCAGAGCCAGGAGGCAGAGGCAAGTGATCTTCCTGAAACTGGGTAACTACACCAGTCTATCACTGAGCTCAGTGTTCAATTGAGAGACTGCCTCAGTGACTCAGGTGGATAATGTTGTTCCCTCTCGTGGTGGTCGCGGCAGATAGCTGGCTACTCCCTCTCTCCCAAACCCCTGTTTCCAGTCTAGCTGGAGACGGCGGTGAGGGGGAGATTTGACACTCAGCTCGTGTTCCTCCTCCCTTGGATTGCCTGGACTCCTCCCACCCCCAAGACGATAGTCCATGAGGGGATCAAGGGGAAGTCAGGTGCACGGCTCTCCCATTCCCAGCCCCCTGGCCCATCCCAGGAAATAATCAGATGCTGCTGGGGTACCCATCCTACCAAAGAAGTCCACAGCCAGCCAGCTTCACAGGTGTTACAGTTCTTTCAGGGTGGTACAGCTCTTCTAACAGCGCAGCAGGAAGCCATTTAGTGAACTCAGCAGGCACATTATAAAGGCTCAGAGCCACAGGTATTAGCATACAGTGCAAGGTCTCTACCAATCATCATACAGCAGAAAATTCACCTAATTAGCATACAAGGGAGGGGTATTTTTATATGTGAGGAAGTAACATACTGCTCCGATAGTAACATTTCTATATTTCACCTCATTAACATAAGTATCATTTCTTTGCAGATTCCCCATTTCCAGGAATCCTTGTTTATCTCTTGGTGCCTTCTGGTTTGGTTTCACTTCCTCTAGGCACCATCTTAACAGTACATTTAATTCAATAAGGCCCAGCATGTTGATCCTGGCTTCCACTGGCATACTCAATGCTCATATTCTTGCACAAACAAAAATTGCTCACAAATGCAAGCACACCACACACAAACACATACACACAAGCATACATACATACACACACACACACACACACACACACACACACACAGATAAAAAAAAGAAAGAAAAAGAAATAAAAGAAAGGAGGAAAGAAAGAAAGGAGGGAAGGAAGGAGTGAAGGAAGGAAGGAAAAATAAAAGAATTAACTATCCTGGCAAATAGTAAATCCAGCAAAAGCCTCAGGAAAGGTGAGGTGAGGCTTCACATTCTTACTTCCATATGTTTTCTGGGTTCTATGCTGTTTCTTTGCCTTGCAATCCCATTTTTACTGTTTGTACAAGAGGAAACTCAAAAGTTGCATTTATTCTTCTTTTCCTCCTCTGTCTTAGTTCCTAATGGACTGATAGGAAAGATGCCCTGTCACTGACTGGCTCACAGTGACTCCACGGCCTCAGGCTAAGGAACCCTGCACTTCATTTTTAGCATCTCCCAGAGTTCATTTTCCTTTTGCTGCACGTTATCTTGTAACACCTTAGTTTTTATTTTCAATTTTATTTTAATATTGCTTCAGTCTTGTGTCTTCATGTCAAGGTCCTTTCTAATATCAAAATCTGATGCTGTCATGGCCTAAAAAAATGTCAAAAATTTTTTGTGTGTTTGCCTGTCAGCTTTTGTCTAAATTCCTGTCTTTTTATGTATGACACTTAACATAATGGCAGGTCGTAATTACATGCTTGGCAAGATGATAAATAAATTATCTTAGAAATTTGAATCTTGAAATTTTTTGTTACAAATATATGCGGCAGTGTAGCTCACTGATGCCACTCCTTTGTTGATCAAGAATACTGAAAAGGGCAATCATGGGAGGTTTGGGGAAAAATCGCAGAGCTAGTTTCTCTGTCTTAAATACTTAAGTGTTTGAAGTTCACCCACAGACTTGATGCAGAGCCTGAGAGGTGAACCAATGATCTTCTGTAAGATTTTTATAAATCTAGGAAACAGCATTTTAACTTTATTATGCAGCTTCTTAGCACACTAATAGTGTGTCCTGTGTTTTAGCATAATTATTAAATAGGATGATTTTGAGGTAATGCTTTAAGATGAAGAATTCAGTTCTAGAAATTTCAGAGGACTTTCAGGACCTCCCTGTAGTCAAGATTAACTTCAAGTGGGTAGAGGTGGGAAGACTTTCTCCACAAATGAAATCCAAAGTAAATATAGAACACATGCATGTCACAATGTCACACGGTTTAGATAGCACTTGCATGTTTGAAGTTGCTTAGAACAAGTCAGCTTTTCTTATTAGCAATGGAGGCATCACTCATATGCACATGTATACACACAGACAAACACACACAAACACACATGGAAGAAAATGAATAATGGTTTAAATAGATACATTTTGAAAATAACTTCATATAAATAAGATCACTGACATTTTCTTCCTGATGTAGGCCACTATTAGCTTGATATAATAATTTACATGTCCACACTAATATTAATATTGATAATTAATTTAACTGAATTTTAGTTTGGTTCGACTTGGAGCAGTTTATGATCTAGGAAAATGTGCCAGGTTGTGCAGCTATTCTCTGTAGTAAACACTGGTTTGGTGCTGCTGCTTTGATTAATTCTCTGTGGCTCACCTTCAAATACAAGATGACCAGTTTTCATAATTTGAGCCAGTACAGAGTAATGCTCAGTTTTATTTGAACTCTAATGTTATTTAACGAATGTATATTTATTTGCTTACTTGTCTGCTATGTCCAAAACTGTGAGTTTCTCTGTTGTAAAGATGGTAGATGTTTATTACTTTGCATAATAGCAACTAAGGGAAGTAGACGATGATCCTCATTCATTTGAAAGAGCTAGACTTTAGCTCATTAATTCCATGGAATTATGTATTCATTTAAAAAAATAAATTGTTCTAGTATTCACTACCTTCAACTTACTTATCCTTGTATTTATATGTGTATGTGCTCATCTGCAAACACAGGATCTGAACTCTTACATTATGACAAACACTGGGCTCAGCACTGCAAGAACTAGATGATTCTGCCCCCTTGTCATTTGGGAGAAGTGACCTAGTCATAGCAGAGACTAGTACTCCAAGCCATTCTCTGAAAAATGGAATATACACAGTGGCTTCAGGATTTCCAGGTCAATGAGTTTTTTTTATTACAGAATGATGTGAAATATTGATATTCTCCTTTAGTATTTTGCACTGATAAAACAACTCTCTCCAAAGCCCATCAATGATAATTGGATTTGATAAGACAGCAGACCGAAAAATGAGAATAGGTAAAGTATGTTTCATAAGAGTGATCTATCTATAAAATGAATGGAATTCTATATCCCAAATGATTATAAGTCTAAAATTAATTAAATGTAACTAAACATGCCTCATTTCATACTCTAGAAGGTTGTATTTTTTTATAGAGACAGTAGAGAATTGAGGGTGACAGCACATCATTAATTCTCATGAACACCATAGTACTAAGGACTTTATAATAACTATGAAGGAAAAAAGAAGCATTCAATAGCTCTTTCAAGAGATTCCAAGTTGTATAGTGGTTCTCCTGTCGATCTGAAGTCTTATGTTTTGCAGTTTCAGTCACTGACACACAGCCTTGGTCCAAAAATGTTAAATAGAAAACTCTACTGCATAATTGTGACTAATAGTCCAGCTGAATATTTTTATTATGTTACTGGAAATAAAAGTAGAAGACTCATTTAATCAAAGGATCACGAAAGCTCTCTTGGTGAAGGAAATATTTAAGCAGGATGCTGTAGGACCTTCCCTAAATTTTATTTTGTATGATTCCACATCAAAAATCAAATGTAGACAAATCTGAACTTCATTTCTATCAAAACAAAATTAAACAATGTATGATAGCCTGTGACGTCTGTAGAATAAAAATTTAGTTATCTTCTAAGTGGGAGGGATGTCTAAGTCAAAATGGAGAGATAGGAAATATGCCTAGAATGCATATTTCCTTTTCTTTGTCCAGACCTCAGTCTTCTCTGACTGAGCTCCCATTTCAAGGATCCCATTTGTTTTACTTCAATGGGAAGTTTGTCCCAAGCTCTTGAATGAGATTTGAAGGAGAGTCAGGGAGGCTGGTCATTTTTTTTCTGAGCCTATGTGTGAGGCAAAAGGGAAAAGTATTACTCCCCCTTACTTCCTGTTTCCGAATGGCCCCGTTGTCCCTTGTGCCTCTCCCTTTCCCATACTGATCTCTGTATCTAGAGGAAAGGGGAAGAGGCCGTCTAAGGGTGGGAATGACAGAAAACCTTCAAATCTATCAGAAGTACAAACCTCAGTGCTCTTTTTCTGAAGGGTATTATATGAATTTTTTTGTTGTTTATTTCATATGTGAATATAATGTATTTTGATCAAATCCACCCCAGATTCCTTCTTTATCCACCTCTACACCCACACACTTTTCCCCGCACTACTTCATGTGATGTCTGTTTTTTTCTTTAAATCCCCAAAACACTTAGTGCTGCCTGTGTGCATTGATGAGGAACTATTTACTGAAGCATGGGTTCCCTTTCAGGGAGCACTTCCCAGCAAAGTCTTCTTCTCCCAGCAATCATCAATTGCCAATAGTTCTCCAGAGAGTGGTGAGACCTCATAAGACACTCCTCCGTCCATGCTGGGGTTTTGGTTGGCTTGATCTTGTGCAAGTTTGTACATGCAATCACAGCTGCTGTGAGTTCATGTCTGCTGTGCACCATCATATCTACTGCATTATCTTTCGCTACATAGGCCAGCTACTTCAATCTCTTAAAATCTTTCTGTCCCTTCTCTGGTGATTTCTCGGCTTTGTGAGAAGGAAAAATGACATAGAGGTTCCATTTAGAGCTGAACACCCCAAAATCTATGCTCTGCATGGTGACCAGTTCTGGGTTTCTGTATTAATTTTCATCAACTAAAAAAAGTAACCTATAGGTAATATGAGCAAGGTCCAAGGAGCCTTTAGGATTCTATTTCCATATAGGCACACACATCCTCACTAGCTCTTACAATCTTTCTACCACCTCTTCTGGAACAGTCCTCAAACCCTGGGTGAAATTTAATATAGGAGTCCTGTCCAGGGACCCACACTCTGCAGAGTCCTTATCTTCATGCATTGGCTATTTTGGCAATTGATTAATGACGAATGAGAATGAGTTAATCTTAAAGCTAGCGACTCTGGTTAACCTAACTAAACTTCAGTGAACAAACTTGCACTGGAGAATATTTGGGGACACTAACATGACACAATAGACCTTAAGACAGATGAAAGAATGCATAGATTCTAGTTGAGGGACTATGGGAGGGGTGCTGGAAGGAGGTGTAGATATGATTAAGATTGATTGAGATGATCTGTATGAAATATACAATGATTCAATAAAAATAATTAAAAGAAGAAGCCTGGTGAGGGTTGAGAGATGCATTCATCTATAGATAATAAATTAATTTGGGTAATAATAGCTTAGGAGGCAGTTTCATCAGAATAATACAATCAGGTTCTCCCTTTGTGCCTGTGGTCAAGACAGTCATAGAGTTTGGCTCAGTTAATGGTACCAGGCAAACATTCTGTCTTTTATAGCAGTTTAAATCCAATCAGAAATTGCTTGATTACTTCTAAAATTCACACTGATTTCTACATTGGCAGTACATATTTGCACTATTACAAATGATAAGTGTTACCAATTTTCTTACATTTCAAGTTAGCATTTGTTTTGTTTTGTTTTGTTTTTTCCTACACTAAGCATTTTGATTACAGTAAGTTGAAATCTCAAAGTAGTTTAATTTGCTTTTCCATGATGAGTAAAGATTTTTTAAAAAAATCTTTATTTAAAATAACCATTTAAAAATTTCTTAGTCATTTGTATTTTCTTTTTCTTGAGAACTTTATTTCATTCTGTGTGACAATTTTTATTAGGTTATTGATTTTACTAGTATTTAGTGTTTTAGTTCTTTGTACATTCTACTTACTAACACTCTATCACATATATACCTGGGAAATATTTGTTTTCCAATTCTCAGACTTCTTTTTTCAGGAGAATGATGGTATCCTTTGTTGCACAGATGAGTTTTAGTTTCATGAGATTCCATGTGTCACTTCTTTTTCTTAATATCTGTGCTACTATCGTCCTATTCCAGAAGTCCTTTTCTGTGCCTGTAAGTTCCAGTGTACTCTGTGCTTTTGTCCTCTAACAGATTCAGGATACCAGGTCATATGTTGAGGTCTTGAGAAATTAGGACTTAAGTTTTATTTATGGTGAGAGATAAGTATCTAGTTTCATTCATCTACATGTAACTTTCTAATTTATCCCACACCATTTGTTGAAGATGGTAGCCTTCTCCAATGTGATTTTTGTCTCTTTATCAAAATTAGATGGGTATAAAAGTGTGGGCTTTCATATGAGTCTTTGAGTATATGTCATTTATCATTGTGTCTCTTTTTTTAAAAATATTTTGTTATTTTTATTTGTATGAGTGTATTTCTTGAATGTATGTAAAAGCACCCTGTCGTGCTATGCCTGCAGATCAGAAGAGGGCATTGAATCCCCTGGAACTGGAGTTAGGAGAGTTGTTAGCTGCCATGTAGGTGCTGGTAATCAAATACCAGTCCTCTGAAAGAGTAGCAAGTGCTCTTAACCTCTGAGTCATCTCTCCAGTCTCAAATATGTCTCCTTTTATGCCAGTAAAATGTCATGTTATTACTAAAGCTTTGTGGTATAACTTGTAATCAGGGAGGCTGAAACATTTTTATTGTTCAGGATTGTTTGGCTATTTTGACTTTTTTGTGTTTCCTTAGGACTTTAAGATTAAAATATAACTTCTATGAAGAATGATGTTGGAATTTTAACAAGGATTTAATTGAATACTTTGTGTTTGTGGGCTTATCCCTGAGTTAAGTCTGGTTTTTATCCTGCTTCTACAGTTTTTGCTGAAAGCTCATGCAAGATGAAGAACTCCCTTGTCCTTGTTCATAGGAATTTATGAATTTTTAATAGAACTATGCCTTCTTTTGTGTGTTTGTAACCACAGGCAGGTACATATTTCAGTGCATCCACCTGTGTATACATACACATATGTGGGTGTTACTGTATGTATGGAAACCAACTGTCAACATGGGGTGACATTACTCAAGAGCCATCCATCTTGTTTTTTGAGACAAGCCTTTTCTAATTTGCCCAGAGTGTATGTATTAGGCTAAGATGACTTGCTGATTACTCTTGGAACCAGAGTCACAAGTTGAAGCAGCTACTCCCAGAGTTTTTACATGGATTTTATGGATCAAACTTGGGTCTTCATTCTTGTACATTAGCACTTTACAAACTAAGATATCTCCCCAGCCCCAATCAGATACATTTTTCTAGAGGAAAAAAAAATATAGTGTAGATTTGGATGTGTTTACAGGTAACCACATGATAAGGATATACTATGGAACTGTCATTATATATTCTGTACTTAAATGTATCTATCACTTCACAAAGTTTCCTCTTTCCATACATATTTAATATTATTGTTTTACATTCTGATCTCTCAGACCAGTTTTCTGTCATCTGTTATACTGATTTCCATTTAAGACAGTGTGAAGTCTAAATATGTGAGGCTTAAGTAAATTTAATAGCTGCTTTTCTTTGCTAATTTCATTTTAATATTTATAAAATTCTCTCTTAAATGTTCTATGATAAAGTGAGGAACAGGTTGGCAAGTCACTAGTGTGAATGAAAAACTCATTTTACATTATGATAAAGCAGTGCTCATAGGAACAACCACCCTGCTGACATCACTTCATGGGAGCTCTTCTAAGGAAAAAAGAAAAAAGAAAAAAAACCTTGGTCAGGTTCTTCACTGAGACAGGACTACATTCTGTCTTATATATTCAATTAAGAAGAAAGGATTCTATACCTTAATGACTGCTCAAATACACAAGATTTTTTTTTAATCTTTCACTTAGAATTTCCTACCATCATTGAAGTTGCTTTCAAAGTTCTTTTTCATTTGGGTATGATCAGTAGTGTTCTGATCCTCTTACTAAATATTAGCTTTGATTTCATTTTATAGCAGTCTTTTGTGGATCCTTGCCATTGATATATCTCTTTGCACTCTTCTTTCATTGTTTTAATAAAAATGGGGAATTGTTATCACAAAAAGTTCATAAATTAATGCAGATTGATGAAGTAGCTTGATCCATAATGTGAACAAAATCCTTAGGAAATAGAGAAACTATATTTTCTACCATGTGTATTTATTTCGAATTACAGACAGAAGAGGTACTTAAATTTCTCTTAAAATTTTTCACCATCTTATAAAATCCTTATAAAATCCTTATAAGGATTTTAACCTAATGATAACACAAGCATCCTACCCTGGTTATAAATTATAGGAATAATTGAACTGAACAATCTTTGAGTGAATATTTGTTATGTAAACAAATATATCATATCTTCTTACAATATTACTATGTAGTGACAAAGATTATTATATTCAAGCAGATACTAAAAGGGAAAATATGTAAAGAAAGGTAATTTTGGAAACATTGGTACTCTCTGTTTGAGTGCAATAATGCCATTTTAGACAGTTAATTGATAACAGAATATCCCCATCAACATGAATGTAGTTTTGCAGTTAATTAGCAGATAATACTTTTTCATTGTTTTGCAGTTCCTCTATTCTTGTGTTTGTTTTTGTAAGCAAACATGGACATAGTTATTGTATTGTGTTTGTTCTGCAGGTAAGAATATAATACTAATATATCAAATTATAGACATTACATAAAAAATACACTCTATTACTTCTGATATTTTTTATTTACTTCCTAACATAAGAACTCCAATGATGCTAATTTCTTACTGTTAATCATGTTTTCTTCATTGTTTATAATCATGCTTCATTTCTTTCCACATTCTTTTCTATGATAATACATGTTCATTACTGACTCTGAAAGCTCAGTAGTCACCTAAAAATAATGCAGTGTTGAAGTATGATAGACAAGATTTTTACTTCCATAATCACAAAGTGCACACACACACACACAGACACACACACACACACACACACACACACACACGCAGAGTATAGAGTGAATAGTTAAAAACACTGTAAAATGAACAAGGTTTTAAATATCCATGGCTTCATTAATTAATTCAAAGCCAAGAAATAATTATTTAATCATACTTTGTGCCTGAAACTATATAAGACTTGAATTAAGGTTCTGAATGGGTTGAATATAGTAAGTTGCTTCACAATAAAATTTGACTTATTAATAAGAACATGTGAAAATGTACCATGGTAAAAAAAACTGACATGAATTTTAGTTCAGCTGCCCTGTTTCTCATGCTGAATTCAATTCATTCTTCAATATCTGCTAATTACCCAGTCCTGTAACTTATAATGTGTTGTGCTTACTTTAGAGGGAGCATCACAGAGTATATTTATAAACAAAGAAAAGGTGGGTATGTGTGAGAGAGTAAAAGAGAGAGGGGAAGGAAGTAAGGAAGCAAATAAGAGATGAAAGCAGGGAAGAGGAGTGGGGAGGAAAGATTGAAGGAAGGAAAAAGAAAAAAAAAAACCACCAGAAACATACTCGTAAACATTTAACATATGATTTTAAAATATTTGTGAACTAAGGATAAACAGGCACAGAAGCATACAAATGAATGGATGAATTTAGTTCTTCGTCATCACATCACAGGTATCCTATGAAAAGTTACCAAGGTGAAGATCAACACAGCCCAGCTATGAGAACACAGAGAGTCCCAGAATCAGTATTCCCCCTAGTGAAGAATCGCAACAATGAAATATACATACATATACAGTTATGCGCATGGCCTGGATCTCACAAAGATTGCTTCTGCCTCTGCCTCTCTGCCTCTCTGCCTCTCTGCCTCTGTCTCTCTGCCTCTCTGCCTCTCTGTCTCTCTGCCTCTCTGTCTCTGTCTCTGTCTCTGTCTCTCTGTCTCTCTGTCTCTGTCTCTCTGTCTCTGCCTCTCTGCCTGTCTGCCTGTCTGCCTTTCTGCCTCTCTGCCTCTGTCTCTGCCTCCTCAGTTGTTTAGTTCAAAACCATGACCTACCATCTGGTAACAATTAAATGGATGTTTTGATATTTCTGAGTTATTCAACCTGTTCTAAAGAAAATTAGAAACACAATCATTTATTGAATTTTAGAACACATATTTGAATATTCATTTAACAACCTAGTAAAGAAAATATTGTTTTCTTCCTCTTTGAAGTACCATGGCCTACTTTTACATCATTGTTGGAAACATTCTTTGAATAGGAGATGTATTATAACAATATAAACATGTAGGAACACAGTTTTAAATGGAATTTCCTAATTCCTCAGTTCAGGTAGAAATATTAAGAAGTTCATCTCCTCTGTTGCATGATGGAAATTTGCTGATAAAAGCTGAGAGAAACATGAGAATTCTCCCTACGCCTTGTTCCCCTGTCTTCCTTGAGACTCAGCTGTTGAGACACACTGTAGGTGTGTCTCTTATGTTTAGGCATCTCACAGACATTCTCTGTGTTTGATCAGCTGTGAAACTCTATAATACTCTTTCAGTTGTAAAGGAAGCTTCTTTTATCAGTAGTGACAGGCATGCTTGTCTGTAAATATAATGATTCATATTTAGCATATGGTAAGAAATTACATTTTTTAGAGAGGTGTTAAGCTTAGTTTTTTCTCTATTATCTCTGATTTTTCCAGCCATGTGTATTTGGCTATGTTTACCGTGCCACACATGACTTTCCTCCCAGTGAGTGGGCATACTTCAATTAAGTAACTATGGATTACACCCAAGAAAAACTGCCACTACTGCCCAAAATAGCTTGCTGTGTTTATCATTGTTGGGGTTGATACTTTCACTGAGGAATGTCTCAATAGGCCTTAACACATATGACAGAATGCATGAAATCAGTGGGGGAGAGCTCTAGTGGGTGTGGGTGGGGAAGAGGGTAAAAAGATGAGTAAGAATTTTTGTGTGAAATGCACAAAGTTCAATAAAATATGAATTAAAAAGAAAAACTCAACACAGAAAATAGAAATATAGGACTGAATTTAGACATCATTCAATTTTGGCTTTGATTATTTAACCAAAGTATTTAATGTCTTTGATCCTCATTTTCTTCATAAGCAGAATTGAAATCTTTTTATTGGCTTCTTACTATTGCGCTGTGAATTAATGAAGTATGATTTATTATTTGTTGGACAACTACTGCAGAGTGCTGCCAACGATGAATTTTGGGGAATGACCACTGGTCTTAATGTGTGAGAAGATGATGACTATAGTAATGAATAGATTACTATGAAAATAAGACAATAACACTTCTTTTGAAAATATATTGGATCTGATAAAACATTATAAAATGTTATAAATAGAATGATGCATGTCTGGAGTCAATTTCAGAGGCATATTAAATGGATTTTAAATTCACACAATAACATAGTATAATGGCAGTGAAATATGTCATTTTACTAGACAGAAATACCACCTAAGTAGACAGAATTTTTGTAATTTTTAGTATCTACTCTACCGTAAAAGTATAAACTAAAACTGAATTTCAGTTTTTGGAAATTAGACTGAAAATCTTTTTAAATTGTTATTTTTAATAATAATCCTTTTTGGCACTTTCAAGCATAAAGGAATTTGTTGTTCAGTTCTACAAGCTTTAAAAACAGGAAAACTGGTTGTGTGACTTCTGTCTCTTTTCTCTCATACATACGTGTATATAAATGTCATAGTATATTAAATCTGCACCTACATTTATATATCTGTATACATGTAAACGTTTGTATTTTTTAAATAAGTGCACCTGAGAGTAATTTAATAAATTATAAACATGAAGATTATTCAATTTACTATCAAAATAGAAAAGCAATTGTAATATCATCTAGGTGCTATCCAAAAAATAGTGTTTTACAATATTTGAGTACACAAAAATTTTAGATAATCTCTTTAAAAAGGTATTGTTTTCCTTTTAAAACTATATGTATCATTTTATACAATGCTTAATTGTTAACTAAATTACCAAGGGAAAAATGTTATCTAAGTTTAAAAGACGAGAGTTACTTGAGATACATTACTAAAATGTCTCAGAATAAATTTTATTCAGATAACATTGCAAATATCTAATGAATCTTAGCAATTAAACCTGACGAAATGAGCTTATTCCTTTGGAACTTTTGATTTTTCAGTTGATTTTTCAAACATTTTATATAAAGCTCCTAATACAATATAGAATTGCCAAATAAAATTAATATTATTTGAAGCCCATTATTTTACAAAATATACTTGCAAGAGCAATGAAGAAAAGGTTATATAATTTTCAGTACAATAAAATGACATTAAAAAAATAGTTTCTTATTTTTATTTTATGTCTATGAGCATATTGCTTGCTAGTGTGTGAGTGCAAATCTAATACAATGCCAGCAGATGTTAGAACATGGCATCGGATCCCTTGGAACTGGAGTTATGGATAGTTGTTAGCTGCCATGTGAGTGCTGGGAATCGACCCTGGGTCTTCTGGAAGAGTATCCAGTGCTCTTAAATACTGACCCATCTCTCCAGCTCTAAAATGATGCATTCTTAAATAGGAAGAGTTTTAAATGAATAACTTATAATAGCCATTTTTAAGAGAGTATAATTAAACAGTACAGTACATTCCAGTGAGAACTCAGTGGTTGCCATTGTTTTTAGCATTGTACTCTAGAACTTCATAAAGCTGAGTCCATTTCATTTTTCATCATTTTTTATTATATTCAATATAAATAAGTCAAGAAATTCTTATTCCCTTTGGGAGGCTATGCAAAATGCTGTCTGTATGCTGAGGTAAAATAAAATCATTGAAAAGTAAAAGTAATATGTAACATTTACATTACCAAAAAGTATCATGTTAGCTTGAATGCAATGCCCATTTCTTTGAATTAATTTATAACTCACAATAATACCTGTATAAATAAAATTGTTATGATTTTCATAATAATGAAATTCAATACTGGAACCAATATCTAAGACTCAAAATAATGTAACTGATCTGCAAGATAAACAATGATCTATTCAGTCAAATAATACAAATAGAAAACACAATTAATAGAATGAATAAATAATACAAATACATGCTATTAATGCAAATATTTGATATGATGTTTCATTGTTATTTTGTTGCCAATGAATGGTTTTAGAATTTTGCAAAGGCTATAAAACTGATAGTTTAGTAGATATAAATTTTTGCATCCAACCATGTAAATCATTATGCTGGAATAGAGTAAAATGGGAAATACTACATTGGTCATGAAAGAATTCAGATCTTGGGGGAGGCTGTGAACAATGACTTAGGTGCTGTTAAAAGAATTATTAAGGATCAAGAAGAGACAACTAGCTAGACTTAGTAAACCAATTTAACAAACAAGTAAAAAGCAGAGCAGGACAATTCTTCAATATGGACCACATAGGGAAAAGATTAAAAAAAATACCCAGTAACCTCCCAATACCCTTCATCTCCATGTGGGTTCTAACATAAGGGTACCGTTTAAGTAGAGGAAGAGATGTAAACATAGTTAAGCAGTCCTGTTTGATCAATTATATTTAGCTCTATCACTTCTCTTTCCATTCTCTCCTGCAAGGTGGTGTGACAAGCTGTCTGCATTGCACCATCTCTTTCCAAACAAAAATTCTCTTTCTCCCTGGCTCCAGGTTTTAGCGTTTTCCTTCTCCCAGCATAAGATTCCCAGGACACAGTGTACTCCAATTCCCAGGAGTGCCTGGTTTCACGTTCTGATAGACAAAGTGAGGAGATACAGATAGTCTGCTTAGACTATCCTTGTTTCTCTCTCAGGCCAGTTACAGTATCACATGGCACAACAAAATGAGTATAGTGGAAAACAATGTGAAATAAGACAAATCTATCCTTTGTTGATATCTGTGATTCAGTGCAGATTTCAGATGAGCAGGTATCTAAGGTGAGCATTGGGGATTTCATGCAAGTTAACAGGATGGAAGGCACTGCTGAAGGCCGACCAAATGATCATGGACTGAAATGAACCTGCAGATTCCAAATGAAGGACGGGTGCATCCTTGAGAGTTCTGGAAATGAAATCAAGATGCAAGGGAAAATTATTTTATAGCATTCTTGCACAGCTTTCCTCAAAGAAATACAGAACCTTCAAATAGCTATAATAAAGAATGATAAAAAGTCAGAATTGGTAGAAAAATCAGCAGTAAAAAACATGGCTAGCATTCATGAATGCCAACAAGACTGTTAGCAGCATTTGAATTTTTCTGTTAGAAGTAATATCTTGTTTGTTTTGGATATATATATATATATATATATATATATATATATATATATATATATAACTGTATAATATACATATATAATTAAATTGATGCATTTTCTACATCCTAGCCAAATACATAATTCCTAAGGATTGGGCCATAACTTTTATCTTACACAAAGCATTTACAAGGTATGATATCAGCAGCCACGTCTTGAACTGATGTATTGTTTCAGTTCTTTGGGGTTATTCAGTGCCCAGTAGATTATGGAGTTTATTGTTTTAATAGCAAATATTCTTTCTCTTTTGTAGATGTTGTTGCTTTTGCCTTCAGCAACAATCAATTTCACTGACTTCTCTTTTATCCTTTTTTTTCCTTGAAACTAAACAAACATTAATTATAGACATCTCAGTAAGATAAGAAGATGAATTGGCTTTATTCTGCTTCCCAGTATCAGTATCTTAGTGGTAAAATAAAGTGTTTTTCCTCTAGTCTTGTTAAAGGGGATTATTTTGTAGAAGTACAAAGCTACCTCGAAATTGGTGGTGTTTATTGCTTGTCTCTAATGGAAATTGCATTTTATGGAGAATTGAGATTGATTACCCTTATCTTGACAAGTGAAGATTGAGGGTATATACTATGGAATAAATGTAGCTTCAGTAAGCAACAGGGAAATGTGTAATGCCTTAGTTACTAGGGTTTTAGGGCAGAATTATAGAAGGGGTCTATTTGTGCAACCATTTATAATTTCTGAAGTATTAAGGTATGTGGTGGATAATCATTGCACTTTTACTTACTTATTTTCTAAAGGCAACATGAAACCTTACTTTATTGATTAAAAAATCTAATTAGCTCCCCTTTTGTTTCTTTCCAAGAGTATTGAGAAAAAGGAGGGTGGATGTGGGAGGAAGTTTTAAGAAACAATTTTTATGAAACCATAGCCATGTATCTTCTGGACCTCAGATACAGAAATGAAATACAGAATTTTTAATGAGCCCTTAACAAATATTTTTTCTCACTTCAACACTGAATTCTTTGTGATTAGCAACAAAATACCACATTTTAATCAAAATATTATTTTTCCTATGTAGAGTTATCAATTATAAAATTCATATTCAATAATATTGCAATTTACTTGTATTTAGAAAACTATGGACATATTAGATTATATGAATTTCTTGCCAAATAATATTATTTGGATTGACCTCATGTCATTAAATCAGAATCTGAGCTTTTACTATTTTCCTAAATTTGAATCAAGCATTAGAAAATTATGTGAGGTTGCATACATACAAATTTAGTGTCACAATTGCTATATTTCATTATAATCTATTTTTTCTTGGTCAAAGTACTTACCTTACAATTGTTGGGGGTCCCAGCACTCAGGACCAACCTGATGGGGACCGAAAGTGCTCCACCGTAGGGGAAGAGGTGAGTAGGCGCAAAATCAAGACACTGACTCCAGGAGTTGAGTGGAAACCCAGCAGTGGTGGTCTGCTACAAACGCATTTATTCAAGAAAGAGCAGAGTGTCTTATAGTTCTTAGCCAATAGCCGTATGGGGTGGGGTCCTGATTACAGCTAATTGCAGTTTGTTCCCAGGTGGATTAGGTTCTCTCCAGGTGCTGGGCAGAAACTGGCTTCACAACCAACTGGTGTGGAGCACCACACCCATGAGAGCCATTCCTTCATTCCTCCTGGCAGATGGACTAGCTAGGCCCACCCTGCTTTATGCCCAACAAGCAATTGCATAGGAACTAAAATATGAAGAACATGAACTGACATATTATAATTATTATACTATACAATAATTCTGGAATTAGTTGACAGAAGTATAGAGCTTGTTATCTCCAGGTGCAGGAAATTGTTTGCATTTTTAAAGATATGCTTATTTTGCTCTGAATTGCTATAATATTTTTAAAAGCCATAATATCTAGATGATAAATATACTCAGAACAGATAACGCTGGAATTTCACAACAATTTAATAACTTTGTTAATGTCATTGCCACTTGTATTTTTGTTGACAAGTAATTAATTAATAGATATTAAGTTTTGAAATAGGAGAGAACAGTTGGCTTAAAGTATGAAACAAAGAGGTTCCTCCTACTGAGGCTTTGGGCATTTGAAAAAAAGCAATGAAGCAATGAATCCACCCCGGGCAATGAAAGCAAGGGTCAGTAAGGAGATCAAAGGAGTTTCATGAACATGGAAGAGAGACAGTGATTTTACTCAAAGCAAAGTTTGACCTCAAATTGCACTAATCTATCCTTGTTAGACTAGAAGTAATCTTCAGTATCCTGTTAATTTGCTTACCTGCTCCACAAGATGGGTTTTTAAGTTGTCTTTGGGAATGTGTTAGCAGAATGTTCAACACATAATGTACAACAAACTGAACCTGTGGGAAATCATTTGATTTAATAGCATTTTATTTGGAAGATCGATGTACAAATCTCCTTGAATTTAAATCATTGACCATCTTTATGTTATTAAATATTTATACAATGTCTAAAAGGGAAGATTTGCTATTAATATAATTCAAACCAGAAATAACTTCATTAAATAATACAATATATCTTATTTAAAATTATTTTTAAACAACAAATATGTATACTTTAAATAAAAATGCTCCTATCTTGTTATAGAATGGAAGTTTAAAATATAATTTATTAAAAGTATATTATTGAATAAACATTTATTAATACGAAGTTTTTGATGTTGAGAAGGAACAAAAGTAATTTGCTTTTACTGAAGTTCAAAGAGAATTTTACTCAAGTTAAAATAATGTTATGTTTGTTTCAAGTTATAAACAATTGCAAGTTTTATTATTGATACCATAGTTTTTGATAATAACATTACATTTTTGTATTTTACAATTAGAAATTGCAAAACTAGATTCTAAAAATAATAGTGATATATTTGTAAGCTAACTTTAGCACAAAGTATTTTAAATTTTGTTCTGAACGTACAATGGACTCAATAAATATTATTGAATGAAAGCATACATAAATAATACCTTATCCAGATGTTATTTCACCCAAAATATCATTCTTACTAAAACAATATGAAGTAAAATTAGAATTATCCGATGAAAAGTCATCATGCAATTTGACCAAGATTGATAATGTAAGGAATTAGGCATATTATCCGTCATTCCTCCATTCTCATTACCACTGCAGAGCTTTATAACCTCCACTTCATTTTATGAATCCGAACGAATGTAGTCCTAACCCTGTAGCTATTTCTGATTTGACTTTATCCATCACCACTGCTAATGATTATTTGGCTCTAAAGATTAAGTGTATCCTCATCAGTGTGCCCTTTTCAGTACTCTGTGAATATATTAGCCTCTTTGACCTTCCCTTTCTGATCCCGGGACAGTTGTTAAGTTGCAGATTGGGAGCAGTTCTTTCTTTCTTTGATGTTTTCAAATCAATTTAATAATTTCATGCTGAGTGTAAAGTAACTGGGTATAAAGTGTGTCTCAAGCTATGTGAACCAAAAGGTGTGTGACAGATGACTAACTGTTTTGCATTAACAATAGATTTCATCACTCCTATATCCAAATATTCTGACCTGAGAGAATGTTCTAGTTAAAAATCTCCTGGAATTTTAGTACAAATCTCAAAGCAGATTTGCAATAAAAAAAAAACTTTACATTGTACCATATCACTAATGTATAACCAATAATTTAATGTCTAATAATTTTTTCAAGCAGAAAGTTATCTGACATGAATAAGGAAAGCTAATGGGTAAGATGCCCTATGTTTTGCAAGCAGAAGAGAGTGATACATTCCTTGCTAGTAACACATAGATGCCAGTTCTACTTTTTAACTTTAGTCTGGGCAGATTATTTAATCCCTCATTTTCAGTGTTTTCTATACAGTGAGAATAATCACACAAAATTCAGTATTGTCTTAAGTTTTAAATCCCAGAATTCATGGAAACTCTTTCAGGGTGTTTAGCACACAGTAGGTATTTGCTGGTTGACTTTATTTCTTCCCTCTATGGTTCTAGTCTGTCTCATCTAGAACCCCATTCCCCCGTCTTGCCTTGGTTAAATACTTCTACTCATTGTGTTCCAGAATGTTTCCTGCTTTGAAAACCCGTTTTTCAATGTATCATTTTGTAGTTATTTTGTTTTGTCACTGGGATACAGAGCACTTACTTTGCAATTAAATTGAGTAGAATACATATGTATTTGACCATGGATTCAAAGCAATTCCTAATGGGGCACTGTAATTTTCCTCAGCTGTCATAAAGTTTCAAGCAATGTTCCTTCTAAACATTATTTAAGACAATTTAACAATGTGTACAATGTAGTCTGATTTACCACCTATTACTCTTTCTAATCCTTCTCCCTCTTACATTGTACTGCTTCTTCCCAACTAGTCCCTTCCAAACCCTCATACACTTCTCTCCTACATGATACAAACACACTCTCTCTCTGCCACGTGTGTGTGTGTGTGTGTGTGTGTGTGTGTGTGTGTTCTACTGTTTTAGGACTGAGGGGGACTTTACTGGAGTTTCGAAAACTTGCTAGTAGAGTACTGAGAAAGGAACTGAAAAGTCTCAGATTCAATGAGTTCTTTCAGTTTGGCATCTGTCTTCAGCTCTTAAAAGGTATTTTGTATTTGCCCTTAATCCCAGCTCTCAGGAGACAGAGATAGATATATCTCTGTGAGATTGAGGCCAGTGTGGTTTATGCAGTGAGTTCCAGGCCAGCTGGAGCTATAGGAGGATCTAGTCTCAATAAACAAACCAAAAAGGGGTTTGTAGTCCTATACTCTCCTTTAAAACCATGATTTACTATCATTCCGATACTTTTCTATAAAAACTTGCTTAAATGTTCCTTTCTATTTCATCTGTAACTATGTTAAAATTCCAGAATAAATTATCATAAATCTGAACACTAAAATTTTTATTTTCTCTAATTTTAATAAAAGTTTTGATGCTGTTGACTTATCTTGATATATCATGAAATTTGCTATGTAAATACTTGTTGGATGGGATAGGGAATATTAAAATCAGAAATATATGTGTTCATATATTTTAAAATTACTTTAAAAATATAATTTAGATCACTCCATTGTGACAGTCGCCTTGCCTACACATTTTGTATTTTAGGAATAATTGGAAAGAATAAGGTTTCCTGCTTTCCTTTAAGTTTTTAAAAATTTGACTGATGCCAAGAATGCACAGTAAACCTCACCACTGGTATACTGTGAGCTTCTCATTTATATTTTAATGTCAAGTTTTAGTTTCCTTATAAATTTGGATCTCAGGAAGATTTTGCTATTTTAAACATTGTATATTCTCAGTTGGGTGTGGTGTTTGCATGCCTTTAATCCTGACACTTGGGAGACAGAGACAGGATGATCTCTTTGAGATTAAGGGCATCCTGGTTCACAGAGTGAGTTTCAGACCAACCGGGACCAGAGAGAGACCTGTCTTAACAAACAAGAAAACAAAACAAAACACAATAAAATTGCATATTCTCTATGCCCCTATTATATGACACTAGTCCTTGGTAGATGCAAATAAATTTCTACTTACTTCAAAATAATGATAGCAACAAAGTCCAAATTGTTGAACCAATGAAATTTTGAGGGTTACACACATGAGACTGGGCGAGGAGTTACTTACAGGAGCATGGATAACTGAAAAGGCAGTTGCACCACCTAAAGTCCTATCCTGCATGGGTGATATGACAGCTCATGAAAGCTAGGATCCTGGGGCTCTCTGTATGACTTGCAAGCAGCTCCACAGATCAGGCAGCTTTTCCATCCATCTCTGCTACTGTGATTCTCTTCATCAGTCCTTACCTATTATATAATTGGGAGAGGACTGGGCCTTTTGTCTATGGTAAGTTTCAGGGTTTTCCTGAGACTTGTGAATCATTTATTCTCAAAACTCCTTTGAAAACATCCTGAGTCTTAATGAGCTTCTCACTAGAAGGAGAGGAGGAAATTCTTTTCAGAAGAAATTATAACACAACAAACCATAAACGAACAAGCTCTGATGCTCATTTAAAGCAGAAAAACTTTTATTATGCCAGACCCAAGATGTTTTAAAAAATGTATTAAATATTGCTGACAAACTGATTTTGAGTCTTAGCATAAAAAATTTAATATTATTGGTCTGTTTTTTCAAATACTACTTTTAAAGCATGCGTTGACTGTGATCTCTGTTTATATTCTAAAGTTAATACTGACTTTTAGAAAATTATAAATTGAGGATAGTTTAGAATTTCTTAATTTCTAAAATCAAAAGACTTTATAATAATTTCAAGTAAATAAGAACATATTTTTCTGTCTCCTCAAAATTATATTTTGTTATCCTGAGGATAATTATTTAGCATTATTACACATCACCCGAGTTGAATTTAGACAGGTGGTAACTATATCATGGCTATTAAACCAATATCCTCTGATTAAATTATCTTGAAAATAAAAGAAATAAAATCAACATAGCATTTATAATTTAGATTAACCCCGTTTCAGTGTCAAAATTCCTTGTTTTCCATGTATTTTAGATCAAATTACCCTTTTCGTAGATGACATGATATTATACTGGAGAGATGCCAAAACTTCCACTTGTTGATTATTGACCTTTATTCCCAAGAAACCAGTGCCTGATTTTAAAAAGTCCTTAGCTACATCTATATCTTGTAGGTTATTGCCAATGGTTTCTTCTAACAGTTTCAGAGTTTCAGGCTTTACATTCAGGTCTTTGATGCATTTGGAGTTGACTTTTTTGCAAGGTGAACGAAAAAGGTCTAGTTTCATTCTTCTACAGATGGAGATCCGGTTTTGCCTGTACCATTTGCTGAAGATGCTATTCAACTAAGATTTTAAATTAAGCCTATCATATTACCAGGTTCGATTTAACACTCAGAGCCTCTCTTGCTCACTGTAAGCTGAATAATAAGTAGTCAGGATCGCTAGTGTACTTTATATGATTATTCTAACGTCTAGAACAGAGTTATACTTTCATTTGTGAGTTTCCTTTTTAAAATTTAAATCTCTACTCATCATTGGTATTTCAGGGAGCTTGTCGTATATAAGTACATGATGAATGTTAAATGAATGAATATTAAGTTACCTATCGATTTCATTATAGGCTACCAACATAATTTATAAAGTTAAAATAATTTTATACAAAGAACATGGAACTAAGCAATTAATAGATTATTTTCTAGATACATTATAGAAATAATAGTGTATGATACATAAATTAGACTAGTTTAAAATATGGCTATAATTTTATTAAATAGTTAAAATAAGATTAAAATATGTTCCTAATAGCCTTAGTTTTTAAAATTTTGGGTGTTCATAACAGTGTAACTAATTAATAATATTCCATGTATGTTTACATAATTATTTCCCTTCTGAATACAAGGTAAAAAATTGATCATTTTTATTAAAAAGTGAATAATGATAACTCCTTTAAAACTATTCTGTACTTCTGTCATTTGCATTTCATAGTTGCTCTATTTCATTGAATTACTTTTCTATGTATTTTATTCTAACTTGTACTTAATATGGTTTTAGTTAGATTTATGGCTGTTAACAATATTACTAACTAAAATTAATAACGCTATTAAATATGAGAATGTGGTAAGGAATACTACCAGATCCCTAAATTAATCCACCAATATTTTCTAGAGGACATGATTGTATGAGGTATGCTTTGACTGTGTACTCACATCTCTTCCACAAAACTTTCTAAATCATAGTCTCTTGTGTTTGTTCTATGTCTCAATGACTGGGATGTAAACAACATCAGGTGTGTGAGAGCAGAGACTGTGTTAGCGTGAGCATGAGCCCGCAGTCACTGGAGACAGGGCTGCTACTGCACTGGGACATCCTGCTTGCACCATCATGAGATGCAAGCCTGTATGTATGTATGTGTGCATGTGTGTATGCATGTGAACATGTGAGCACACAATACAAAAAGACTTGATAACCTCAGGCGTCATCCTTCTGGTGCTATTCACATTTTTTAATTTTTTTTTTTTTTTTTTTTTTGTCTGAGAAAGGGCCTCTCACTGACTTAGAGCTCACCAAGTTGGCTAAACTGGCTGGCCATCAGATTCCAGGGATCTCACTGCTGTTGCCTCTCCAGTGCTAGGGTTACAGGTGTGCCATGCCACGCCTGGGTTTTTTAACATGGGGTTCCAGGGAACAAATTCAGGAACTTGTGTTACAGTGACAAGAACTTTCAGCCTCAGAATCTTGAAAGCATTTTTGTTAGTGCAGCCTAAGACACTCTAAGATAAGTACTCAATGAAAGTGAAGCAAGCAGCAATATTAGCTTTTAAGGTGTGATTCTGACTTGAACAAAATACCACTCATTTTATATAAAGTACTTTATTTTTGTCAACTAATACTTAGATAGAACACTGTTGTGTCCAGAAGAGAAGCAAATATCATAAAGAACAAACACAAATTCAGAAGTGAAACAAGAGACTTCTACTCTTCACTGATGAAATTCTCTTTCTATAATTTATCCATATAAATATAACACCAAAAATATCTTCCATCATACTTCCCTACTCCTTTATGTTTGAAATTTACAATAAAATTACTAGGTTAAGTCTATTTTAGGCTTTGAGTATTTTCAAATTTATTTCAGGCAAGTTTATATAATTAATTTCCATCAATCATTAAAGTCATATTTTTTGCTAGCTCAAATAATTAAACTAAATAATTAAAAATATTTAATTTATTTACTGGAACTCAAGTGATGGCTGTGCAATTAGGAACACTGACTATTCTAGTAGAGGACCTAGCTCAGATCCCAACACTCACATGGCAGCTAAAAACTGTGCATAAATGCAGCTCTAAGAAGCCAATGCCCTTCTCTGGTTTCTACTGACACTGCACATACATGGAGCACTGACGTGGGTGCAGGCAAGACACCCATACAAATAAAATTTAAAAAAATTAAAAGTATTTAGGTATGAAAACATCTGTTTTTGTTATTCTTATCCCATGTCTAGTACTTCATACTAGTCCCATAAGCACATTTCCATCATATCTGGATTTTTAATAAATCAACCTATCTATGATCTCATTTTGATACTGCTGTGATTCTTTATTAAAGACCAATAAATTGTTTTTCATAAGGTTCATCATTGTTAAGATACAGTAATCCTTTCTGGTTTTTTTTTTTTTTTTTCCTTTGTGAAACATCTAACCATATCTGTTGACTGTTTTTCTGTTCAGGGTTTTATTTTTATAGTCATTTATAAAATTAAAAAAAAATTTATTTTTCGTGTATGAGTGTTTTGCCTACATGTTGTACAATTACCTTATTGTGTGATGTGCATCCATATTGTGCTACGACCGTGGAGGCCAGAAGAGGGCGCTGATCCCCTGGAACTTGAGTATCAAACTGTTAGACTCATGTGGATCCTGGGACGCAAACCTGGGTCTTCTGTAAAAGTAACCAGTGCTCTTCACCCCTAAGCCATCTCTTCAAACTCTCTAGTCATAGTTTATTGGCTTTTTGCATACTTCATACAATACATCATAATCTTATTTAGAACCCCTTTCCTGTCTACATTATCTCACAGCCCCCCCACTGGATTTCATTAATTTTCTCCTATACATTAAGGTCTGTGGAATCAAATTTGTGTCCTCAGCTGTCTTTCAGTGTATATTCACTCACCTGGTCCTGTTCAGTTGATCTAGTGCTACTCCCTTGAAGGCGACCTACTTTCCTTCACCCAGCATTGATCAGCTGCCAATATTTCCTGGACTAAGGTTAGGGTTTTGTAGCCATTTCTTGATTTTTTTGATGACTTTTTGTTTGAGTTTGCATGGGTCTTGTGCATGATGTCACGTTTGTTGTAAGTTCTTATGAGCACGTTTCCAGAAGCCTGGAATGCTCTGTTTCCTTGTGGTCAGGCATCATCCTCGGCTCTTTCAATCATTTTGCCTCTTCTTCCACAATGCTTCCTCAGTGCTGGGAGGCAGATGTTTAATATAGAATCGCTATCCAGGGATATGTACTTTGTTATCTCTTGTTTTCTACATTTTGGCTCCCTCTAGACATTTTTAATGAATTGTTTTTAAGCCTTCTTTAAACTTACACGAAAAATACATAAAAGTGTAGCATATAACCATTCTGAACTGTAGAGCTAATAATGTTGAACAAATTAACATAGACAATAGAATTTGAGACAGAGATGCTATAGAACAGTACTTGAAAGGGAAGTATCTTCTAACAGGTACCACGTGAACTTAAGGATATATTATTTGCAAATTACTTTCTTTATGTGTCCTTTTGCTGTATAGAAACATATTTTCCTAAAATTTCAGGTTTTTCTCTTTATGATTTGTAATATTTTGATAGTTATTTCTAAACATTTCTATTTTAAATTGTACCATATTTTTGTTATTACACATTTCAAAAATGTAAGTCTAAAACTATTTATTTGTCCTAAGATTAAATATTTATCTTCTCCTGTAATATTCTGTATTACTTTTCTTTTTATATCATGCTATATTCAAGTTTATCAGAAAATTAGTCTTTTGAATAGTTTCACTGTATAATCCGGAGTTAATTGCATCTGTACTTTGTATCTAACACACACACACACACACACACACAGAGAGAGAGAGAGAGAGAGAGAGAGAGAGAGAGAGAGGATCTTCCTTATATGATGGGAAATACCTATTTTAACACTTTTATTTAAATTAAATAGCAAGTCATGCAATTATAATTAACTCTTATGTGAGGCAAATAATTATACTGCAATACTCATGTTCCTGTCTTATTTTCCTTATTACCAGTTTCTTTTTAATTTTGAATACTATTGAAAGCATAATTTAATCAAAAAATATTATAGGCAATTATTTGGTAAGACATCCATTTTTATAAGAGTAGCAGTGAATGTGCAGGTTGACCAAAATATTCATGATTTGAAATTGCAAAAAAAGAATGTGTGATATTCCCCACATCCTGTTCTCCTTCTAGACTTGGGCACAGATTCCCTTTTTCTCTCAACATTGCCATCCTAGTCCAGATTCGACACTGCGTCTCTATCCCCTGTGCTCAGACGAACTCAATTATTGAGTTTTTCAAATCTTCACAGGTTGTTTCCACGCACATCTTGCCTCTGCCTACCCTACTCCAGCCATCTACCCAGGCTGTCCCTTCCCTCAACCTGCCATGGATTTCTGTGGCCAGTCCTGTTCCCTGTTAAGTCTGATCCAGCCCCGTGTTTTTCCACTCCCCTACCACCTAAGGAGCTCAGTCATCCTCCTTGCATCCTGTTCTTCTAGCCCTGGGCCCACACTGTCTCTTAGCACCTCCTATTTCTGGTCTGCCCTCTTAGTTCAGGCTTAGCCACCTCGTCCTCTGTACTGAGTGAGACCGGATCAATTTTTCAGTCTAGATATTAGAGCCTGCACAGGCTGTCCCCACACCCAACTTGCCTTTCCATTCCTTAGACCTGCCTTCTATGCTAGCAGTTGCCACATCCCAACGGCTTGGGACTCTGGAGACCTGCCTTCTTCCCTGATAAATCTGATGCAGCTCACTTGTCTCCACTTCCCTATTGCCACAGCAACTCCAAATTCCGTCACCCGCATCCTGCTCTCCTTCTAGCTGTGGACACAGGTACCCTTTCACTCTTAGTTACCCAGGTCTCTAGACTGCCATCCCACCTCTGCCTGGCAGTGAGCATGGGTACACTCCCCACTGCATATGACAAATAATTATAAATAATAATAATAACAGGAATGGGAAATGACGGACACGAGAAGAAACTCAATTTGTACATAATGGGCATAGAGGAAGGAGAAATCTCTGGATAATGGCATTGACTAGATATTCAACAGCATTGAATTTTCCCAAAATTAAAGGAAAAAAAAATGTCCATACAAATACAAGAAGCACAAAGAACACCAAAAAGGTAAGACCAGAAAAGAGATAACCCATGGCATATAGAAACACTAAGCATGTACAGAACAAAAAGAGAATATTGAAAGCTGCAAAAGAAAAACAAGAAGTCACATATAAAAGAAAACACATCAGAATTACGGCCGACTTTTCTATACAAACTACGAAATCCAGAAGATCCTGGCCCAACGTATTCCCAGTTTTAAATGACAACAGATGTCAACCAAGAATAGTTCACCCAGCAAAAATATCTATTATAGCTGAAACAGAAAGAAAAAATATTCCATGAATAGGATGAAAGAATTCATGAGAGAATTCTTGAAGCAATAAAAAGAGCTGAAGAAATGAACAATTAATTATACCCAAAACTCAACAAAAAGAAATTAAATGAAGGTGCAACTGGAGAACCACAAAATTTGACCAACAATGCAGACAGAAATTAAAATGATGGGAGCCAATACAAATCTTTCAATAATAACTTTAAATATCAACAGTAAGAACTTGCCAGTCAAAAGTCACAGGTTAGCTGATGGGTTCAAGACAAAAAAATCTCTCTTTATGATGTCTGTAAGAAATCATCCTCACCTTTAAAAAGAGCACTACCTTAAGGTGAAAAGATGAAAAAAATATATATTTCCAAGCAAGTGGCACTAAAAAAATAGCAGGAGTTGCCATTCTACTATCTGACAACATATACCTCAAACTAAATCTAATCAGAATAGATAAAGAGGGTCATTTCATTCCGATCAAAGGAACAATTAACCAAGAAGATATAATAATAATGAAAATATATGCACCAAAACCTGGTGTATACAACTTCATAAAACAATACTACAGGACTTTAAGAAGCAGATTCATCCCAATTCACTCAGAGTAGGGGACTCCAATACCCCACACTCTCCATAAGACAGGTCAACTGGAGAGGGAATAAACAGATAGACATCTGAATAGACCTATCAGACATCTACTAAATAGCACACCCAAGCACAAGTAATGTGCTTTCTGTTCAGCACCCCATGGAATTTCTCTAAAATCAACAACGTACTAGGACACAAAACAAACCTCAACAAACACAAACAAAATGAAATAAGTTAATGCATTCTAACGGACTACAATGAAATAAAGTTTAAAATAAACACTGAAAGAAGCCCTAGCAATTTCCTGGACTCATGGAGATTAAACAAGACATTCCTTAATGATGAATGTTTCAAAGGAAAATTGAGAAAGAAATACAAGTATTCCTTGAATTGAATGAAAAGGATATTATAATTCAAGAAAACCTCCAGGGCAATTTAGAAGCAGTCCTAAGAGGGAAGTTTATAGCTCAAAATGCCCATGTTAAAAAATCGGAAAGGGCACAAATAAATGACTTAACGTTGCAACTCAAGTATCTTGAAAGCCAACAGCAAATGAAACCCAAACCCAACAGACAAAAAGATATAACAAAAATCAGACCAGCAATCAATGAAGTAGAAACAAAGAAAACAATACAAAGAATCAATGAAACTAAGAGCTGATTCTTTGCAAAGATAAACAAGGTACACAGACCCTTGGCCCAGTTGATGAAAGAAAGAAAGAAAGAAAGAAAGAAAGAGCAACTCCAAATCAACAAAATCATAACTGAAAGGGAAAACATCACAAGAGACAACAGAAAGATCCAGAACATTAAAAGGGAATACTTTAAAAACCTGTGCACTATTAAATTTGAAAACCTTAAAGAAATGAATGTATATCTAAAATCATTGGAATCATCAAAGCTAAACCAAGAAGAGATCAACCGCTTAAACAGACCAAGAACACATAGGGAAATTAAAATAATAATACAGAACCTCCTGACTGAAAAAAGCCCAAGCCCAGATGGTTTCACAGCAGAGTTCTACCAGACATTCAAAGAAGATCGGTATCCAATACTGCTTAAAGTATTCAAAAAGATAGAAACAGAGGGAGAACTCTCAAATTACTTCTATGAAGCAGCAACATTCTAATACCAATACAACCAAATAGGAAAACTATAGACCTACATCCTTCATCAACATAGATGCAAAAATTCTCCACAAAGTACTTGCAAACCACACACAGATGCACATCATAAAAATCATCCACCATGATCAAGCCAACATTTTTTCAGAGATACAAGGATGAATCGATACACATATACAAAAAATGCTAGAAAGCATTTAAATAGACAGACTCAAAGATAAAATCACATGGTCATCTCAATAGGTGTAGAAAAAACTTTGACAAAATTCAACCTGCATTTATGTTAAAAGTCCTAGAGGGAATTAGAATGGAGGGAACACACTTCAATTTAATTAAAGATATATATATATATATATATATATATATATATATATATATATATATATATATTGGAACTGGGGAAATAGGCAGCAGATCTCAATTTTTCTGAAGAATTAATACCCAAGGTGGATCTTTGTAAAAAAAAAAAAAAAAAAAAAAAACTAAAATTCTTTATATAACATTATTTATTTTGGCACAAAATTGGAAGAAGTTACCATGCAAAACTTGTAAACTGTAACCTATTATTTCTTGCAGAAATATTAAAACAGCTATGAGCAGAAATTGAAAAATGTGCTATCCAGAAGCTGTAAGCTTTAAGGTTCAAATATTCAAATATGAGAAATATTTAAACAATTCCACTAATTTGTAATGAAAAGGAAAGAAATGACTAGAGGCTAAATGTAACAAATCAAGTAACTGTATAATAAATAAAAACTCAAATGGCATAGAATTAATTATGGTCTCCATTAAATTCCAAGGAACTTAATAATATAATTCATCTAAATAATTTTTTGGCTTTAAAATCTATTTGAATTAACATATGGAACTTTAAAATTTATTAGCAATATGAATGCATTTCTTCTCATTTTGCCCCAAAGAATTGATTTCTTGTCAGATTATTAATTTAGTTAATGTTAACTCTTAAAAAGTGGTAAGAGGTATGACTTTAAATTAATAAGAACCATTCACAGAAAATTAAATAATTTATAAGTACAGATTATACACATATGTATATATACCTTTAGCTGTACATGCTAGTGCATGAGTGTTATTCCAGTACTCAAAATGGAGAGGCTGGAGGATCAGGAGTTAAAGTTCATTCTTGTTTTCCTAATTGGCTCCAAACAAGTCTGGACCAGATGTAACTATTTTCAAAACTTACCCCAAACCAATCCAAACAAAAGCAAACAACAACATGGACATCTACATCCTGATACATCTTTTACAAATTAAGCTCTTATATTAATGGTATGGATTTGGTTAAAATAATTATTGAACTTGTTTTTAAAATGCTTATTATAAAAATTAGACTCGCATGAATAAGCTAAAAACATCACAAATTATTGAGACATTTAATATTATGCATTGGCACAGAAATCTCAGATCTGTGTGATATATAGTTTGAAATTTATGGCTTAATTAAGTGGCTAGTGACAAGTACTAGATTCACTTAACTCTATCCAGTAGCTCAAGCACACTGCATTCTGGTCAGTCTTATTCTCAGGTCCCTCTTCACCCAGCACCAGGATCTCAGTTTATGTTAACTAAATGTAGATAGCAGTTTCATAGACCACATTTCCGATGTCATCAATTAACTTCAGGAAAATCACAATCTACTCAGGGAGATTGTGAAATAGCTATTTCTAGATTTGAACAAGTGTAACTAGTAACATGTCACTCAAATGAAACTTTCAATTTTGACTCTAACTGACTCTCAATTGAAGAAATATTTTTATTTTGCCATTATATTACAATCCCAGCAAGCTTCATGCTCTTTCTTTTACTCTCAAATAGTAGAGAAATTAGTTATTTTCTTCACAAAATCAAGTCTTGATTCCAGAATTTGAGTGTTTAGCCTGGAGTTTCCAACACTTCAATTCTTAGTCAACTGCAAGATTTCCATTCACTCTTATCTAAAGTTTGGCTGCTATTTAGCTTCCTGTTGTAGTTTTTTTTTTGGGGGGGGCATAGATATGGCCTTGGTTGTCTGTTAATCCATCATTTACCTGCTGAATTTACTACCTTCCTTTGGACCCTGAAGTTTGTTCCACAACTTACTGGCGTATCCCCCGGTCCAATCTGAAGGGAGGTGTAAAGTAACCATACTGCCTTCAGAGTCTGAAAAATTCTGTGCCACTTTCTGGACTCGAAGCATGAGTGCTTCCAAGCAGTAAGAAAACTATTTTCTTTCTGGTTCCTCTCATTTTATTCTTTCTGTTTTCATTTGCAGCTTAACTTGTCTCAGCTCTAATTATGGAATTTTACTTCCAATTATCTATAGGAACTCAGTTTAGAAACTGCAATTTGACCCTTCTTCTCCTCCAAGATGGCGAGTGGCAGCAAAGAGGGCATGTGGTATCTGCTTTGTGGAGTGAATCATTAGATAAGACCAGGAACTTCACATTACTCTCAAGACTGTCAGCAAGATATTGCAGATCATCCAGGTTGATGTAACTACCCTGCACTGTAAAGTAGAATGTCTTATGCAGAATGGAAGCTTCAAAGAAACTTTCAGTACCATCAATGCTCATATTTTGTTAGTCATAATTCTCTCCTTTGAGAAGGCATATTGTGAGTACTGGCTGAACAGAACTGAGAATGCATTGAAGACAAAAGAGTACCAACAAATGTGCAGGCAAACTACAGGAGATGCTGGGTAAGTGTTACACAGTTTAGAATGCTAAGATAAGTATTTAGCTCTGTAAACAGACCTTATTCAAAATTCCCAAGATAATTATGATGAGAAAAGGGAAATCAACCCGTTCACTGTTGCTCCAGCTCAAAGCAATTTGAAAAAAACAAAAAACAGTTTCAGAGTACTTAGGTGCCCAAGGATGAGCTACATTTATACTACTCTGGGACAAGGTTAGCCGAAACAACTGAAAGAGGCAATGGACCTCCTAAAAAAATGCAGATCTTTACTGTTGATAATTATCAGAGGAATCTGATAGGACTGAATCCATGGACAGAATTTACCTTTTTCCATGGTCCAATGATCAATATTCTTTGGCTTCAGGGATGGACAGAGAAGCTTTGCAATTTTTATGTTCAGATAATAAAACTAAAACAAACAGATATGGAACTACTGGCTTTAAGTGTAAACAAAGTCATTACCATTAATAAGGACCAAAATATATTTGACTCCAAGAATTGTGAAATTAACCATTGTGGAGAAGTAGTTGAAACTTTTCTAGAAACAACTGTAAGCTGTATGATTTAACAAAGTTTTACTTTCTATGTATATAAACCATGCAGAACAACAAATATCTGTCAGGTTCAAGTCCTAAATTCTTGAACATCTCCTGCTTGTGTTGACCTAACCATGCCTAGCTTTGCTGTAGAAGCAGCATATGAGAGCAATAGAACTGCTTCAATTACTTAACGATCAACAGTCAGAAAATTCAGCTAAAATTAAACTTAACATGGCCACATTGCAAATTCTCCAAGGTGGCAGTTACATTAAGTAGCACTGAGAATTTAAACATAAACAAGACATGGTCTTAATTAGTGACCATAGACAGCCAGGAGGAAGATAGTCGAAGTGAGTATCATGAGATCATCACACAAGCTATTCCGTAGTATCAAAACCATCCACCCAGGTCCCCTGACTTCCTTGTCCTTGATAGAAGAAGCTGCAAACTTCTAGCTTTTCCATAGAAGGAGGGAATTAGTGACCTAGAACTGCTTTGGAGACAAAATTCAGAAGATCTTCATCCCTTAACACTGCCTAATTCTGATTATTCACTCATGGAACCAGAGAAGGTAAAAGTTCGTAATAAATACTTTCCCTCCTTTGACAATAGGTCTCAAAAAGCAGATATTAAGGGTCTTTAAAATTCTGTTAGTGCCTCCATCTCCTAAATGTTCATTTCCACCTCACCATCCATGCTAAGAATTTGTTTGCCTTGTACTTAAACAGGTCTTGTGAGTGCTGCAAGTTCTACGTGCACTTACCCTGTGGTGTCAGGACATATGGTTTCCTTGTATTCACATACCATCTCTGGCTCTTACAATCACAATCGTTCTACTCTCTCTTCCAAATAGTCCTTGAGTTCTTGGGAGGATAGGGTGTGATTTAAGGCTCATCCATTTAAGACTCAGCACTCTGCAGTCTCTTAATCACTACACTTAGTCCAGCTGTGGCCCTCTATGTTAATTAGCTTTTTCTGCAAGAAGCAGCTTCTGTCATGAGAGTTGAGAGACACAGTAATCTATGGGTATAACCACAGTCATTAAGAGACAGTTTAATACCACATGAATTTAGCTTTTGACTTGTCTACTCAGCACATTCTTGGCTCTAATTAGCAGTGCCAGGTTTAGTCTCCATCTTGTGAAGTGGAGCCTTGAATCCAATCAGAAGGTGGCTGCTTACTCTTATAACATTTATGCCACTATTACAGCAGTAGGCATATTTTGCCAAATTAGTCATTATTGTAGCTTGCAGGATTCATGGCTGGACAAGGTTAATAAGGACGTTTCTCATCCAGTATCATAAATAGCACCTTCTGGTACTATGAACACTGGGCAGTGTAGATGAAGCTTCAAGGTCAGTACGAATTTGATATCTCCTTGTTTGTTCTATGACTCACATATGTATAGCTTCAGCAATAGCAATATCCAATATTGTCTGATGAACTATGGGAATTTCTGAGTCAACTACTTCAAAGAAGGAGTCCCTTCCTGTCATCTTACATTTTTTACCCTGTGCTCTCTTGTAGGGACATTGAAACATGTTATATGGTAACTAAATTTAGCTCTCTTTTATATTTGCATATGTATATATTTTAACAAGCTTCTATAATAGTAGGTGTTCATAAGGACATTTTCAACAGTCCTTTAGTGTTAGATACTTCTCTCCTTCCTCTCTCCTCTTCCCTGCCCTCCTACTCTCCACCCTCACTATTCCATTATTTTTTCCCTCTTTATATTACTGCATTCATGGAGGAGAGTCAGTTTCCTTTAAGAGTGTTATGTATATTAGATTGATAGCACTCAAAGGGATGGACACACACAAGAACATTTTGGGAACACAAATTAGACTTGATAGGCCTTTAACAACTAAAAAATGGAAGGTATAAAATTAGAGGGGTTGGTAATAAATTGGGTTTGGAGATAAGGTAGGTGTCTTAATATGACAAAAATAGACTATGGACTACTAATATACAGTTCCCATATTGAGATATAAATTTGAATGAATGGTGGGAAAGTTACCAGAAATAGAGATAATAATCCAAAGGAGTGAAGACAGGTAGCTTAGAAGAAGAAGCAGAGATTCATTAGCATTCACTTTACCCACTGTTCTATGTTGCACAAGCCTTAGGTGTAGTGGTTGCAATGTAAATGTGTCACTTAGGCATGAGAAATTCACATACAATGTCTGTGTGTGACCATTTGTGATACTCTATAGTAGTCTCTGTCTGGTGCAACAAAAGGTGGGGTACTTGACAGTCTATATAAGAATACATATTTTGCACCTGGTAAGAATTTACCATAGCCTAGGTACATAACAGCCTTGGGGATTTCTTTAATACCTGTGACCTTTTCAGCCATGTGTATTTGGCTATGATTACAGAACCACGCATGAGTTTCCTCCAATTGAATCGGCTCTAAGATCAATTAGGAAGCTGTGGTTTGGCCCCACTGTAGAAGTGCCACTTCTGCACTACTGAATATGGTATTCATCATTGATGTGGTTATTTGGTCACGAAGGTAGTGTTGGGCCATCAATTGAGGTTCTCTCTTGGCTGTTCACATAGTACTCTCCAGTGCAGTGAGAGCTAGGCTTCCAGCGAAGTGTCTTCCAGGTCAGTTCCAGCTCCACTGTTCCAAATCAGTCTCTGAAAATGTAAAGAAAACTGCTAAAGCATAATTTATCAAAAGTTACCTAATATCCAGAAAGGTGGCTCCTTGTGTGTGAACATTCTTGCGACTGAGCAAGCAAGAAGAGTAAAAAGAAGGTTCAATGAAGAAGAAATATGAAACAATTCGATCAAAGGCTCAGACAGCAATAGAGAGCCTCAGCAAGTAGCACAGAACTCTCTCTCTCCCCACCATACTGTCATGAAATTTTTTCTTGCAAATAGAAACATCTTCCTTAAACTGCCTAATCAGATTTGACCCACTCGTACCAAGTAGCTTAGCATAGAGTATGAAAACTGAAGGTGACTGAACGTCATTTACCTGCCTTGGCATCATTTACCTTTGTGTATGGACTTGCTCTTTGTATTTTTTCTTCTATTTCAAAAATAAGACATGCTATCTAAGGTTTCTGAGGATTTAAATAGAAGTGTTTCTACTGTTTCAACCGGAGTCTGAAGATATTTGTTCCTATTCAAGACTCATCCACATTTTATCTTAGAAGGTCCTAGGAGAAAACTGGAATTTTCTTTTCATTTCAAGTATATTTTTAGAACTGTCATTTGACAAAAAGGAATATTAGAAAAAAACACTACTGTTCTTAATTAAAGAAGTGCCCACAAAGGACTTGATGCCTAAAACAATTTTAACCATAAATGCTCTGTCGTGTGATGCTGGAATTTTTCATGTATAGGTAAATTATACATATCTGATACCTTGTACCCTTTGTAATTTTCATTTTTTCAGAATTTAACTGGAAAGAAAGGCAGGAAGTTAATACAAGGAACAATGGGAGTAAAGGGGAATAAGGAGCTCAAGGTGTGGGGAGTGGTGGAGCGAAATAGGAGGCAGGTGTTATCAGAGGGAAAATGGGAAAATGAAGGTACTTTAACTTGAGAAAGAGAAGGGAAGTGAGAAAGGAAGAGAGAGAGAGAGAGAAGAGAGAGAGAGAGAATAATGCTTAGGTAGTGTAAACAACCAGTGGGAAATGTATTAGTTCAACAGTCTACTGAATAATCCACATACAATACCAGTACATGAGTAAATGTGTATAACTGAAGGCTATAGAACAATAAACACACACAGTGCCAGATAGACCAGATAGAGAAACCTCCCTTCAAGTTGTTGGTCAGGTTAGTCCAAGAGAATCCCAAAACAGCGCAGGCTATTGCCATACTATTTGACTTCTTCCCTGAATGAAGGTAAGACCCTATGGTTAAAGAGAGTCATAATTTTTTCACAAGACTTGGAACAATGGAGATAGAACTGACCTAGAAACCTCCCTCTCATAGTTTTAAAGGATACTATGCAAGCTGCTAATGGAGAAAACCAATCAGTGATCCAGCTTCAGGATTAAAGACCAATAACCACAGCAAGACCAGCCCAGAAAACTATATGGTGCGGTAATGGCATTTTCATCTTGGGGGAGGAATCAACAGATATTTAATTGGACTTACAGTCTGATCAATGGGAGAGAACTCATAGGCAACACTATAAACATAGTCAAATACATATAGCTAGAAAACACATATTTGCTAAAGAAAACCCTGCATCTGTCATTTCTCTAGACAAATGTAATTTCTTGCTGTATGCTAAATATATTACCCTGTATTTACAGACAAGTATACCAATAACCACTCATCAAAGAAGCTTTTATCAATTGACAATAAACATTTTTTATCTTACATACAGAATGATAGGAGAAAGTTATGTAGACATTAGAGAGTTATTTAACTCTTGGAAAAATAATATGATTATAAGTCAAATAAAAATGTTAAGTTTTTGTTAGGTCAGTTATTGTTATAAATTAAAAACTGACAAATAAGCAAGTTAAGCCAGTCCTAATTCCTGCTCTCAGAAACTAGGTACATTGACACATGTGTAAAACATCTGGAAGATTTATTTTTAGTTCAATCTACTCTATATTTTAATTAAATGTTTGAAAATTTCATACAATATATTTTAATGATATTTAGGACCCCTCTCCATCTGCACCTTTCACAAGTGCCCATCCTCCCCAATTATTTATCATATATATATATATATATATATGGTCTGTAAAGTATGATTTGTGTCCTCCATTGTCCTTTAGTGTGGGTCTATCTATATTAACCATATGTACAAATTATTCCTAAGATTACTAGTTGATCAAGAGTCTGAAATTATATTATATTATACTCAAATAATATTATAAGAAATTGGTTTTTATTTAAATCTTAATTGATACCATATTCATGTGTATTTGTGGGATCATAAGTGCTGTTATGATTTAAGAATATAATAGAGGATAGTAATTAAATCTAGTTAATATCATCATCTCATAATTTTTTATAATGAGAAATTTTGACGTTTGCTCTCAGATATTTTAAGATGTACAATAGACTACTTGATTAGCAATATTCATTATTGTGTGCAATAAATCTGAAAAACCCACAAAAATAATAAAATAATTTCTATAGATCTTAGAGAAAACCCCAAGACTGTCAAATCCCTAAACTAATATAATTTTTAACTATGTACAAAATATTTATCCTTATATTTACAAACAAATATTCCAGTCACCACACATCAAATAAGCTTCTTTTCCATCAGATGGAGACTAATACAGAGTACCACAATTAGTCACCCACAGACAGTGTCTATTATTGTCCAAGTCGAAGTAGTACATCTACCATGCAAACTCAAAGATCAAGGGAACAAAGAACAAAGGATAAAGAGGTCATTAATTCATCTCTCCTTTCTCATTAATGAAGCTCCTTCATGCAGCTGAGGGTCAGGAATACAAAAGGCAAAAAATGATCAAACAGCGATTAAGAGTCTGAAGAATGCTGATCCTTGGACATGACTCCTATATTAAACTTCACCCTCCAAGGGCTCAGGGACCACTGTGGAAGAGAGGGTAGAAAGATTTTAAGAACCAGGATGAATGTGTATGACCATAAGGAAACAGGATCCTACAAACGCTGCTCATAGGAACCTAGAGCAATGCTGACAGCAAGTGTAGAACCCAGGAAAACACAGACAAAATCCAGCATAAAACTTGGGCAATGGATAAAAACTCCAATCTTAAATGAAGAAATAATGGCAACTGCTTACTGCTGAATAAGGAAGCAAGGAACTCTAGATAGGCTCACTGGACTTCAGTGGGTAAATTTTCATTTACAGAGGTCTGGGGATACTTAGTTGATACAATGTTCCTTAATACAGATGACAGAGTGTATGAATTCCAGTTGGGGGCTATGGCAGGGTTCTGGTGGGGAAGGGAGATGATTCAGATTGATTGTGATGTTCCATATGACATACACAAGGATTCAATAAAACAACATTTTAAAAACCTTACAATTGTACTACCCTTGTCTCAGATGTTTTTTGAAATTTAAACATCATTCTAAAAATCTTCATTCTAATTTCTGATAACTAACCTTCTCTTCTCTGGTTCTACAAGCTAAGTTGCTTTTGACTGCACATATACATCAGTCCACACTTTGCTTCTGTTCTTTATCTAATATATTCAACTTACCTTAGTGTTGCCCAGTTCTCTCTATGTTTCCAAACGCTTCCTTCATGTTCAAGACTGAATAGTTTTCTGTTTTGCATGTATATCATGTTTTCATTATACACATATGGTGAACATATACAGCCATTGATTCTACAACTTGCTTATTGTAAACAGTACATGAGTGAAGATTAGAATGCAAACAACTCATCAAAAGTAGATTTCAAATTTATTAAACAAATACTCAGAAGTGAGTTGATGAATCATATAATAATCATAATTTTAGTTAATTGAACAGACATTTGTCATGTAGTAATATATCTATTTTTAGTATATTACAGCTCACCACACTGGCTATATCAGTTTGCATCCCCAGCAGAATACAAAGATTCTCAATGGGTTACTTTAATGTATTAGATGAATTACTGGAAGCTAAATAAAATGAGATCAGGGTATGGCCACCTGTTAGCATTCTCTCTCTCTCTCTCTCTCTCTCCCTCTCTCTCTCTCTCCTCTCTCTCTCTTTCTCGCTTTCTCTCTGAGAAACATGAAACATTTACTGTTACTGATATGTTCTAGTGTCTAAGATCACTTTAGGCTGAGCAAGTTTTACTCCAAAAATCCTCATATTATTGGGGGCTGGAGAGATTGTTCAGAGGTCAAGAGTACTTATTACTCTTACAAAGGACCTGGATTCAGTTCTTAGCACACATATGATAGTTCACAACCAACTATAACTCAATTTCCAGAAGACATGACACCTTCTTCTGACCTCTATAGGCTTCTGCATAATGATGGTACACATAAACTCATGTAGATATACACCCATTTACATGAAAATAATAAGTAAATAAATATTTTCAAAATTTCCCATTTTGGAAGCTGAAGCTGTTGGAGGGAGACGTTTCTTGGAAAGTATGTTTAACAGTCGGTCCCACTGCCCTATAGCTCAGTGAGTTTAAAGCATATGTACAAATAGAGAATGCAGTTCCACAGAACACTCCTGTACTTTTCAAAATGACCCAAAGCTTTGGTTAGTTGGTGATTTAAAAGGTAATTTAAAACTCTATAATGTGAAGTTAAACTTTAAGGTAAATGCCAGTGTTATCTTTTAAAAAGGTTCAAAGGCTGGAAGTTTCCCATGATAAAACACATGTCACATAACACGAACTTCTCTTGCTCTCCTTGTATACCAGTTGCAGTCAGAGTCATGTCACATCACATCTTGGACACGGTGATTGTTCAGCATTATACCGCTGTGCTTCACTAAGCACCATATCATTCATTGTAGATGACTCCCTTGAAAATTGCTTTTAAAAGTTTGTGACAAAAATGTTCATGAAGGGAACAATTTACTATCCTTTAGCTATTAAGATACTGAAAACTGTCACTTCAGGAAATTGGATGCTGCACCCTGTAAAACATGTTGTTCAGAAGCTTTGCTTCTGTAATTACTACCTATCATCCATCAGCATGTGAGTATTGCACTTAGTTGTTAAACTTAACACTATAACAACATTCGGATGTCAGGGAAAGAGAAGTACTGAGATCTCAGAGGAGTATTTTTAATCTGGACAAATTAAAATTGTTGATATTTGTGTTACTGTTTGCTGTTACGTTTGATTGAGCTAGTAAGAAGCAGAAGTCATTTCTGGGAACCTATGTGTTTCTTCTACGTTCTTCATTAAAGTTACTCTTGTTGAATTTGTGAACACTTGTTGGTCATCACTTGCAAATAATATAACGATGATTAGGATATTTGTTTCTTGTCTTTCCCAGTATCATCTATTGATACTTACTAACTTTTCCTGATAAAAATTCTAGGGTATACAAATTTGTTATTTGTAGTCCATTTAATCAGTAAAGATAATCTTAAATAAAATGTATTACTTAACAGTAACAGTGAATAAAAGATTAGATCATTTTTAAAAAGCATGTTCAACTTGCTTTCCTGGTGCTGGGATTAAAGGCATATACCACCACACCTGGGCCCATGCTGGAATCTTTAACTGACTTGACCTTGTTTATATCTTATGTAAGCAACCACCACTTCTGTGAGTTCAGGAGTGCAAAACCCATGCCATGTCCAGAAGACAGCATTTGGTAGTACTCTACCCGTCCTCTGGATCGTATCTTCTTTCATACTCCCACCCACTTCCCTGCTGTTTCTTAAGCGTTGAGAAGGGCAAGTGACACTAATGTTCCATCTGAGGCAGAGTACTCACTGCTTTTTTTTTTTTAATCAGCATTTAAAACAGTGATGCTTCTCTGCATTAACCCCACTGCCCACAGCAATAAGAAGCTTCTCTGACTGGGTTTGGAGCAGCATCAGTTTACAGACACCCACATATATTTTGCAAACAGTTTGACAACATGATCATTTAGGCTCTCCTCCGGGGCCTATGACTTCCCTAACTATAGATTTTAAGTCTGTAACAGGAATGAGTTCCCTTCTGTGGAGCAGGGTCTAAAATCTAATAAAGAGTGAGATTGGTTACCCTTGTGAACCTTGCCACTGCTGAACTAGTGGACTTACCTTGCTTAGTAGGTCAGTATTGTGGCATGCAGGGCTAACACTAGAAGTCTTTTCTCCCTGGCAGCCTGCATGGCACATTCCAACACTGTGAAAATGATGAGCAAAGAGAGTTTATCAATCAGTTTCTCTGTGCTCTGCAACCAAATTTCGGCTAGTTATGGAGGGCAACACACAGCAATGGTAACAACATGTATTTCTTGAGGTTCACTGGTTCCTCTAGTTCCTCTCTGATCAAAAATTTGGGAGAATTAGTCCATTCCTGGTACTGAGATTTTTGCTTAATAATCCATGACTCCTGGGAGCAACATTTTTCACTAATGTGAAGTACTCTTGATCAACTTTAATTTTTTACTATAATTTCAACTAACTCACAAACAAGAGATTTCTTACGGCTTTTTTCACACATCTTTACTTTTTTTTAAACCTCTTTTCTACATGATTCCCTGCTCCTGTCCCTGCTTAAACCTTTAATTATCAGTGTTCACCCAGTTCTTTCACTTTACATGTGCTCTACTCATCCCTCTACACATATTGTTTACTTAAGCCGCAAGGTCATGGGTTCCCATAGAACTTCCTACATTTCATTTTAACTACATTCCCTCTCATTCCCTCAAGTCCCCATTCCCATCAGTCCACTGCTTGCTTGAATCCATCTGCTCCCAGAATTCCCCCTCTTTACTTCCATTTTCCCCATATTTTACTCTCCTTCATCCCTAATTCCTCACCCCTAGTGACCCATTTGTAGTTTTCTGGCTTCCACGTGTACTTTGTGTTAAATTCACAAAACAGAAGATTTGAAGATAGGACCCATATGTGAGAGAGAATATGTAGTATTTGTCTTTCGAAGCCTGGATAATATCACTCTACTTTTTTTTTTTTCTAATTCTAACCACTTTCAAATCTCATGATTTCAGTTATCTTTACATCTATAGCTTACCATGCAAGGACTCAGCATGGATGTAAGGGTCAAATTATCAGAAAAGTACTCTTCTAAGCATACTGAAATCTTCCCTTAGTTATTAAGTATTTAGGAGCATGTCTATACGTTATATCTATTGCTCTAAGAATGTGTATATTGCTGGTTCCGATTTAAGCAAGAAAGAAGTAATTAAATTCTTGGCATATTAACCTTTTTTGCCAATCTGTACCCCAACCACACAATGGAAAAATAAAATCAAGCCAAAGTTTCTCTGTCATATGACATAAATTATTAAGCATTTGGAAGAATAGGATTTTACCAGAGATCTGGGAATACAGCATGGTTGATTTTACTTTTATAGTGAACACCTCATAGAAGTCCTGTGATAACCATTTGCATTACTTCAAATGGGCTCTGTTTCCTCAGAAAATGCTGTGCTAAGTTGGTGCATGGGGAGTGTGGCAAGAATGTGGTATCAAATATGTAATAAATACTTAGAAAATTGTACAAATAGAAGGTACAAGAGAAACAAATGGAGCTGGAGCCATGGTTCAATGGTTAAGAGCACTGAATGGTTAAGGTGCTCTTACAGGAGACCCACTTCAATTCCCAGCACCCAAATGACAGCTAGCGACTGTTTGTAACTCCATTTCAAGGAGATCCAACACCCTCTCCTGATCTCTGAGGACAATGCACACAACACTGCACTTACACACTTATAGGCAATACACTCATATATATATATATATATATATATATAAACTTAAAAAGTAATAAAATATTATTTAAAAAGAAAGAAAAATGTGGTTTTAACACTCAGTCTTCATAGAAATTAGTTTGAACAGGTAGTGAAGCATATAATATAGGTCGTGCTGAGTACTTGTAATTATTGTACAAAGCTCAGAACATTGCCAAAAGAATATTTTTGAACTTTTATTGAAGAAACTTTAACAAGAAAGGGATATCTTTTGCCCTGAGTAGTTTGACATTAAGAATATAATGCATTATAAGACAAGACTACATTATAAACTAAACCAATAAAATTAGTATGACTCATAAATTTATCAATATACGTAAACAAAGGAAAATAATAAATACCGAATTTATCTGAAAACCAAAGATCTACAAGAAAAACTGAAATGTGTTTATCAACTAATATCTTTTGAGGGAAGAGACTTAGAGAGTAAAAAGAAAAAAAGGAATTTAAAATAAAACAAATATCTTATTTCGGGAGACTTGGATCTCCATTTTAAATGTATTCTTCTGTGTCTTAATGTGATATGAAAGAAGTGATGAACTACAATTCCTAAGGGAACTTTCTTAGCATTAGAAAATTCAAATCTACCGTGAGAATAAAGCACTATTTCTTCTCTGTTTTCATTGACTTGCTCCCTGATGAATGCTGAGACAACACAGAACTGTTATTCAGTCATTCTGTGACAAACACCTTTTGCTTTGAAATGCCTAAATGTGGTTATATGTCCACTTGTGTCCTTCTGATGACCCTGCAATTTCTACAGAAACTTGTGTAGTTGTCAAAAATAATGGCTACATGTGCTATATGTCTAGCCTTGAGGGAACAAGTGTAACTATGTTTAGTTTTGAGTTTGCACCTTCACAAATAGCTAGGTGTCTGCTGTTGAGCTAAGGTTTTCATTTCTGCTTGCTTTGTAAAGCAGAAACTTGGAAGGGAGGAGAGCTGGCCCTGGTAAGTGACATATGTCATATTTCTGAGTTTAACAGCATTTATATCTTGATTTCAGCAATAAACAGGAAGATGGATGGAAAACAAGACGGAAGTTACTGGGTTGGGGAATGGAACCTTTTTGATGGCATATCAGCCTCACAATGTTTTATGTTAATATCTCCATGACTCAAAGAACAATGCCAAAAAAATAGCTTTGTTGTGTCACATAGGGAGTCTAGCAACAGAACAATATCTCAGGTTTCCAGGTGTGGTGCTATGACAATAACTAGGTATTGCTGCTGACTTCTAACATCACAGTCCAACTTGCGTTTGGATATTCACTTTATTACTATATATATATATATATATATATATATATATATTACAATCAAAGACATTGACACAGAAACCATCGATGTGGCTCACAGTAGCCACCTTCTACAAAAGAATAAAACAGATAAAACCCAAAGGCTATCTGCTTACTGTAGATTTCATATGATTTGAATTACAGAATTCAACCATTTTACAGAATTTTCTAAAACACCAATTCTCAAGAGGGATGGTACCACACCACTAATAAGAAATGTTTAATTGGTTGTGGAGGGATGGTGACACATGTCTTTAATACCATCACACAAGAGGCAAACGCATTGAGATGGCAGTGAGATCAAAGCCAAAACTGTGTACATAGCAACTTCTAGGCCAGCTGGAACTACATAGTGAGACCGTTTCAAATTTTTATGACAGTTTTGTGGAGATGAATTCACTGCTCATACCCGCTCCAAGGGAATGAACAGGTGTCAAAGAATTTCAAAGGCAGAGGCTATCAGAATAGGATGTTATGAAATACCCTGAACTACCCTTCACGATGAACTAATACTATGCATAGTATAAAATTTAAAGGTTCCTGGGTCATCAAGCATGTAAAATCTATTTAAATCTTTTTTTTCTGTTTTTATTTATTCATCACTTTAATTAGTCCTTTGAGAATTTCATACAATGCATTTTGATCAAATTTCCCTGCCCCAACTCCTCCTAGATCCAGTTTCCTTCCTTGGCTACCCAATTTTATTTCCCGTTTTTTTCATTTGTGTTCCCCACATGATCTTGGGTGTGCAGCTTTCACTTAAGCATGGTTGACCCACCAGTGTCACATCTTTAATGAAAACTGATCCTTCCTCTCCCAACCATCATTATTCCCACCTCTCTTCTCCATGTTGGAATTTAATAGGGGTTGAACTTTTGCAGATATTGTGCATACTGTCACAGGGCTATGAGTTCATATGTGCAGCTGTTAGGTTATATTAAGGAAACAGTTTGTTTTTAGTTACCCACCACCTCTGACACAATCATTTTGTCTCCTCTTCCATAATTATCTATGAATGTTGTTAAGGAGGAGTATGATACAGGTATGACATCTTTGGCTGAACACTTCACAGTCTCTTATTCTCTGCACCTTGATAAGTGGTGGGTCGCTGTGTGAATCATCATTTGCTGCCAAAAGAAACTTCTATAATTAGGGTGGAGAGATGCACTAAACTATTACAGCAAGTCATTAGGAGTTGGTTTAATACAGAGTTCATTTAGCAGAACAGTAGTAAACTCTCCCATAGGGCCTATGATATATATTGTCACAGGTTTATGCCCCTGATAATGCATCTTCATAGGGATTTCCTCTGTGGAGAAGGCTCTGTATCTAATCAGGAAGTGGTTGGTCACTACTAAGACATTTCTGTCAGTATTGTGCCGATGGCCATATCTCAGGAGGTTGGGTGTAATTGTAGCTTTCATGGTTCACAACTGGGTAAGACTGATATGCTGGATAGATTTAGTTGTCAGTTTGACACACCTGGTTAAAGGGAACCTCAACTGAGGAATTTTCTCCTTTGGATTGACCTATTACCACGTCTACAAGGCATTTTCTTAATTGTTGTTACATGGAGGGACCCAGCTCACTGCGAGCCGTGCCACCCAAAGTCTTGCTGGCCAGGTGTTCTGTCTTGTCTTGTATAAGGAAGTAGGCTGAGCATTGTATAAGAAAGTAGGTTGAGCATGTGTGCACCAGGCAGACAAATCAGTAAGCAGCATTTCTCCATGATCTGAGTTTCTGTGCAGTAAGCCAAATAAATCCTTTCCTCCTGCCCAGATTGGTCAGTGTTTTTTTGTTGTTGTTGTTGTTGTTTGTTTGTTTGTTTTCTTTGTTTTATTTTGTTTTTGTTTGTTTGTTTGTTTGTTTTGTTCCAAAGCAATAGAAAGTAATGAGAACAAATTTTGTACCAGAGTGTACCAGAGGTGTTTAGCTGTGAAGAACCTGACCACATGAGTCTTTGGAGGGATGTGGAAGACTGGAAATTTCTATTAAAAAATGGTTGATGGGTGTAAGCAGAGCTTAGGGGGTTGTTCTAGTAGAAGCCTGGAAGAAACTCTTATTAAAAGCACAGTAGTTCTAGGGGGAAATAAGAACTTAGCAACAACTGGGATATTTTCTTAGAATCTAACTACTATCTGCCCAGAGCTTGCCTAAGGTGAAGTTGAAGAGCAATGGACTAACTTCTTTGGCAAAGGAAATTACAATATGTCCTAATGTAGAAATGGTGGCATGGCTATTAATGGTGAATATTATACATATCTACAGTGAAAAAGAACAAATGGGGCAGAAAGAAATGTAGAATGTACAGTTTGCATTTCAAAAGAGCACTAGGGAGATTAATTTTAGGAGAGGCCTAAATGTTTGTACATAAACAATGGAAAGAGTACCTTTGGAGCAAAACCACACCTGGCTAAGCTTCCGATTTGTAAAAGGAATCTGGAAATGGTTTTCTGCTCCTAGAAACCTGCAGCATTGAAAATCTGCTAATACAGATGAAGGAGGCCAGGGTCCATACCAGGCTTGCAGCTGAACTTGGTAGCATCCTTCTCTTGGTGCTGGCTTTAGAGCATGAAAGAAACAAAAGTGAAGGGGTCATTGGTTCTCCTTCCATAGTTTCAGAGAATCGCAGAGGCCAGGCAACGTGCAGCAGGGGCGGGTCTAAATAAAGGTGGCCTTGACAGGCCATTGTATGAAGCTGTGAAGTTGAAGCCTAGGTGACAGTAGACACCCCAAGATGTTGGAGATGTAGAACCATGCTACATCTGACCAGGAGAGCTACACACAGTGAGTGGTACCAGCCCAAGAGAGAAGTATATGTTGCATTTAGCAAAGCTGGAGACACTAAGCCATCTAAGTCCTTTAGAAGTAAAATTCCAGAAATCAGATATAGAGCTACTGTGTTTGGTGTTTTCCCTGATGGTTTTCAGTCTTTTCGGGGGCTTTTATTTCCTCACTATGCCCCCATTCCTTTCTTTTGGAATGGGAATGTATATTTAGTTTCATTGTATGTTGGAAGGATGTTATTTTTCTCTTGATTTTGTGGGGGTTTCCCCTTAAGAGATTGGCCTAAGTCTCAGAAGAAACTTTGAATGGTGGAACTTTAAATAGTATTGAGACTAATAAAGATTATGGGGACTTTTGAAGATAGACTAAATGCAATTGACATTTACATGGTCATGAGCCTACAGGAGACTGGGAGTGGAATGTGGTGATTTGAATGAAAATGTCCCCCATGAGTTCCAAGTTTGTGGACATTGCATCCCCAGCTGGAGGATTTCCAGCTGCCCTTTACTTCCTGGGCTTGCTTGAAGATTTGAGGGATTAGCTTGATGTCTTTCTGGAGCCTGGAAATGTAAGCTTACATAAACTCTTCCTTTTATGAGTTGTTTTGGTCAGTGTTTTAATCGCAGCAACAGAAAAGTAACCCATACAATGGATGATTGCTTATTAAAGTGATCTGTGTATTAGAAATAAATATTTTATTGCTTTTTGTGATGACCATGTAAGTGTAAATTACTAAAAATTGCACCACAGAAATCAATAATTATGATATGAGTTCTAAGCACAATATTCTTGCACCATTAATCAACTTTAATTAAATGTAATAAATTTAAACATGTATTATATACATTTGTATAATTATATATGCATTTATAACTGTGTGTTTGCTCCATGTGTGCATATGATCTGTGTGTACATGGATACATCTATGTGCACTTGGAAGCATCATTCATTTAATCTACTAGAGTAATCACACTTAGGCAATTACAAATAAATTATATTTTTCCTCTTTTGTATTAAATTTAAATAAGTTATATTTAGTTATAGTCAAATTTCTGATTTTTTTACAGACAATGATAATGCACTGTTTATTTAAAAAATAGAAAAGACTTTGAGAGTTCTAACTGTAAAGACAGATATTTGTTTAAATATGTGAATATGTTTAACCTGATTTATACAATATACAATCCATACACATATTTAAACATCACCTAGTGTCCCACTGTTGTATAAAATTGTATGTGCTATCTGGTAAATTTCTAACCCTAATGGCAAGGTGTGGTTGGCACATGCTTACAACCTTAGTACCAGGACAAGTGTAGGTAGGAAGGTTAGGAATTCAACATCATCTTTAGCTACAAAGTGAGTTATAGATCATCCTGGACTTCATGAGACTCTGTCTCAAATATACAAATCAAACCAAACCAAATAAAACAAAAATACATTGATGACCATTTAGATAATATGTTTGTAAATTACGTGTGAAAAAATAAAATATTTGGTATCAAAGGAGATTTTTTTTAGATACTTGACTATTATTTAGCCTGAGCTTACATTTGACCAGGTGCTTTGGTACCACCTCCAAAAAGAAACAGTAGCTGAGAACCAGCTGCTCTTCAACTTCTGAGCTTTCCTAATTGATAGCAAGAACATTGATAATAAGATGCTGTGTCCAGCGAGTCCATGGCAGCTATGAAAAGAGTGACTTGTTGCTTTTGACATGATAAACATTATCCTTGTCTTAAACAGCATTCTCTTATTAGAATTCATCAGCTATAGCTTCAGGTTTTTAATCAATATTGACCACAAACTGAATTGCTTGTCAGTCATTGATACTTCAATATTAATTGGAAAAATCATAAAATATATTTTGTCATAAACATTCATAAGTAATTACAAATAGGTTGGATTTACATAGACTCAAATAGAACTTGAAAATAAAGTATATGGGTGAGCGGAAAAGAAATTTGTTTATCACATTTAACATGAAATAAATTATTTCCTTCATTGATTCTGTGTGAAGTTCTAATTCTTTCCAGACTTTCTCAGTAATATATTGCCACACACAATAAGTTCTTGTTTGATAACAACATGTTTGGGCCATTTTGTATGATTCTTAAAAGAGGGCTGCATAAAAAGGCTTTTACACTTGTAAAGAGTACAGATGAGGTGATTTCTCTCTCTCTCTCTCTCTCTCTCTCTCTCTCATCTCTATCTCTATCTCTCTCTCCTTCACTTTGGCCTATTTTAAAGCAGTTCTGTTAATGCAACAGTGATTCTGAAACACTGTATTAAAATAGACTACTTTAAAGGAGCTACTCAAGAAATCATCAGCAGGTTATATAAAAGGAAAATAGCATATAAGCCACACTTTTATGGCTGAGATCTGAGACATTCACAACTGAGAGAAAAGGAGAAGAGAAGTCTTTCTTCATTAGCAGCATGACTGAAGCACTTAGGGATTTCATTCCCCCACATCCATTATTTCATCTATTGTCCTAATTTAATTTTCCATGATTTCCCTGACAGTGAAGGTTGGCAACTCTTAAGTACAGTACAAAAGGTCTGCAGCACTCATGTTCATAATTACACAAGCTGTTGAAGCTTTTTGCTGAAGGGTGTATTGTCAAAAATATCAAATTTAGACAAAAGCAGAAGCTACAGATGTGAGTGGAGCTAGAATCCCCAAGCGCCTTTGTTCTTATCCATAGAAAGAAGCCACCTCATGAGGTCTAAATGTTAATAAAGCATTCAGGCGCCTTGAAGCCCTCTGAGTGCTCTAAACAGGAAAACAAGATTGTTGGAGGACTGCCACCAAATTGTTGCTGCTATTTTCTCTACTGTCACCTACTGAGGTCCTTCTGACAATATAAAAACTATTATTTCTGAGTTCATTTTTAGACAAATTGATTTCTTTTCACATGATGTACATTGACCAGTTTTAGAAGACTTTATTCAGAAAATGAAGTTCCTTGCTTGTGGAAAGAAGTGAACTTCAGTCTGGCACTCTTCTAGCCTTTTCTAAGGATGCAATCATTTATCTTTGCTTCATCATTGTCCCAGAAGGTCACATTCCCCACAGTGTGTTATTGCCTTTTACCACCCCAACCAGTGTTTTCAGCTTCCTATACCTGTAACCCAGAATTCCAACCAGATAATGTACAAGTAATATTGAATAGCTGATCTTACATGACAGCTTTGGAGTTATTGACAGATTAAGAATCTGAGAAAATTTTAGTGCTAACCAATTTCACTCTGGTGACTAATACAATTTGCAGAGAATTTGAAGTATCAAAGAGTTTGGCCATAGATACACGTAGAAGTTCATGAGAGAGAACATGGTAACTACATTGGTACAGAACTGATAATGTATTTAGATAGGAGGAGGTTAAAGCAATATATGCTCTTGGTTGCTAGACACACCTTAGAATAAACCCCACATTCTTTTGGTTGCCATTAAGTAGCTAGAATTGAATAGATGTCCCTGATTTAAAGTTCAAATGAAAGTTGAAGTAAGGTGTGTCTCTACAACACTGAGGACTGAGCAGATCTAAACCACAGTTAGGGGAACAAACCAGTGTTGTCTTTGATATTAGCAATAGAAGATGTTGTTCAAAGACACTTAGCAATATCATTAGCAGAGAAGCGACTACATGGAAGCAAAACAGTGCATGTTTGAGTTTTAATCCATGCATCTTATAGGGCTTCCATTAAGTCCTTTGTTGGAGAGTACCTCTAAGTTATGCCTTCCTTTTTGACTGCTGTTAAACTAAGTCAGTTATAACTACAACATATTCAGAACATTACCTGGTCGCTAATAAGTGCAGTCTTGTTAAATATGAAGAGTCATCAGCGAGTGAACTTGTGGCATTGGTGGCACTGAGCACAAGACCCATACTAACTAAATCTGACAAGGACCCGGAGTACGGGAAGGGAAATGGGCAGTGAGCTGCCCTGGCCTGGGAACTGTTGGAGACTGATTACTACTGGGCGAAGGAGAGTAAACCTTCCTTACCGGTCTCTAAAAAAATTGCAGTGGATGAAGTTGCACTGAAAGACACCCGGGTACAAATGCTTGGCAGAATAGAACTTAACTTGTATGGCAGAACGTATGAGGTCTGGCAGCAGAGGGTGGGATGTGTGGACGCATGGATGTGTGGAGTATGGTACATTGATTAAGAACTGTTGTATGAAATGTACAAAAGCTTAAATAATAAATACAAAGCTTCTGCAGAGCCAAGGAAACAAAGTGAAATGGCACTCTGCTTGGGGGCTGGAGAGAGACTCAGTTGGTAACAGCACAGTAAGTGCTCTTGCAGAGTACCTGGGTTCGATTTCCAGCATCCATATGGTGGCTAACAACCAACTTTAATTCTAGTTCCAGGGGATCTAACACTCTCTTCAGACCTCTGTAGACATTGCATGACATGGGTGCATAACAACATGCAGGCATTATATTCATACACATTAAATAATAAATAAATAAATATATTTTAAAATAAATTATTTTTAGAAAGACATTCCACCAAGAATCTGCAGTTCTAGCTGAAAATCTGTTGACGATAGCTGCTAGAAGAGGTAAAGTAAGTTTTCCTCACTGATGTGATTCTGATGGGTTGATCAGACTTCAAGGGATAGAGCCACACACAAGAGGGTTTTAAAAGTTCATTTTAGACTGGATAGGCATTTTTTTTAAAATGACAAATAATAACAAAGTACATGAAGTCAGGGTGGTAAGCTGGGGGTGAAGATGGGAGAAGGAGATTGGAATAGAGCTAACTACATTGTAGGCAATCTTAGAATGGATAAAAATATTTTAAAAATATATCTGCTATCTAAGAGTTTTACAGGCCTAAGAGCAGAAAGAGGACATAACAAGCAAACAAAAATTCTCCACCTAATTTTAAAATGATCGAGGAAACTGAATGAACATTTTTAAAGAGCACAGAAACGGTCAGCAAGTATAGAAATTTGTTCATCATTGGGTTTAACCAGGGAATCACAAATGAAAACCACAAGGAAATATCACCTTACAATTTTCAGGATATCTGTCAAAAGACAAAAAATGAAAATGTCAGGAAGAGTGTGAACAAAGTCAGGCATTCTGCTCCGTGGCTGGCAATGCAAACAGTCAGTTACAACCATTTTGGGAAATATTGTCAAGGTTTCTTTCAAAACTGAAAATAGTACTAACTTGGTGGGACCGTAGGAGAAAGGTAATATCAAGGGAGAAATGGAGAAAGTGGACATACTTTAAATGTTGGGATGGTGTGGATGGAAGGTTAAACAAGGAGAGAGGAGAGATAAATAATGTCCAGCTAGTGAAAAAAAAAAAAAGCAGAAGGAATCGTGTTAGTCCAAAATTACTGACAAACTGCCTATATAATATCTCTGCACGAGTCCTTGTATATATCTGAAGAAACAGTGCCAGACAAAAGAAATTGTTCTTTGATTTGTTGGCCAGGGTAGCCCAAGAGACTCCCAAAATTACACAGGCCATTTGCCACAGTCCTTGATTTCTTCCCAAAACTTGGCAGTATGACCCTATTGCTGAAGACACACAGGATTTGGAGCAATGCAGCTTGAACTGACATGGTAGCCATCTCCCCTGGGAGCTAGGACTCATTGCTTAGAGAACAGTACAGAAGCTGCTAAGAGACCATCATTCATCGGTCCAACCCCAACCTTAAGGCCTAATCACCACAGCAGTGACTGGTACAACAAATGACACTGGTGCAGTGTTTTGTTTTGCATTGTGTGTGTATTGTGTCTGGGCACATACCTGTATAGGTGCACATGCACATATGTACAGAACATGAACTCAATTTTAGCACTGTCATTCCTGCACATAATACAGAGACCGCAAAGCAGGGTAAATCACTGGAATTACTGACTTCACTTCTTGAGCAGTTCTCTACCATCTTCATTTCATTCCCTATGTGGCTGCTTGCATAACTGATAGTTACACTGATCAAGTCAGACCCTATCTTTAAAAAATGGTTAACATGAATTTTAAAGTTCAATTTGCAGTATATACAGAGACAATTTAACCCACTATTGTCACATCCTATGTCTTGCCACATGTTCACTCAAGTCTGTGATTTGTCACCCATCATGCTTCTTACACTTAAAATATGTACCCTCTGTCTCTTGGCTCTCACACATCATTCCTAAACTTGTGTATAACTTTGCCTGGGAAACCTTCTAAGATGTCTCTTCAGAAATAGCCACATTTCTGTGAGCAAAGAGGCACACAGTAGGGTCTAAGGCGTGACAATTATAAGATTCAAGAAACCTTAATTTTAGAATATATTAGGAATCGTCACAGTTTCTCTCTCTCTCTCTCTCCCTCTGTGTGTGTATGTGTGTGTGTGTGTGTGTGTGTGTGTGTGTTTGACATCTCATGTTCTCAGAACAGTCATAAAGCACCAACTTTTCCTAGATACAAAAGGCCTCATGACAGCTTCATCACCTTGCTTCCATGATTTTTCCTTGTAGAAAATCCAGAAGTCAATCTTCATACACATTCTCTACTGGACCCAAGAAAAAGATAGGTTGAATGTGCAATGAATCAGGCCAGTGACGGACTTCATGAATAGGGGATTGGGATATTGGAAAACTGTGGCAGAACATTTTTTCCTGCTTGCCACTCATACATTTTGAAGACATTTTTAACAAGATGTGTATATGCATATAATTTGCTGTCTTAACATTCCCATGACTACATCCTTCATTTGTAGTATAAAGAGAAATTACCAAATGGTATCATTTTTATTGCAATATGGAGCTAATCTAAACACCTGTAATGTGCTTTTACTGTTAAATATACAGTTCAGTTTGCTGTAATAGCCACAACAAGCAACATATACAGGTTATCTTATCCTTACGGGATATTAATTGGGTTGCAGTATGACATTTTCATGCAAACATTTAACTGTGACACAAGTTCCCCTTTATGTCTCTTACTCTTTCCTCCTCCTGTCTACTATTGAATAGCCAATATTTTCCAATATCCCAATTCACAGTGGAGAAGCTGGTCCAGCCGGCCTCCTCCAGGGGCTGAGCAGGATCATGACCTGGCCCCTCTCCACTGGGGGGGGGGGGGGGACCACAGGAGTCAGGAGTCTGTCCAAACAGGATCTCGTTTATTGAAGGTTACAAAATAACGTATATAGGGTAGGGGCGGGGCTAAAAGGGAGGGAAGGACCAATTGATCTTTGTCCTGTAAACTGCAGCCAGGCAAAGTCCATTTTGATAGGCTGTCAGACTCGGGTGAGGCTCTGACAGCTGCATCCCAAAGGGTTGGTGACAGTTGGTTGCGATTGTCCCGCGTCGGCCTGCCGCTCCCGGTGGATCATGTGCAGACACCCAATCAGTCTAGCCCAGGCTGGCCTCGAACTCACAGATCCTCCTGCCTCTGCCTCCTTCAGCAAGTCCTACTGGTGTGCACCACCATCACCGCCCCCAGCAGGCTGCGAGAGGCCCAGAGTGGGGCCGGCGGCGTCCTGCCCTGCCTGGAGCTGCATGCTGGACAGCGGCCGCCATTTTTGCCTGGGGGCTGCGCCACAGGACTCATCGGCGGTGGCCCGGGACGGGTTGTTGGCCAGGGCAGCCTCCTGGGAGGAGGCGATCCTTGGCGGTGCCTGCGGCATCGCCATGCCCCAAACTGTTGGCCACAGCCGGTGCAGTCGGCCCCATGAGGAACTGCAACCCCACCCTAAAAGGGCGGGCCGGAACCGCAGCAGTCCTGGAGGCCCAACACTTCATTTGAATTATAAGGTAAGGCCTATAGTCATAGGGCCTTCCATCTGTGCATTTTTCAAACATTAATCTCTGCGTTTAAAAGCAGAAAATTTGAAAACCAGATAGTAGTAAAATAGATTTGAGGATTGTATTGCCACACAATATTAATTTATGAAATTCTTTTTTATAACACTGTGTTTGCTTCCAGGCATTATGTCATATGTCATATTCAATTCTACTTAACTAAATACAAAGTAGGAGTTTAATCTCTCATCCTGTTTGTTACTAACCCTGGATCTTATATATAATATTCATGCTGATTTTATTTAGTGAAAATTTTATTATTTAAGTTCCAACTAAATTCAAGTAATTTGAATATTTTAACATAATTTGACTACATTCTAGTTATAAAATTTCAAATATACCGTTTAAAATACACACTACATGTGTAAATAATCTTTTCTACTAAAATGGAATTGTGCATGGAAACAGGCAATATCACCATTCAGGAGGATGTCAATCCATAGCAGCACTGTGGAAAAAATACTCTTATTTCAAATATACAGTAATAAAATCAGAAGAACAATGACATCAGAGAAGAACATAAGGATGTAAATACTTTCTCCCTGATGATTACTCAGGAGTATAAGAAAGAATGTGACATGCAAGCAAAATATTCTCTACATAAGTATACAAGAATATTTTATTCTTTGACTATTTCATGTAGTTATACAATGTACCTTGGTCATATCTACCCCCAGCTCTGCCCTGCTACTCTGTTTGCATACTACGCAATTTTCAGCAGAGTCATCCATTGCTGCTCTGATGGGCCTACCTTTATATATATCCCACTATTTCTCTCTTATTGCTTTCAATATATCTTCTTTTTTTTTCTGCATGCTTAGTGTTTTAATTATAATATTGAAAAGACTGGCCCTTCCCTGGTCTTGTATGTTTGATGCCTTATATGTATCTGGATTTACAGCTTTTTCTAACTCTGGGAAATTTTCTGTTATGATACTTTCAAAATACTTTTATGCCTTTAGAGCTGGATTCTTTTCTTTCTTGTGTCCTTACATTGATAGATTTGGTCTTTTCAGAGTGTCCTGTGTATCTTGGAATTCTCACTGCTATCTTCCTATTATTTATCTTTGTTCTTGATGGTTCCAGGCCACCCATCATGTGGTCAATTTCAGAAATTGTGTCCTCTTCCTGACCCAGTCTATTGGTGAGACATGTTCAAGAGTGTTTTTTTTTATTTGTCTCATGATTTTCATGTCTGGCATTTCAGATTTATTATGTTCAATATTTCTGTCTTTTTGCTGAAATCCTCTTTCATATCCTACATTGTTTTCTTTCTTTTTCTCAGCTATTGGTTTATGCTCTGAGACAGGAGTTTCTTTTCTTCTTTGATGTCTTTGAACATTCTTTAATCATACTTTTCAGTCCTCTGTTGGGATTTCATTTAACTCATTCTCACTAGATTCTATTATTGTAGGATTAATATTTTTTTCATGGGGTCATATAGCCTGTTGACTCTGTGTGTTTGTGTGTGTGTGTGCGTGTGTTTGTGTGTGTGCGTGTGTGTTTGTGCATGTGTGTTGAGACTTATGCATTTATTATGTTATCTTTTCTTGGTTTGTTTTCTTAAACAGTTATATTTTGAAGTTTTGTAAAGTTCACATTGAACTTCAGTGCAGTCAAGTTGAATGCATAGTTCACAACTCACCTCAGAAACTCAGAGTGCCTTTTGTATACTCTGTATTATCCCCTGCATAGAATACTAACAGTGAAGGCAATCATAGCTACTTGATACCTCCCCCATGGAAATGGCATATCAACCAAATAACAACAGTGACGACTATGATTTTAGTAACCCCTGTATGAATATTAAACTGTCAGAGATAGTATGGCATATACAGAGATTTTAGACAATGAATTTAGGAGTGCTCAGAAAGTAGGATTGGGTCAATAAAGGATAAGGATTGAGTATTAGATTGGCTTGGAAAAGAAAAATTAACTGAGATTATTAAAGCAGCCTGGAGGAGAAAGTTAGGATATTCTTAGAATTCACAAACTTTAGAGATTTTTAGGACTATGGAAGAGTTTAACAAATAGCAAAAGGACAGGATAATTATGAGAGAAAGAAAGAAAGACAAAGAAATAGGGGGAGTGTACAGGACATGACTGAAGTGCAGAGTAAAGAAGGCTTCAGAAACTAGCTGAAGAAACTTAAAAAACAATCCTGCAACTTAACAGCAATAAATAGACAAAAGCAAAAATGACATGAGACATATATGTAATAGTGGAAATTAAGTAATAGCTAATAAGAAATAAAAGGCATTTGGGATGAATATTTGATACAGCAGTGAAGAGAGGAAAAGTAAAGTTCTCAGAACCCTCTTGCTCAAGCAGGCTTGGTAGTGTATAAGGGAGAGTGAGAGTCATTGGTCTTACTGCAGCCTCTGTGTTCTTGGAGTTCTGGGAGAGGAGGGCATTGAAGTCCTCTCCTGGTACATCCCTTGGACCCATAAACTCCGCATGGCCTATTCTGAGCCTCAGATTGGGTGTTATGTGAGCAACGACAATTCCCTTGAAGTTTTTGCTGGTCAGCTATGGAGAGGGCTTCCAGTTGGGCTGATTCTCAGCTTTCCTCTCATCTTCCCTGCCTTGCTATCTACTGGCTTAATAAATTCCTTCACAGACCTCACTTTCTTATGGGATAACAACTTACTGGGAAATATCGTCTTCATTTTCTTTCAACAAGGTTCAGTGGTGAACTTTCTAGTCTGCCATTTTTTCCCACAAGTCTAAAAAAAATTATAATATATTGTTAAATATGTGAAATTTCTTTAAAATAGAAATCTCACAAAGTTTATTACAATAAACTTTAATATTTTGTTTATATTTCACATTATGAGAATTGTATTTACAATCTTGAAAGGAACTGAAAATTGTCCAGTAAATATTTAATAATAATTCCTGGGGATGGAGAGATGACTCAGCAGACATGAGCACTGGTTGCTTTTTCGGAGAACGCAGGTTCAGTTTGAGCACCGATTAAGTCTCTAACAGTTTCTGCAACTCCAATTCCAGGGAATCTGATGCCCTTTTATACCTATGTGGGCTTGGCACAATATGGGTGCACTTACATATGTGAAAAAAAACACTCATACTCACACAAAAAATAATATGAATAAAAAATGTAATGCCCCAACTGAATGTATTTTGAATAAAAAATGTATTTAAAAATAGGGCTAATTGTATATCTAGTGGTAGACGACATGGCTAGAATTTGCAGTGTTCTGGATTCAATATCAGAAGCTTCTAAAATGCATGATGAACTATATTTCATGCCAGATCAATATGAATTTTTGAGCATGTATGTTGCATTAAAATATACTTCAAATACATGAAAGGGTTATTTTCTAATTTTATATAGTTATTATAAATGCAGAAATATGTTAATAATGAAGACTAAAGGCAAAGCACAATATATGCTTATAGAAATAGCAGTTTATACAAATCAGCAGCAAATCACACTCTATTAAAATGAAAAAAATTCATTTCCCTATTTTTTGTCTCCATGAAATCTATTTTCTCCTCAAAGCACAAAGGAAACAGACAATAAATCAAGTAAATAACTTTTGCATGGTAGATTATGAAAAACATTTGATCTTTGATCTTGTGGATTTACACAGCCAAAATGCTTTTACTTCCTGGCGTGAGGCCCAGACTCCGAGTGTCATTCAAAGAATATGTTTTCATGATATACTGTTTGATATTTTACCTCTTCTTGTAAATCTCTTTATTCTTAGTATTGCTTCATTTTATAAGCTTTCTTATAAATAGCTTCAGAATGTATCAAAAGGGGCAAGTACACAAGGAATTAAAATGTTGTCTTTACAGCATCTAAGCTATTAAAATAATATTGAGACACACACACACACACACACACACACACACAAGAGAGAGAGAAAGAGAATAAATTAAACAGGTAACAAAGAAATATCACTCAGCTTTGCTGCTGGCTGTGCACAGTGGTTTATACTCAGTCCCTGAACAGTATACCTGTGAGCATCATGAATTCTTGATAAACCCACAGCAACAATACAATAGTAAAACCTGCATTAATGTTTGCATAGTCAGAACTGCACAGGATTTTAACATCTCATGTTAAAACCAGAAAACAGAACTCGTGCCTTCTTTTTCTTCTGGACTTATGAAACATTTTACTTTAAGGGATAAAAAATGAAAGATATTTTAATTATTACCAGTACATTTATCATTGTGTTAAGTATTTTTGTTAGCAATAATATATAAAATGTTGAGAGTATTAAATGAGTAGTCATAATAACAGCTATGTGAAATTGTGTTTATGAACTATAGATCTATGGATTGGACAAGCTCACTTTATACACTATGAGATAAAAACATGTAATTTAATTAATGAGGAAGGACTCAATCCATATCTCACAGTGAGAAGAAATTTTTATTGTTATTGCCATTCCTAGATACCTGAGAAATAAGGAGTTTACAGAGCAGAAGAAAGGGTAATCACAGGCATTACAGTTAAGTACAAAAGATAGAAAGAAACCTCAAAAACAATTAATAGAATACATATTATCTTGGTAAAATATGTAACCTTCTTATCCAGTTAGAAATAACCAAGAACTGAGTTAATGCTCGATGAGACACTTAGAGCATGACCAAATTTAATACAACTGAAAAATAACCAAAAAACCTCTTTTGTCCTCAATGTTGGATTTTCAGATGAATACGATCAAATGATTTAAGGGCAGGCACTCTGGAGCTAAAGACAAAGGGCAGCTAACCATAGGCCCGAAGGTCTAGGAGGAAACTATGTCTACAGAGCTAGATGAGAGCCAGGCACAGAATGGGGGTAGGTTGAAAGCAGCTTTGGTACATGGTAGGCACACTTTACCACTGTCATAGCAGAAATGTGGGACTGAGGTTTGGAGAGGGCAGGGTGCGGAGAGGGCAGGGTGCCATTGCTAGGCTCTGTCTTTAGTCTCTTAGATCTTTTGTCTGACTCATCCTATTTAACAAATTCAAATGGAAGTCAGAAAGCCAGAGAAGGGTGATGCAGTTTGTAGTCTTTCAGAGTCACAAAGAAAGCAAAGATGGCAAAGAACAGAGATTAGTTAGGGTGAGAGAAAGGGGAAGGATCTAGGAATTTGGGATAAGAGATAAGAATAAAGATATATGATGTAATAGAGTGACTTTTTGGAACCATTATGGAGATACACAAATAAATTTTGTAATTAAAACATGATAAAACAAGAAATTTATATTTATTTCCACTATGATTCAACTTTGAGGCATAGTACACACTGTAGACAATAAATCTTATTATAGGGATAAAATGCCACTGTGTATAAATTTGGTGAAATTCCATATAAGATGTAGTAATGAAATTTACATATTGGAGTAGACGTAATAGGGATATATTTCAGTAATTAAATTTCATCGGCTCTTTGTATGTACATAACATTTTTGTTTAAAAATACTAGTGAATCTATCTTCAACACATGCCATTTCCTCTGGAAGTTTCTTTAAAAAAAAACGTAGTTCATTGACATTGACCCCTAGGGTCAAATGTCTATGGAACTAGTATAAGGTCAAGTGTGTTACGTAATGTAAACTTTAACACAGGACCAAAAGAATATCTAATCGTAGATAAAATAGTTTCAAAGGGTCCAAATGGCTGAGACAAGCACTACTGATTCATTCTACTAAAGATTGATGGTGTTTGCAAAGCAAAAGAGATTTATTGACTTATTTATTGATTTGATTTATCGGTTTGGAATGATTTTTTTTCCTAGAAGCAGTCATGAATGTGCCACCAATACCATCATAGAAAATGCACTGTCTGCATGTCTGTGGAGAGTGAAGCTCAGCGGGCACCTGCGAGTGAAGAGAATTTAACGAAGAAGAATGATTTTTGCGGCAGGGATATATTACACACCACAGCACTCTTCTGAGTCAATAATGATAACTAACCAGCACGAGAGGAGAATGAGAGCAGCAAACAATGCTGTGTCCTCAATGCTGTGAGACCAAGTGAGTGTAATTAGAGATTTAATTTTGTGATTTTCCTCCAACTAAGAAGTGCTATGGAATAAAAATTTGGTGAATGGAGAGGAAGTCTCACAAAGCAAGCAAAATCAATACTGCATTTCAATTTGAATAGATACCCACAGATACGCATTTACATTATAAGTGGTATAAAATACAAAGCAATTATGCAAAATTTTGAAGCTCCAAATGATGACTCATGTGGTGTTGATTGCCAAGAAGAGCTCATAGAAGAATAAAAGGAGAATGGTTTGTGGGAAGTTGATATCGGGAAATAAAAAGTTCATAAGAATTGTGTTGGTGGCTGGTAGAATCAGCATGATTCAATGAACCAGGTTTGGAGACAACACAAGCAAAAATAAAGCCTAAATCCAGCTGCTCACCATCCTAAGAAAAGACACACACCTGCACCTGTGAACAAGAGATGCCACCTGGCACCAAGGGAACTACTGGTATGTCCTCGAAATCATCTCTCACAGAGCAGCTCTGTTCACAGTGGCCCTTGTCTTCTCCATTATTAAGTCACTAATTTACGTCTTACGGTCAATGTATACTTGGCAAAACTTTCACCGTTTGTTTCAATGTATCTGTAAGAAACTGAGAAAGAGAAATTCCAGTATTTAAGGTTTTAAGTTTGATACTTGATACACAACATTAGTTGGGGGATTGTTTATGTATACTGTATTATTTGGTTTTGTTGATAGCCATTCAACTGAAGTGAAATGTAATCTTAAAATAGTTTCAGTTTTCACTTCTCTGATACTGAGACATTTGAATACCTTATATAATTGTGTGTGTATCTTTGTGTGATTCTGTGAATGAATGTGCTGAGTGTATCAGACTTGCTAGGTGCTGCTAGAACTGAATTAACAAGTGGTTGTGAGCTGCCCAACATAGGTGCTTGGAACTGAATACTGGTCTTCTAGAAGAACAATATATGCTCTTAACCACTAAGCCATCTCTCTATTATCAACTAAAAATTTGTTCTTACTTATTGAGGATTTCATGTATTGATGTTGTAATTAAATCATTTCTACCTTTTCTTTCCCCCTCAAAATCTTCCCAATTCCCATTATTTAAAAAAAAAGTGCTTCTTTTCAGTTCACTGGAGTCCTTTTCAGATTCCTTTTTCTTCTTTTCCTATTCCTGAATATTCAGCTGTGTTCCTGTTGCTCTTCTCTAGCAGTTTTAGTGTTTCTGAATTTAAATTAAAATATCTAATACAATTTTGAATTGAATATTGTATACCATTAGAGATATGAATCCAATTTTATACCGCTGAAGTGCATGTCCACTTTCCAGCGTCATCAGTTAAATAAAATTTTACCCAGTATATTTTTTGGCAGCTTTGTCAATATTAGGTGACTATAGCTGTGTGGGTTATTTTTGTGTTCTCTCCTCTACCCAATTTGTCTACATGTCTGGTTTTGCCTTGTCCTGTGCTGTGCTATATTTGTCAGAATGGCTCTGTAGTATAATTTAAGGTCAGGCATTGTGGTATCTCCAGCATTGTTCTTTCTACTTAGGCTTAGGTAGCTTTTTGTATTTCATAGTGTAGCCCTGTGGTTTTTAAGATTTTTTTTTCCTCCTTGAAGAACTCGTTTGTAATTTTAAGAGAAATTACATTGGATCTCTAAATTAATTTTTATAATGTAACATTTTCACATATTGATTATGTCAGTTGTTGAGGGGGACGTAGATACCCTGCCGTGGAAAGGGGGTGAGAGGCACAGAGTTAAGACACAAACTCTGGGAGTTAGTTGGGCAGAATGCATGTGGATGGCAAGCCACAGCAAAACTCGTTTATTCAAGGAGGTGCAGGCTTTTATAAGTTTGGTTGGCCATCCCTCTATTGGGTGGTTTATTTCCAGATGGATACAGATTCTCTGGAGATACAAGGGCCACTCCCTTAATCCTCATAACAGGTAATCACAAGGACCACTTCCGTAATCCTCATAGCAGATGACCTTGCAGGGCCCACACTGCAACCATGCCCTTCAGTCAGTGCAGTAGCATGGAATTCAATTTCAGTTTTAATTGTCTTAAAGTTTGCATTATAGAGGTAGTATACCTTCTCAATTTAGGTTATTCCTATGTAGTTTTAGGGAGTTATTATAAATTGAGTTATTTTCTCAGTTCCTTTCTTAGACAGTTATTGGTGTATACTTTTTATATAGTTTGGATGGTAAAATTGCATCCTGAAACATCATTGAAAGCAGTTATCATATCTAAAAGCAAACGGATCTTTGAAGTATACAATCAATTAATCTGAATAACATGGATAATTTGACTACTTTCATATTTGTACCACTTTTATATCATAATCTTATTTAGCTAAAACTTCAAATACTATATTAAATGAGAGTGGAAAGAGTGGGATCCCTTGTATTATTCCAGATTGTGGAGGAAATATTCTATTTCCCTGCATTAACATAATGTTGCTGTAATGTAATACATGACATTTATTAAGCTGAGGTACATTCTATTATTAATTTTGTCTGGAAACTTATTTTGAAGACATGTTTAACTTAGTCAAATGCTTTTCAGACTACTGAAATAAATGTGTCATTTTTGCTCCTAAATCTGTTTATATGATTTATTCCATTTATTAATTTGTATATCATATTCCAACCTGCGTCCCTGGGATGAGAACAATTTTGTTATGATGTATGATTTTAATATTCTCTTGAATTTGGTTAACAACAATTTTATTAAAATATTTTGTAACTATGTTTATCAGTAAAATTGATCTGTAGGGTTTTTTTTTCTATTGTCTATTTTTTTTAAGGTTTAAATTTTAGTTTGTGTGTGTGTATGTGTGCATTTGCGTGTGTTTGTGTGTGTGCACTTGCAGGAATCAGTTCTATCCTACCATGTATACACTGAGGAATGTACTAAAGTTGTTAGGCTCAATAGGAAGTGACTTTATTAACTGAGTCATGTTACCAGACTCTTTCATTTATTGTTAGGTTACTTGTTTGTTTTTAGAGATTTCTCTGTAGCTCCAGCTGGCTGGAAGACTCTATGTAAACCATTTAGAGATTCACATTAATCTGCCTCAAAAAAGGTAGGATTAAACACATGAATCATCATGCCTGGCTGAACCATTTTAATATTTATTGTTTGTGTTTACCATTTTAATTTTTATTGTTTGTGTTTGTGTTTGTGTGTGTGTGTGTGTGTGTGCTTGTATGTGTGATGTATATAGGCACATTTGCCTAGGTGCATGTGTGGAGATCAGAGAACTATTCAGTGGAGTCATTTCTCTCCTTCCACCTTTATGTGGGTTCTAGGGATTAAACTCAGGTCTCCAGGTTTTACTGGTTGGGACTTTTATCCAATGAATTTCTTGTGATTTCTTTATCCAGTTTTAGCATCAAGGTTAGCATTGATTTCATTGAATGAGTTCAATATTATTCCATCCCTTTCTAATTTTGGAAAACTTTGAGAAATATTTGTGTAAGATCTTTCGTTTATGATATTTTGTTATTTTATGTGTATAAGTGTAATGCCCGCATATGTGTAAGTGCACACTTGTCATGGAATGACCTCTCAGGTCAAAAGAAGGCATCAGATCCCTGGAACTGGAGTTATAGATGGTTTGTTAGCTGCCATTTGGGTTTGCTAATCGAACCCAGGTCCTGTGTAAGAGCAGCCAGTGCTCTTAACTGCTGAGCCCTCTCTGACATCAATCTTTCTTAAAGATTTGGTAAAATGCAGTAAAGAATCCATCTAGCCCAAGTTTTTCTTTGTGAGAAGACATTAGTTAGAGCTTCAATTTTATTGCTGGTTCCAGTTCTATTACATATATATATATATATATATATATATATATATATATATATAGTATTTAATTTTGTATGTCATTCCTATATAAATTTAGAAGTTTATCCAGTTTTGCTAGGTAATCAAGCTTTTTGGAATACAAGTTTTCAAAGAATTCTCTGTATTTTCTGAATTTTATTGGATTCTGTTGTAATGAGTTCTTTTCAACTCTAATTTTATTATTTTGCCCATTTGCTTTCTTGTCTGTTAGTCTGGCGAGGACTTTGCCAACTTTGTTAATCTTTTCAAAGAACCAACTCATTGTTTGGTTAGATCCAGGTGTTTCATACTGGTGACTCCAGGAATAGTATCATTGTCATTGCCCATAATTTCTTCTCATATATATATATATATATATATATATATATATATATATATATATATGATGCTAAACAATATTATCCTGAATATTTTCCTCACTTGACATTTGTTGTCTAATATTTGTTATTTTCTTCTTAGCTTATGGTCACCAATTTGTGTGTGTGTGTGTGTGTGTGTGTGTGTGTGTGTGTGTGTATTTTCCCCTGCTCAATCTTAAATTCAAAAATCTTTCCAAACTCCAGCCTACTTGTTCTCCATGGATGGCCAATATTACAAATGAATGTGTAGAACTGTTAGCAGTATACATCTCAAAACCTAATCCATTTTCTGACTCCTCTCCCATTTCCTTAACCATTGCAATTAATTTTACTAATATTAAGTTAATCACATTTTCCTCAAATACTCCCCTTTAGTTCATTGCTTATTTTAGAGCTACAGAGACACCAGAAGCATATTATCTGGCTTTATTATTATGTATTTATTGAATATTAATCTCAGAGGCTGCTTCAAGGGACTCTGTATGTATATAGGCATGGTGTGTGATTGCATATATAACTTTCCATGAATACTGTATGGGGAATTTATGAAACAATATGGAATTCTCTCTGAGGTTTTTTTTTTTTTCAAGTCCTGCCCTCTGACCAATAAGAGAGGAGGGAGGCAGGGAGTAGGAAGAACAAGATGGTGGTGAGGCTCAGGGACAGGGAGAGATTGCTAAAATCCATGAGGGAAGGAAAATGCCCCGGTCCCGGGCCCACACAGAAGGCCACAAGCCAGGAGGCCATGCCCCAAGTCCATGTTGTCCTAAGGATCATGAGAGTGAAAGTGAAATGCTTCACGCGGCTGTTGCGAACTTTGTGGGCGGGCCGCTGGCACCCAGCAACTTTGGAAAATTCGCTAAATAAATAAATCTCTCTAAATGGAAGATCAGTTTCCATTTTATCCAGCTGGATTAACCAGATCCCACCCGCTAAGGCTTGGAGAATAAATTTCATGAGACAAGTACTAAATCTTTACTTGCTAGAAAGAAGACATGATTAAAACCGTTACAGAAATGAACACACTTTTATCATCAAGGACATATTTATGTTTTATAAAAACATATAAAATATCTATCTTCAGATTGAATCTCTATTTTTTATATGTCTCATTGTTTTTCCTGAGCCAAACAATGAAAGTAGCCCTTTGTTTTTGAAGAATATGTAGTAATAAAAATGTAAAGGTTCCAAATGTTATAATGCCACATCTAAAAGCATTTCTGTTTTCGTTTGATATTTTCTGGAATGTAGTTCAATTCCCATAAAAGTCCCTATGTGTCATTGTAGTGACCTATCTTTACCTTTCTGTAATGATCCCTTTAAAGTATAGCTCTTTCATGGACGGTAGCACAAGTCTTTAGTTTCAGCACTTGGGAAGCAGAGACACTGGGATCTCTGTGAGATCCAAGCCAGTCTGATCAAGTTCCAGTCCATCTGGGGCTACAGGAGACTCTGTGTCAAAAAGCCAAAGCAAAAAACTAAATAAATAAAAACAAATAAGAAATTAAATGAAACTAAATGAAATAGAGCACTCATCTTCCACCTGCCCTTCTCTATGAACACACAAACACAGGGCTGTAGAGGCCCTTGGCCAAGCAATATACTTCCATCTGTTTCTGAATGAACAACCTAGCTAATACTCATAAGACTTCATTTTAGTAAAGTAATTTTCAATTTTAGGAGCTAGCAGTATTTAAAGAATTTTATAGGATGACTCAGCTGGGTCTTAATTTTTGGCAATGAAATCAATTTTATAAATGTAGACTTATTTAAAGTAAGTAATAAATAGTCAACAAGTCCAAGTTCAATTAAGATGTCAATCCACTTCTGTGATAAGACTTGCATGAACCAGTAAATAAATTAAAATATTCTATTTCTCAAAACTTCTGGTATAACTCACTAACAACTGCCTTAAAAACCAATCACTGAAATGAAATACTAAAAATATTATCTTGTGGAAAAAATGTGTTGCTTCATTCCCATTAGTATGAAAATTTTTAGAGGCAGAGATTGTAAGTGTATTTACTTCCTAATGAATTCAAGAACAATGTCCTTGTTGCTTATATTTCAGAGTTGAGATTGCAAGTCACTGATTAGTATCCTGTGTATTTGTTAGATAAAATAACTGCCGACACAGAACAAATGTTACATACAATATTAATTGTGTCTGATTTTTATGTTTCAGTCCTCATTCCTCTACTAGTTCAAACTAGAATCTCCTATGGCTTCATTCTAACTGAAGGCAGAAACTCGGTCAACAGGAAAGTGCCCCAGTAGATACAGCTTTCCTCTCCTTTAAACTCAGTTCCTTGCGATTAGGAAAATAAAACATATTACAGAAGCATTTTGGCATGGGTTCTGGGTAAGATTATTTTTTCCTCTGCCTTGAGAAATATAGGTTTGCACTTGTAAATTTATGAGGAAAGAGACAGTAAGGAGCAAATGCACAATGACACTGCAATAAAAGAAAGGAGGCTATTTCTTAAATGAAAATTTAATAAAAATGGATAACGGATATTGAGGAATGCGATAGGTTGTTATTATTCATGCACATATAATTATCACAGACTCTAAAATGTTAAACTATGGAAGTGTAAATTTCAAATGAATTATTTTTGTCCAAGCCTTTGTATTTCCATTCTTTCCAGGGCCACATCTACTGAAGTGACTTCACACTGTGTCAATGTTAGGGCTTACTGTTATTTTATAATCCCAAACAATGTCATCAAACTCTGCATGTAGGCATGTTTTCTAAAATATTGATACCCCTCTGTCAAATATTAAATTTAGCTGTAAATAATTGCCATGAAAGCAGAAAAAACTTCTTCCAAACTATATTAAGTATATTTCATGTTTAGGAATTTCATTTTTTATTTTATGACTACTAATAACTAAATTTCACTCATTTTAATTGTCTTTTAATTTATTTATTTTAAATGAATATTTTATGTTTTGAGAATTTTGTACTGATCTTGGGCTCCTCTTATAGTGTAAACATAGAGCCTTAATCTTTCATGACTCTTCCTTATCCCTTGACTCAGGTTAATAAATTATATGTGTGTATATTGTGAGAATGTAAAGAGTGATTATTTCTTGAAAGCAATAGCTTATCCCATTTGTGTTGTAAACTATAGGTGAAAATAGACTGATATTATCTGTTTGTAGTTCTGTGTTCTGCTCTATGTCAGTAGAGGTCAGCCTGGACATAATCCTCTGATAAGACAAGTGCCTCTTTTCCCATGTGATAGGAATGTGTGATTTCAATAAAGAGGGAGGAAGGCCTTTGTGAGCACAGTTCTGGAAGAAACAAAGAAAAAAAATTGTCAGAACATATTAGTTCCCGCTCTTGGTTTTAGTGGATGTGAAGAGTAAGGCTGCTTTTATTCAGACATTCCCACAATGGAGTGTTGTACTGCCACACCTTCTCATTCTTCAACAGTTCCTGCCCTCTTTTTTTCTCATATATAGATATAGATATAAAATATACACATAGACTACTGAATCATTTAATTATTATTTTTTACATGTGTTTAGGGCTGAACACTTGGGATGGGATAACTTATATAGGACTTATACCCAGAGAAAATAATGATCCTTTCTCTTTCAGCAGCCATTGATTGCCTGTAATTCTTCACATGGGTATGGAGCCCTGTGAACAACGCCCATTCCTCTTAGCATGCTGATGTTGTCATTATTCAGGTCTTGTTTAAGTAGCTATATTGTTGAAGTTTTTATTGGTGAGGCATCCCTAGAGCATACTACCTTTCAATTCTTATCCTCTAACTCTTCCAATCTTTCCACTAATTCTTCCACAGTGATCCTGGCTCCTTTGGTGTAACAGTTATGTTTTAGGTAAATGGGACATAATGAAACTCAAATCGTTCTATGCAACAAAGGAAATAATCAACTGAATGAATAGGAAGGCTAAAGAATTTTAGAGAATCTTCGCCAGATATGTAAGAAATTACATTAGCCTATGGCTGAGAAAGTCTTGGGGATTTCTCTAAGACGTATGATCTATTCAGCCTTGTGTACTTGGCTATGATTATAGTACCACATATGAGTTTCCTCATTTTGAGTAGGCTCTAAGACCAATTAGATATCCATTGATTGGCCCCAAGTTAAAAATGCCACTACTGCACCAGTGTCAAACTCTGTGCCAGTCATCTATGTGGTTATTTGGTCATGAATCTATTGTTGAGCCATTGATTGATGTTCTTCTTTGACTACTTGGATAGTGCTCTTCAGAGTTATGAGAGCTAGCCTTCAAGAAAAGTGGGTTTCAGGTCAGTTCCAGCTCCATTGCTTCAAATCTTGTCCTGTCTTCAGCATTAGGGTCTTACCTTCAAGTTCTAGGAAGAAATCAAGGGCTATGGAAATAGCCTATGAAATTTTGGGAGTCTCTTGGAACAGGCTGCTCAACAACTCAAAGAAAGGTTCTCCTGTTTCACTGTTTCTTGTTATGTAGTTTTCAGCTATGCACATAGGCTTGTGTAGAGACATTGTATGTGAAATTTGTAATTAGATTGTTAGAATATTATGTTTCCCTCTGGTTAGAATATTATGTTTCCCTCACTAGGTATGCATGATTTCTTCTCTCTATCTATCTGTCTCTGTCTCTGTCTCTCTTTCTATCTGTGTTTGTGTGTCTATCTGTCTAAACTTCCCTTCATTCTTTCCTCATTTAAAGTGTCCAGATTTTCTCCATTTCTCCTAAGGTCCCACCTCTCTTCAGCTCCTTCTTTCAATTTATCCCCATAGTTCCTTTCACAAACCTCCCTCTCCTCTCCAATGATGATACCCATTTTTATCTATCTCTCACTAATTAACACCTGTCTCCTATTTTTCTTCTCCCTTAGGTTTCTCCTTTCCCTTTTCTTCCAGGATAACTTTACATTTCCCTGGTTCTTGCAGTTACATCAAGCTAATTACTCACATATAAGGGTTTGGTGCTAGGATCCATAAATGAGAGAGAACATATGTCCTTTGTTTTTCTGATTCTGTGTTACTTCACTTAGCATAACAGCTTCATCTATTTACCTGAAAAAAATGCCATGATTAATTTTAACTTTCTTTACTGATGAGTAGAATTTTCCATTTTGTAAATGTACCAGATTTTCATTATCCACTCATCAGTTGAGGGACACTTAGGTCGCTTCCATCCTTCAGCTATTGTGAAAAGAACAGCAACAAGGATGTACAAGTATCTCTGCAATAGGATGAGTCCTTTGTGTATGTGCCAAGAAGGGGTATAACAGGGTCAAATGATAGATTCATTCTTAGATTTTTAGGAGTTCTCCACACTGCTTTCCACACGGTTTGCATGAATCCCACCAGCATTGAATGAGTGTTCCTCTTTCCCCATTTCCTCTCCAGCTTTTCACGTTATTTATTCTATTGATCTTACCCAGTCTGACTGGGATAAAATGAAAACTTAAAGTGGTTTTAGTTTGCATTTCTTACTTACTAATGATGTTGAGCACATCTTTATTTCTTCTTTTAATTACTCTCTACTTAATCCTAAACCTATCTTTTAATTGGGTTACTTGTTTTATTGATTACTTATTTTTTGAGTTCTTTATATATTACAGATGTTAAACCTCTGCTAAATGTGTTGCTGGTGAAAATGTTCTCCCATTCTATGGGTTTGCTCTTCCCTTCTTTGATTGTTTCATTGGCTTTACAGAAGCTTTTTAATTTAAGAGATCCCACTTTCTAATTATTGCCTTTAATTCCTTAGCAACTAGTGTCTGATGTAGAAAGTGTTTTCCTACACCTATATCTTATAAGTTATTGTAAATGTTTTCTTCTAATACTTTCAGAGTTTCAGTTTCATTCACATTGAGGTCTTTGATCTGTTTGGAGTTGATTTTGTATAAGATGAAAGATATGTGTCTAGCTTTATTCTTCTACCAGTGGACATCCCAGTTTTGCTAGGACCATTTGCTAATGATTCTATCTTTTCTCTTGGCTTCTTTGTCAAAGATCTGGTGGGTGAAATTGCATGTACTCATGTTTGATTCTTTAACTACATTTCATTGGTCTACAGTCCTATTTTTGTGAAAGTGCCATTCTTTTTTTAAATGACTATAGCTCTGTAATATTGTTTGAAATCAGGCATAGTAATGCTTCCTACATTGCTGTTTGAGCATAGCGTTGCCTTGGTTATCCAAACGCATTTGTGCATCCATATGAATTCTAATATGGCTTCTTATAATCCTGTAAAGAATGACACTGGATATTGATTAGGATTGCATTGAAGCTATATATTGTTTTTGGTAAGATGATAATTTTCACAATACTAATTCTTCCAATCTATAAGCATTGGGCATTCTTTGATCTCCTGGTGTCCTCAACAATCTCTTTCTTTAAAGATTTAAAATTTCCATTGTAGAAACTTTTAATACATTTGATCAGATTTATGATGAGATTATTTTTTGGAGGCTATTGTGAATTGGAATTTTTCCTAATACTTTTTTTCAGTAGCTTGTTATTATTATATAGAAAAGCTACTGATTTTTATAAATTACTTTTGTAGCCTGCCTTTTTACTGAAAGAGTTGATCATATCTAGGACTTTTCTGTTGGAATTTTTGACATATCTTAGGTATAATATCAGGTTTTATATCATGTCATCTGCAAAATGGATAATCTGACATCTTCTTTTTCAGTAAGTACTCTTTTAAATTTGTTTTGTTACCTTATTACTCTGGCAAGTGTTTCAAGCACTATATTAAAAAGAAGTGGAATTAGTGGACAACCTTGTCAGGTTCTAGATTTTAATGGAAATACTTCCATTTTTCTCCATTTTGAATGATGTTGGATGTGTGATATTTTAATGCAGCTTTAATTTTGTTTATAGAGATCCCTCCAGTACAATTTGCTATAAGACTTTTAACATAAATTCATATGGAATTTTGTCAAAGGCTTTTTCCACATCTATTGAGAAAACCATGTGATTTTGTTTTTGAGTCCATTTATTATTTATTACATTTATTGACTTTCTTATATTGAATCATCCCTGCATGTCTAAGATAAAGCCAACTTGATTATGGTGGATGATCTTTTTGATGTGTGTCTTTATGTGATTTGCAAGTATTTTGTTGAGAATATTTGCATCTATGCTCATGAAGGATAAGGGTCTATAGTTTTCTATTTTGGTTTTATCTTTACCTGGTTTTGGTATTAGAGTAATTAGAGTGGTTTCAGCATTAGACTTCAGCATTAGCATTAGAGGAAATTGGGAATTCTTCCTCTGTTTCTATTTTTTTTTTAACTTAAGCAGTATTGGATATAGATCTTCCTTGAATGACTGGTAGAATTCTGTTGTGAATCCATCTGGGCCTGCACTTTTTTTAGTCAGGAGGTTTTGAATTACTATTTCAATTTCCTTATTTGTTATAGGTCTGTTATGTATTTAAGTTGTTGATCTCTTCTCAGTTTAGCTTTGGTGATTCCCATGATTTTAGATTTGTATCCATTTCATTAAGTTTTTCAAGTTTAGTAGCATATAAGTTTTTAAAATATTATCTTATACTGTTCTGAAACCTTTTGTGTCTGTTGTGATGTTTTCCCCTTCACCTCTGATTTTGTTGATTTGGACTTGGTCTTTCTTCTGGTTAACTGGGCCAAGGATCTGTCTATTATTCTTATCTTTTCAAACAAACATCTCTTGGATTCACTGATTCTTTGCACTGTTCCTTTGTTTCTATTTCGTAAATTTCTGCTCTTATTTTGTTATTCCTTCTTGTCTGCTGTGTGTGGGTTTCATTTTATGTTGCCTTTTAGGATTCTTGAGGTACAAAGTTAAGCCATTCATTTGTGTTCTTTCCTGTCATTTCAAGTTGGCTTATTGAGTTTTTTCACTTCCTTCTCCACTTCAGCTTGTTTTCTTCGATATTTCTATCGTTTTTGTAAATTCAGTCAGAAGTTTATCCCTATCTTCTTTTAGTTCTTTGATTTGTTTGTATATTCTTTAAATACATTGAATTCTTTGATCATGTTCATCATTGTTCTTTTCAAACCTGTTTATTGTGTTATTTCTATGGGGTACTCACTGTAAGACTCGGGCTTTCCTTTGTTCAGTTGAAGTTTGATTCTGTTTCTATTTGGTACTTGGTGTTTCCTTACTGGGTATGAAAAGCTGTTCAAGGCTTTAGGCTCTCTCTTTTGATTTTATATTGGGGGACCAGATGACTCTAATCCAGCTGCTAAGGAGTTCCTTCAAATGCACAGATTAGGTGAGATCAGATGTTCTCAGACTCTTTCTAAAGGTCTGAGTACCTCTGGCCAGGCAAAACAGCACGATTGGGGGGAAATTGCTAGATAGAGGCTGAATTCAGCTTGCCTCAGGCAGTCTATTAAGGTCTCAGCCTCTAAAAAAGGGCTCAGACTCCTAGCCCTAGAGCATTGGGGGGTACTGCAGATGGTACAAATGTAGAATAGGAAAGTGAGATTTGGAGAGCTCACAGCCCACCAGTGGTAGGAGGTAGTCCAGAGATCTAGGAGTCTAAGAGTATGGATGTACTTGTGCCCAAGACTAGATGGATAACCGGATGTCAGGTAGGGGAATTTCCTGGAGGGTAGGAGTGTGGAGATAGAGTGGGTAGGATCAGATTTACCAGGGACCAAGACAAGTTAGTGGTGGGGACTGCCAGGGTAGAAGGCTGGTCTCAGGAATGCAAAGGCAAGTTGAGTGTAAGGACAGCCTGTGAAGGCTCTTACAAACTACATTGAAAAATCGAGCTGATCTGAGTGCAGAGGGTCTCGTTGCAGTTGGCAGGTCTGGACTAAGTGTAGTCTAGCATTGTAGTGTGCTGAGAGCACAAGTGTGCCTGTACCCAATACTTAAGGCTAGAAGGAGAATAGGGTGTGAGGCAGAGGAGAAAAGAGTTGCTCAGGTGGAAGGGGAATAGAAGGCAGCAGGTGGGATCAGACTTACATGAAGCAAGGCTGTTCACAGAAATTCAAGGCAGATTAGGGGAGGGTGCAGCCAGAGTAGATAGATGGTTTAGGTCAGGCAGAGGGAAGTTGGGGGTAGGAACAGCCTGTGAAGCCTCTAAAAAACTGGACTGAATATTTGAGCTTGCTTGACTGTGGGATTCAGTATGCAAGGGGTGATTCTGTACTCAGAGGTTAGTCTAGATATCTGGGGTGCTAAGAGCAAAAGTAAGCCTGTGCCCAAGGTTAGCAGGAGAAGAGGACATATGACTGGGGAGAACAGAGTTGCTTAGGTGGGAGGAGAGTAGAGAGGCAGTGGGAGGCATCAGACTTGCCAGAGAAGAAGCCTGCTTATGGACATGGCTCAAATATTCTTGAGTGTGCAACCTGCCTCAGAATGGGGTTGAGCAAGAATCACACCCTTAAAATAATGACTTTTCTTTTCCCAACAGTTACCATACACCTGCCTCCACTCATTTTGGGTGTAGCCACTTGTCTGCATTTGCTCCTCCATTCTGGGGTTCTGTCTTCCTTGAATTTGTGTAGGTTTTGCATACACTCTCATGATTATAAGGTCTTGTGTGTAATTTCCCTACTGTCTGGAAAACAGTGTTTTCTTGTTGTCATCCACCACCCCTGACTTTCAGAATCTTATACTTTTCCGCTATGATTCTAAAGCCTTGAAGGGAGGGATTTGAGTTCCATGTATCTCTGAGGGCAGAGCACTTTGCAATCTTATTCTCTGCACCTCGCTCAGTTGTGTGTCTCTGTGACAATTGCTTTTTATTGTGAGAATAAACTTCTCAAGCTTTCAGAGATGTATTAATCTATGGAATAACAATATGTCATTAGGAGACATTTTAATACTATGTTCCTTTGGTAGCATGTTCTTTCCTAGGGCTTAATAAATGTCTAGCCATATGTTCTTGCCACCATTTCATGCAACGTAGCTTAAATCCAGTCAGAGGGCGACTGGTTACTTCTATTCTTCTTGTGTCACTATAGCACTGGTGAGAATAGCTGGTCAGGCCAGTCATGTTTATAGTTCACAGGGCTCACGTTTGGGTTATTGTGATGATTACTTTTCTCCCCTGGAAATGTGAATAGCATCCTACAGCACTATGAAAGCTAGCCAGTAGAAGTAAAGTTTCAAGGTGAGTATCTGGTTAATTTCTCCATGTTTGTGACTCTGGAATGTGCTATATTCAGAAATAGGATCTTACTGTGAGCTGTTGAAGAGTAATCAAGAGCATTTACAATGCTTATAATGTTTAGGAGCCAACAACTGAAATAAGGGTAACTCATTCATGGTTGAGGTTTTTATTTGGTGGGATAAGCTTTATAGTTAGGGTACTGTTCAACATTTACCTCCATTTAAACTCTTTTTATACATGTATATGTTTATATTTTAGAAAGCATCTGAACTAGTAGGTTTACGTATTCATTTTTCAGAAGACTCCCAATAGTCCCTCTTCTAACCTATTCAACCGTCCTGGATTCCATTTACTTTTTCCTCTTTTACTTTAATCCTTTCCTCCTTTATATCACTATATTCTATCTATCTTCCATTGAGGAAGCTTAGTAAAGCCATCTTCTCATATAATATTTTATAAATTACTTAGGAAATCTGCTCAGTGGTCCATATGTTTATACTTTTTGGTCATGGCATATACTATCTTGCTCTTAAATTTAATCAAGGCATTTACACTTTTTTTGTTTTGCTGTTTTACACAGGTTCATAGGATAAACATAGAGTAGATAACATTTTTAATTCTATCTTATGTAAATAAGGTTTACAGTGAGCAAATGTTGTAGAAAAGTCTTATGGAAATATAAGGAAATTCAGTCACTGAAAGAAGTCAGAGAGATGACTCAGTGAATAACATGTTGGCCACCCCAGCCTGACAACCTAAATTTGAGTTTCTGAGCCCATGTAAAGTTGGGAGAAGATTACCTTGAATTGACCTCTGAGTTTACCATATAAAAGCTTTAACACATACTCACCCACAGACACACATCCTAAACACACACTAATAATAAATATGATTTTAAAAAATGTTGATAAAATACTGAAGGCTCTGTAAGAATAGGAAACTCAGAAAATGTGAAGATTGAAATCTACTCAAGAATTTTTCAGAATTTAAGCACAGTCCCTACACCTGGTCTTTAAAATCATTTATAGGACCATGTACTGAAGGCTTCATTTCCAACCTGTGACATCACTAGGGGTGGTGGGATGTTTGGGAAATGGGCCTGCCTGAAAGAATTTAGGCCAGGGGGAGCTTGCCTCTAAAGGTGATAATGAGGTCTAATACATTCCTATGCGTCTCTGCTTTCCAGCAACAGTGGCCTCTCCTTTTTCATTTACTGACATCTTGGTGCAGATTTTTGCCAAAAGTTTGCAGCAAAAGACTACTGACTTTTGTTGGAATTTTCAATGAAAACTTTCTAGCTTAAAATTTGATTATATCAGGAATTTTGTCAGTTATGGGAAATAAACTTACAAATCTTGAAAACGAAAACTAGCTCATATAAAATCCAATCTGTAGTCCACTTTTAAATCCAAATGTTCAGAGTGTTCAGCAGAAAAGGTTCAGTTCTTAGTGATGCAGGCATTCATACTAATGTATTCCTTAATTTATGACCTATACTGACATCACCTGCGCAGCTAGACCACATGATAATCAATTGGTAATGTTCCAGTTAAACACTAAAAAGAAGTTTATTCTAAACTTCCTATATTTTATTATTTTTCAGTGCTTTCTTTCTCTCATGAATTCTCTCTCTCTCTCTCTCTCTCTCTCTCTCTCTCTCTCTCTCTCTCTCTCTCTCTCCCTCCCTCTCCCTCTCCCCTCTCTCCTCTCTCTCCTGTGTGTGTGTGTGTGTGTGTGTGTAAGGTCCAATGATCAGCCCACAATGAACACAGTTGAGACTGAATGCAAATGATGAGCAGTTTTATTCTTGAGAATCAACAGGCATGCAGGGATCTATCATTTGGAGAAATGGAGACCCTGAGGCACTGACTTGCAGGCCTTTTAAGCAGTTAGGGGATTTCCAAACGGGTATTGGGAAACTCAGGTTAGGATTGGATAATGGTTAGAGGGGACGTATGGGGTAGTTAGAGATTGGTCCTTAGTCTGTTTGACTCAACAGTTTCAACCCTAAGAGGGGATATTTGTCTAAGATAGGTTTCCTGTGGTTAAACTGTAATTGCTGACTGGTCATGGCTGGGGTTGGGATGTTTTCCATGAAAAGGAAACTTTTCATGAGAAAAAATACTTAATAAGAAGCAAAACTTAAGGCTAAGCTAAAATGAAGGCTATAAAAATAGTTTGTTCGGTTCCTACATGTGCATATGTACATACAGGGTTATATGCATGTGTGCTTGTGTGTAGAGGCCAGAGGTTGATATTCAGTGTCTTTTTGAATCACTCTCTAATTTGTTTTTTGAGACATGGTCTTTCATTGAATCTGGAGTTCGCCAAATCAGCTAGACTGGCTGACTACCAAGCTCTAGAGAGGTTATCTCAGCCTCTCTTCCTCTGCAATTATGGGTACGTACTACCATGTTCAGGGATCTGAACTGAAGTCCTTGTGTTTGCATGGCAAGCACTTTATACTGATTCCAAATCCTTTGGAATCAAAGAATTTGTCTCCAAAGTAACAAAACAGAGGTTTGGGAAAATAAGGGACATCTGATGAACTCTGAGAAACAGGAACGAAGGTTGCTTAAAAGTTGAACTATGTCTGGATGTTTGTCACCTCCAGAGTTCATGTTTAAACAAAATTGAAATGTGATGTCTACAAGAATAGGATGAAGAAACAAGCTCTACCATTATTGATGGTATCAGTAAAGAACAAGTCTGGCTCCTTTGTAGTATCTTTCAACCTCTACTTCACTAATGGTTAAAACAACAGCAATCCTTTTGTCAGTGCAGTCACCAGCTTTAAAAAGCAAGTTTCACTTATAATTTTTATTTATGTGTATGAGTATATTGCCTACATGTATGTAAGTGCATCTGAGTCGAGTCGTGTAAATGCCTATGGAGATCAGAAGAGAACATCAAATCTCCCAGGAACTGGAGTTACAGTTGGTTGTTAGCCACTCTGTGGATGCTGGGAATTGATTTTGGATCCTAAGAGCAGTCAGTTCTCTTAACAGCTGAGTCATCTCTCCAGTCTCAGGTATCACACTTTCTATCCATTAGAAGGGTGAACTAATATATTTCTGGTTAACTGTAACTTTTCCAGCATAATAAAGCAGACTGAGATAATTGTTACAAGAGGTGAATGGAACTTAGTTACTTAAAATCTAGACTAGAGGCTGAAGAAAAGCATTGTATTCTAAGCTAAGTAACATGTTCTTTTATCTTCTATGTTAGTAACAGTCAAACATTATTTTACTTTAGAATAAATAATATATTTTTCTAGGTTCAGTTTTTCCTTTCAGAAAATCTTGGTACACTAAAGATAAGTGTGAGCAAGCAATTGTTTTAAAATAGGATTTCCAGGAGACTCAGGTTATATATTCTACTGTAGTCTATAGGAGGTTGATATGTGTTTAAAAAGTTTGAAGAAGAAAGCATAATTATCCATTGCTTTTAAATTCTAAAGACAATTTAACTTGTAGCTTAACACATTTGTAATATAAATTTTTATAATGATAAAATGTCTCAAATAGAGAAATAGTTCTTTCCAATATACTGTGAATAAACTTCTGAAATTTCACACATGAAAGCAAATATGAATTATCTGATTGACATATGACATATCAATAACATGATATATTATAAAAATTATGCTAATAATGATATTTGAAAGCACAGAAAAGAGCAATGAGTTTTTAACAGTGTACAACTTTGTATAATATCTGCTGTCTAAAGCATTTACATTTGTAATTGGTATATAAATGTTCATGTAAACTGAAATATTCATAAGTCTGGGAAAATTTTTTATGAAGAAAAAGAAAGTTAATGGATGCTTCTGTGAAAATGAATTGTCTGCATTAAAAAGTGACAACTTTTATAACTATTCATAATCGTGATCTCTTACCAGCTATAAAACAGTTAGCAACATATAAAATTTTGATGATAAAGAGATTCATCATACTTTATTGCATTCTAGAACACTAAAGGGCTCATTATTAATTTTATCCATATATTTCCTTTTGGTATTTTTATTCTAATATATATATATATAATATATGTATTCTGATATATGCTAAATTATTAGCCTTGAGTATTATTCTTCTATCATAAAGAAAATTTCAAAATATAGATATCTATTGTTTTCTATAGTTTATTATCATCAATATATAATATAATATGAAATACTTGAAATACAGAAATACCCTCAGAATATTAAAATTATATATTTCACAAATTTGATACAGACATTGGAGCAAGGTGTTTACAGGTGTATGCCTGTAACCCCAGTGCTTGAAAAGTCAAGGAAGAGGATCACTGTAAATTCAGAGAAATCAGGGTAAAATCAAGTGACTCTGTCTCAGTATAATATCAACAAAATGCACTTCTGCAGAAAACAGGACTACGTTTGATATTTTTCTTCATGGTACTTTGAAATAATTTAAAAACACACAATAAATATTCATTATAATATTGGCTCTACATTTTAGACATTCTTTTTTATATTTTGTATTAAATTTATTTATTTATTTAATTTGTGTTGATGGGTATATGCATCATGGCCTCCATGCCTGTTAATATCTCTGTAAATACCTAATGTGAATGGAAATTCCCAGAAACATGTTGCATCTGGGACTGAACTTATCAAAGCTGACCAGCTGATTAGCACGTCAGTGTCTAAGGAGAGTTTGAAATGTTCCAGACACAGAACTTATTTTAAATTCATCTTGGGCCATCTTTAGCTCCTAAATTGCCACTTCTTGCCCACCTCCGTTTCTTACTAAAATCTTATGACTAACAGATAAAAAGCCTTTGGGAATGTATTAACAAAGCCCTAGCTCCCACCAACCAAAAGGCTAAGAATGCGTCAGATACGAGATTTGTCTTTTCTGAGTCTACCTACTAAATGTTTCCACCAATGTATTTGAACAGAGTCTTGATTTGAATTTTCTTCGTTCTGGTAATATAAAACCTTTATGAAACTGCATCCAGGTTGGAACATGAAATTTTGGGTAACTTGGATCTATATTCAAAGACCATAGTTACTTATATTAGGCTCCAGAATAAACCATCACTTGTCCCCTTTAAGATGTTATGCATTTTTGCTGACACTAACAATTACATTTAAAATTATCAAGGACTCTAAAGAACTTCTTACAGAATAAGTTTGTGTATGCCTGTAACTCTGTCACCTCACTCTGGATCTTTTTAAATATTTGACTTCTTGCTTCCAATAATTTTTATTAGTACATTATTTATTACAGTATTCTTGCATTCATATATCAAAAGAAAAACTATTGTTACAGTAGCAAGAAAGGTTCCCATAAGAGAAAACTGGTCAACAGAATAAAATGTCCGGCCTAGGTGGAGGCTTGACATTCCAGTTTTGTCAGGTCAGTTTCCTGACCCTGACACCATCCCTAGCAAAGCTGGCTTACATTAACCCATGCTAAGGTCATAGGCAGAAAACTAATGTATTAATGAGATGGTGGACTTTTCCTGCTTGGAATCTGGGCAGTTGCATATGGGCAGGCAGCAGACATGGAGTGTCAGAACTCTGCCTGATTTAAATAATAACTGCTCCTTTTCATCTGCCTCTTTTCTAAGGAGGTTTTCCCAGCACTTTGGCCTGCCCCAACTTTTGAGCTTTCTTTTTTTGCTCTTTCTTTAATGATGTCCTCCTTGCCCTGTGGCTGCGAGTCCCCAACTTGTCTGGCCTACTGTAACAAATTATTAATAATTCAATTTTAGGAATTTTCTTAGTCTAGTCAAGTAATTATAATAAAACACTGTTGATTGTGTGACTAAAATAAATAAATAAATAAATAAATACACCCAGGAATTTATTTCTTAAAATTCTAAAGATTTTGAAATCCAAAATCAAGGCACTGGCAGATGTGTTGACTGGTGAAGACTCACTTTCTGTGTTGTAGATGGTGGCTTTTAAATTGTCTTCGCATGATTGAAAGGGCAAAGATCTCCTGGGGTGTTAATCCTGAGGATATTATTCATGGGACTTCATCTGTGTGACCTAATCATATCCCAAGTACCTCAGCTTTGAGCAACATCACACTGAGGATTAAATTTCAAAGTTATGAATTTGAACGGAAGAATCAAACAGCAGTATAACATTGCATTCCATTACGGACAGCGGTGACATTACAAACATTATGACAAGTGTAACAGGCTATGGCATAGTTGGGTGGTCTCCAGGCATAAAAATAAGGCATAATTTGTTATATTATGCAACTTGAAGAAAAACAAAACAAAAAACAGCATAGCAGGGTGGCACAGGCCACCTATTATCTAATTATAGTACCTCAGAGGCAGAAGCAGGCAGATCTCTGTGAGGTGGAGACAAACCTAGACTACATAGAGAGTTCCAGGCCAATTGGAACTAAATGCAGACCACGTCTCAAAAAAAAAAAAAATTATGTCCCTGGCTCACAACCACTTGTAACTCCTCTTCCAGAGAATCCAATGTCCTGTTCTGACCTCTGCATGCATATGATGAACTTGCATATATGCAGGTAAAGCATAAATACATGTATTACATGTAAAATTAAAAATAAATAAACAGCAATTAAAAAATAGTCTCGACCAGAAGCTTTATAACACCTTTATTAGACTTTAAAAGAAAATTCCCCAAATATGAGTGGCCATGACCCAAGAACACAGATTTAGTTTACCCCAAATTCCATTTTCAAACATGGTAACTATTTCACTAACTTTTATGCTAACAGAACAAAGAAAAGTCATAAACCAAGACACTTTTCAAATACATTGGTGGACATATTAAGTAGACAGAAAAAGATAAATATCTATCGGCCTCAGATGTTATCTTATGGCAATCTTAGTCTATTTATTTGATAAGGAGTGCTTCATTGTTATTAGTCACAGGAATATTAATTTAGTTTTGGGCAAGGATTAGCTATTTAGGGGGCTAAAGATGTCCCCAGATAATTTGTGAATACTCTGATCTGCAACATTCCAGACTCTCTCCAATCACTTAAGTGTTACAGGAAGTTCAGCTCCAGATGCAGGAGCCGTTTCTGGGAACTTTTTTTACAAAATTATATTATCTGTAAACTTTTGGAAAAATTGCATTAACCTTGCTGGGGAGTGAGAGGAGATGCAGGTAGAAAGGGAAACTAAAAGTGTCCCTTTGAGACAACTTCTTGCTCTCAAGAGACACTGTGGCAGAGTGTAGAGGGGAAAAATTGCCTACTCAACGGTGGACACTCAAACAGCACCAAAGAAGGGGAAGGAGAGGGGCCCTATGAGATGGACATCTACTACCCACCTGCCAGATTACCAGGTGAAGAGGGAGGGGTGATTTCTTTTCCCTCAGACAACTGTTTCAGTAAAGCTGTTTCTGTTGCTTTCCTCACATCCTCAGTCTTCTGCCTACCTCACAGAATACTCCACAGTTTCCAGGTTGCTGCTACCCAATGGGTAAACATCTTTATCACATGACAGAAGCCATTGCAGTCTGATATTTATCTTGAAATCACGTAAAGTATTACTTACGTTTTCTGTTTCTTTTCTTTTTGGCACTGATTTGATACATTGAATTTTCCTGGGAATTATTTATTCATTTTTAAATTATTATTTTATTTTATGTCTAGGACTTTATTGCCTATATGTGTATAAGTGCACCCATGTTGTGCAATGCCTGTGGAGTCAGAATTCCTGTGGAACTGGAGTTATGAGGATGGTTGTTATTTGCTATGTGGGTGCTGGGAATTGAATCTGGGTCCTCTACAAGAGCATCCTGTGCTCTTAACTGCTGAGCCATCTCCCTAGCCCCAGAAAAGTTTAAATTGCAAGATCTTTCATATTATTTCCTTTTCATTTTATTGTCTTAAAGTGATGCCCTTTTGTCTTTTCCAGTACTGATTAATTATGCACCTTCTTTTTCTTTTGATAACTTAAAATTTTTTATTTGGCAGTTGATGGATCATTCCAGGTTGTTAGGACAACCTCATGTTATCCACACAAACATTTGTTTGTGAATGAAGGCTGACCGCTGACCAGGAGGTATCTTCAGTAGCCACAAGGGCCAGACAGCATAGGAATTTAAATACTTCTATGTATGTTAACCGAGTCATGGGAACTAGATAGAAGATCTAGGGCTTGCAGCCCTCCCCACCCACCCAAGTATCTCTGGAGGATTTGTGGAAGAAAATTTGACATCTGCATTCTTTCTCCAATGATGGTCCGAGAAGGTCAGATTTGCAGAATTTTATGGTGGGAGTTTATGGGGATCCTAGATAGGTTGTTTGTGAAGCAAGACTTGCTTTATGGTTTGGGGCTCATAGAGGTCTCCCTTCATTTGTAACAATACAGCCTGGAATTCATTATATATAACTTTGTAGCCACAAATTCACAATCCTCTTGCCTCATCCTCTCAAGAGCTGAAATTACGATCATGTATCACTTCCAGCTTCTTCTGATAGCTAGTTGATTAAAACTGTGAATGCCAGATATTTACTAACTCTAATAAATAATATATGAGCACAACAAATTTAAAGGAAAGGAGTTCTGTTTTCCAAAATGAATAAAGTAAGAAGAAATGAGTATTGTATTAATCTCACAGTTTTCTCAGTTTCAGGCTAAACAGGCATTTTCTAGCTTACCAAGTATGTTGTGAGCAATATATTGCTATGTGCTGCTTAGAAAACATACCCTTGTGAATATACATGGAATTGAAAAAGAAATGATGGATTCTTAACTCTGAAATAATTATGATATTCCCAATTTTGGATAGTTCATAATTGTGATATTTAATCTCAAATAACATCAATAAACTTTTCATACACATTTAATTATATTATCACCCACTGGTGTATCATGCACTGTGAATAGTTTAGCCACATATGAGTCTGGAACAACACGTATTAGTGATTAGGAAAATACTGATTCACTGAATTTAAATATCATCACATTTCATTATAAACAACCAAATGAATTAATACTGTTGATATCAAAGAAAAGGTTTGAAAAGTGGGACACTATCAATAACGTAATTTCAAATTGCTTTCTCTAATTAGAAAAAATTTGAGTATTCCATGCAAGAGTACAATATTTTCATAAGTTCTGTTTTTCTCAAACCCATCTAACATCTTCTGTCCCTCCCTTCCTTCTCAAGTGCATGTCCTCTTCTTTGTTAATTATTACTGTTTTATATACACACAATCTACTGAGTTTATTTAGTATTACTCATATGTACAGGTGTTTAGGGTTCACCACTTGGGTTTGCATAACCTGTCATGGAACTTTCCCTGGAGAATACTGATTCTCTCTCTCTTAGCATCTTTTGATTGCCTGGAGCTCTTCACCAAAGGTTGGACCTTGTGAAATCCCCCCCGCCCCATTGGTATGCCAACTGTTATTGTCATTGTGCAGCTCTTGTGTCACGAAACATATTTTCTGGGTGCAGCTTCACTATCACATCTAGACTCTATGTTGGAGGAGGCATTCTAGTGTTTTGGAAAATGGAAACTGTTGTTTTCCTTAAAATTATCTCATTATTTTCAATTTTGTGAAAACAGCAGTTGATTGCCTAAGTGTAATATCTGAAGCTTTACTATTCTGTCTTATAAAATGGTGTTTTATGAACACAATCAATGAGTTCAGTTTCCAATTCTAACAACACAACACGCTATCTTCCTCCAGACTCCCATTGCACTTTTGGTTGCTTCAGAGACTATTTACGTCTATTTCCTTTTTATCACACAGAATATTAAAGAATGCTTGCAACTCAATATATTAATCATTTTGATGTTTTTATTTGGAACACTTTTAACTGAAACTGTTTTTACATCATCATTGTAGATGATGACAAAATGTAATGATCAGTAACACACTAGTGTATTTATAAAAGCTATTTACATAAACTCCTTAATAATTGCCCAAGGATTATACATATCCAAGAACCATTGACATATATTCTATTCCCAGTAAGGCACGAGGAATTAGCAGATATATCTCACCAACTCCTAACAGCTGTTTTAATATAATCTAGAAGGGGGAAAATTTGAAATTAGAACATAATATATATATATATATATATATATATGTGTGTGTGTGTGTGTGTCATTATTAATGTAGAGAGTATTTCTTTTTGATATGCAGATCAGTTAATTCAATTTGCTAAGTCTAAAATCTCTGGGTAGTTAATCACATCAATAAACCTGTTCCCAGGTATCAGAAAATCATAGAAAATGTAGCCCATCAATTAGGAACAGCTCTAATTAGCTGTATGTATGAAAGACTCATAATTCTGCAGCTTATCTTGTAAAAAGAATAACAAGGTTGAAGAGATGACTCAGTGGTTAAGAGCACTGACTATTCTTTCAGAAGACCTTGGTTTGAATCCTAGCACAAACCTGGTAGCCTACAGCTGTCCATAACTCTAATTCTAGGGGATCTGACACCCTCTTCTGTCTTCCCCTGGGTGGACACTGCACCTCATGGGTGCACTTATGCACATGCAGGCATAACACTCATACACATAAAAACAAACAAACATTACCTCAAAAAAATAAAACAGGAATGTTAAATTGTGCATTTAGAAATGCTTCCAGGGCATAGAAATAACTATATCTGTTATCATCTTGCTTTCTTGTTCAAAATCCTTCAGACAACATGAAAGGGAAGGATCAGTGATTCCTCTTAAGAGAATTTGGTAGTCATTGGCGATAGGAGCTATGTATATTCTGTGAGAAGTTTTACTTAGTATACACTTACAGACACATTACCCCAGTACTGAAAATCAGCAATTTGAACTGTGTGTTCAAGTATGTTCTGAAACAATCACTGCAAAATTTTCTGTAGCTGAACTGAAATGCTCTCCGCGGGTTCCAGTGCGTGCCCGTCCTGCTATCAGTAACCTCATATTGCTTCCGTGCTTTGAGTATTAGCTGGCAGAATGCAAGATGAAACGTGGTAAGTGTTCTCAAAATTTTCTCTGGGAAGACTAAGTATATTTTCCCGATTTTCCCTATATTTAGGACATCTAGCTTTGCCAACAAGGCAATCATGCCATCTCTGTACATTCATTTTAATATTTCCTAGTATTGTTTATGGTAGCATTTTCCCTAATTATAATTTAAACAAGCTACCAGCCCTTGGTTCAATGTGCAAATCTTTGCAATGTGACTAAAATAAAAGTCAAATTCATCTAAATTCTTTTTCGAATTTCATTAAAGTCTTCACTTCAGCTATAAAGTGTAATCACTCTGCCCCCCTATTTGCTGCAAAAGTAATTTTAAAAAAAGTTAAAAGTTGCTTTAAAATTTAGTGTATAAATATAGGATATGTAACAGTGCTTCCCTATAGCAAATACTGAAGAAGCTATGTTGTTATCATTATTTTGTAGTTGATTCATAGTGAATATTAACTACCTATCTATAATCATTTAATCATATACGTGTTTGGTAATTTAGATTGTAATCTTTTCTTTTGGCTGCAAACCTGTGACAGATATTGTTCAGCTGTTGTATCAGAATCTATACTCCATACCTAAAAGCAGCCTTTTCAAATAATTGTCAAACCAGATTTATAAATTGGCAAAAAATTCTTTATACAAAACTATCATTGGTTGGAGAGATTACTTCTGACAACAACAAACTCCCGCTTTGGAGATATATTGTTTCTATTATACAAAAGAATACAAGACAAAGACAAACCAAATAAAACCTTACAACCATTATTTGACTATATCAAGGTAGCATAAGAACCATCAGAAATAAGAATAATTGTCAGGGAGTTTGTATATAGTTCATTATTTTTAAAAATATGCAATTGTAATTGAATGAAAATGAATAAAGACTGTAATAAAACATTAGTAATTTTTGGAGTTCAAAGATAAAGGCTATCATCTCCCTCGTGTGTTGGACAGACATGTGTTTTGGCAAGCACCTTGCATTTTTGCCCAGGTCCTATTACAACTATCCTTTATCTGCATTTCATACAGATGAATAGGAAAGAAAGCCAAATCCCAGTTTGCTGAGGCAAGAATAAATGTATTGTGCATCTGATATAGTTAATTCATTTTATTGAACAAAGTTCTGGCAGTTTACCAATTTGCAGTGGAAAAAAAGATTTCTTTTCAGAGGTAAAATTAATTTCTATTAAAACAGCAAAATTCTTTCTACTAGCAGCTTGCTTTTGTTAAGATGAATAAGAAATCCAAAATTTCAAATAGTCGTTTTCATCTTAACAGTATTAAGTTTCTCTAGTAATCGTCTTGTTATTATATTGTTTATATATGAGATAATTTTGACTACTTTCAAAACCTTAGGGAAGAAAAAGAATATTTATTTAAAATCTATTTGATAGTTGTCTTTGAAGCAACTAGGGAATTAGAAGTTAGGTATTGAGAAAATAGTTAAGGTTTATTCATAAAACTCTTATACAAACATATTGTATACAGCTAAATACAATGAGTAGATATACTTAAATTTGTTATGTATTTGATTGAATGTAATCATTTTATTATCCCATGAATGTAGTTAATTGAAAAAGCAACTTCTAATTCTAATGTTCTTCAGAGATTGGTGAAGAACATGATAGATAATAAATTGTTTTAAAAAATAATTGAATTTTTGTGTATCTCATACATAATGATCTCAATCATCTTTATACTCTCTTCCTTATTGGTATCGCCCCCTAGTTGCCCTCTCCCCTGGATATCATGCATTACATCATTTATGTTAAGGCCTATCAAGTCAAGTTAGTATGGCCTGTCATCCTTCAGTGCACATTCATCCACTGGAATTTAGTAGACTACCTAGAGTCATTCCCTTAAGGATGATCAGCTCTTTCTCACTCAGCAGTAATCAGCTACCCAATAGTTCTTTGACTAAGATTTGAGTCTGTTGCCCATTTCCACACTTTTATGCTGAGTTTTTTTTTCTCCTTGTGTTTGCATGGGTCTTATGCATGCTGTCACCATTTTCAAAAGGTCATATAGGCCAAGTCTCTGTAAGGCTCTATATGCATTCCGTCATGAACCTCCTCCCTGACTCTTACAATCTTTCTTCCTCCTCCTCCACAATGGTTCCTGAGTCCTAGGTGGATGATTTTAATATTGGAGTCCAGTACAAGGACCCATATTCTGCATGCTCTTATTCTCTACGTTTTGATCATTTGTGACCCTTTGTGTTCATTGTCCTCTGCTGCATGAGGGAGCTTCGTTGATAAGAGTTGAAGGATGTGTTAGCATAGCAAGAAATTACACTTCCCTAGGGATATGACAGCCTTGGGCTTTTCTCTAAGATCTATGACCTCACCATCTATTTATATTTGACTGTGTTTACAGTACCATGCATAAGTTCCGGCCTATTGAGTAGCCTTTAAGTCCAATTAGTTAGCTGGTGATTACCCCTAAGATAAAAGTGTCAATAGTACAACAATGTAGTTTTTGTGCTGGTCATTGTTGTGGTTATTAGGCCTTAAAGCTGGGGTTGGACCATTGACTGATTTTCTACTTTAGCAGCTCGCATAGTGTTCATCAAAACTATGAGAGCTTGCCTTCAGGAAGGTGGCCTCCATATCAGTTCCAGCTCCATTGCTACAAGTCCGATGTCCAATTTATGTCCTGTTTTCAGCAATAGCATCTTACCTTCAAGTTCTGGGAGAAAATCAGGTGTTATCACAAAATCAGGTGCCTGAGAAAGTGTGTGTGTGTCTCTTGGACTACTGTGGCCAACAACTCAAAGGGAGTTATCTTCTGTCTGGCACTGTTTCTTCTTATATAGCCTTCAGCTGTACTCCCTATACTCATGGACTCAAATAGAGACATGGTAAGTGTAATTTTTCTCTATGGTTTTGAACTAATATGTTTCCATCTGACTTTTTATACCGGCTGGGTATTATTTATCTCTCTTCTCTCTGCCCTTGTATAACCCTCCCTCTTACCTTATTTAAATTACCTCCATTTTCTCCATTTCACTCTTGATAATATCTGTCTCCTATGCACCCCTCTCTTAAGCTAATTCTTCCCATTTACTCCCATGGTTCTTTGTATAACTTTCCCTCTCCCCTCACATTTATATACCCTCATTTTACAAAGCTGAGATCCTTTGTAACACCTGTTTGCTTCTGTTCTCTCTCAGGCTCTTGGCATATACTCAAAAAACTCATCTTACAGTTGAGATACTTGTACATCTAAGTTTATTGCTGCTCTTTTCACGATATCTAAGAAACAGAATCAGCCTAAGTGCCCCTCTACTAACAAGTGGGTAATGAAAATGTGGTACATTAACGCAATGGAGTTCTACTCAGCAGGTGAAGAAGACGTCCTCACGAGATTTCAAGATAAATGGATTGCACTAGAAACTTATTATAGTAAGTGAATTAATGCAGACTCACAAAAACACTTATTTGTGTATGCTAGCACCGAATCCTTATGTGTGATTAATCCCCTGGTGTAACTGCAGGAGCCAAGAAAATGGAAAGGAACTAGGGAGATAAAGAGAAAGAAAGTGCTTTGAAGTGAAGGAAATTTAGAGAATATTGTTGTTAATGATACTAGTTCATTATCACTCTGTTATAATGATAAGCATAGTATGTCAATATTTGATTATTGTAATGGTACCCTCAAAGATTTTCTGAAATTTTCATTGATGTGTGGAGAATTCTCAGAACGACAAGGAATACTGAATACATTTGAAGAAGAATTGCATACAAAACTAGGATATGGTGAGTTCTCTATCATAATGATGAGAAAGTAAGTACTTTAAATCTCTTAACATGTGTGGCTAAATAAAATACAAATAGGGACACATGCATGAACATTCAAACATACATTTCAATGTACTTTTAATGGGTGAACTGGTGTGATTCCTGCATTATAAAGGTGAATACTTTAATGTCTTCAGTGAGTCTGTTGGTTAAAACACTAAATGGCTACAATATTTTAAATTCAAATACGGATTTTTTTCTTTTTATAAATATGCAAACACTAGATGAATATCTTGATTTGTAGAACAGTATTCATTTAGAAAGAATTTTGCTAAGAATTTTACATAAAACCTTTGAACAAAGTCAATGAATTCTAATAATTCGATCTAATCATTTTTGGATATTATGGGTAAGTATAAAATATTTAAAGTTAATTTAATAAGATATACTCTTTTGTGGCTAGAGATATGGCTCAGCAGTTAATAACACTAACTCCCTGGCAGAGGACTCAGGATTGATTCCCAGCACCCACATGGCAGCTAACAACATTTCATCACTCCTGTTCCAGGGGAATCTGACACCCTCTTTATTGCATGACATGGGTGCACTTACCACGTGCAGGCATCACACTCATACACATAAAATAAAAGTAATAAATAAAAAATATTTTTAAAAAGATTATTTTATCCCAGGGAACCAAAACCACAGCAATAATAGAACATGAAATAAAAAGAGCTTTCTTCACACATCATCTGTGTTCCAATGATACATGGATGAGTACATATATGAGTATTTCGTTAAAATGGCCAAAATACATAAGATATTTGACAGAAACTATTTGTTTCAAATGTTCTATTATCAAGTAAGAATAAATTATCCATAGGAATAATTCATATTCACTCAATAAACACTTTACTAAATACTATTGTGCATGATGATCCCAGGGGACAAGTTGGTTGATTTTTGCTTCTGCCCTCAAAATTCATTAGACTACAATTTATAAATTACCCAGGCCATTTTACTTTTTATATTGTTTCATTCTCTATCTTTAGCTATTCCTCTTTTCTATTTGTTATTATCTCCCAGGAGAGACAAAGGGAAAGATAAATCCTGATTTGTCAGGATATGAAACACCTAACTTGTATAAACTGTTAGTGACTCTTTTACTTCTTCTAAGATCCACATTGAATGAAATATCTTGTGTTTATCTGTCCCTTTCTATTACGTGTTTTAAAAGAGAGTTATTTATAAAAGTAGATGGACTTAACCAAAAGAAAAACAAGATGTTTCTAGTTGAAAGCAAAAGAAAAGCAAAAAGGCAAGACAAATTACATGTTATAATAATGAAGAAGAGATTGATTGTGGCAGTACCTCCTAAAGCAACTTACTTTTATGAGGTGAGTGGTGTGTAGAGTTCAGTTAATTTAGGGTAATTTGAAAATCTTCTGGAAAATGTACAAGGAGGCAACGATTTCAGGAATGTTATACTTGCTTGCTTACATGCAAAGTTAGAATGTAATTGCTCTGTTTTTTGGAGGTAGAAACTTAATTAGAAAAAAGGAGATTAATGCAAATGAGTTATTTATTAAATGTCATCACTTTATGGTGTCTATTTACTGTATTTGATTTTTCCTCTAGATTGACAGCATTAGCTACAATATATATTATATTACATTAGAAATTAATGCCTATTTTCTGAGAAAATCATGTTTACATTGCTAAAAAGAGTTGTTAAGGTTTTATTTTAGTTCCTTCTTTATACATCACACTTTAGGAACTTGAATTCACCTAAAAAAAATAGTGTAATTCCTTTACATATTCCACTGAAGAGAGAAATAGTTTCATGCCTGAGTGAAAGAGTTGTATCAATGACAAATCACCAATGTGAAGCTCAGAGAGGCAGCAGAGACATTATTCTAATTACAGAACCTGGGAACCTGAGGATCTGGATTTCAACTCTAGCCTGAGCGATTTGCCAGTACTATGTCAAAACAAACAAACAAGCACATTGTGAGAACATGAACAAGTAGCCTCTAAATATAATAACAATCATTTAACACATTTGATACTACTTTTCAAAGGAAGGCGTCATATTATGCAATCTCTCATTTCTCATTATAACAATATAGCAAGTCTTAATAGGTAAGTTGGATGTATACTTTCCCCCTATATTACTCAGAGTGTAATATAGCAGCTTCCTTGGTGCAGTTTTAAGTCATTTTTCTTCTGCAGAATGTAGTGAGTGTGGTATGGAACCTGAGGATTTTTTGGAAAAGAGATCTTATGAGGTTTTTACCTGCTTTTTCTGGAGAGAGGCAGCTACTTCCTCAGGAGCTCAAGGGGATGAAGAACCAAATACAAAGTAGCCTGAATCATGGGAATTTAAATGACAAAACTGCCCACAGGATGGGACAATGGCTCTCTCTTGTGTAATGAGGAAATACTTTTCTCTTGCCCTGGAACCATTATCAACCCATGACTTCTTAGTGACAATAATTAAAATGAATCTAGCACAGTAAAGCTACAATCTTACTGTTTGACAATTAGTCATTGTTTAAAGCAGGATTATCAAGAAAACATAAAAGATACTAATTTTAGTATAACTTATATGCTAAAATGTCTTTAGTTAATGGTCTCACAGGTATAATGCAAAATGTGAACTTGAAATAATTTAGTTGGCTACCACTTAAATATTAACCAGTTTGAATCTGATGATTTCATGTTATAATCCTATATTTAATATTATATAAAGCATAATTACTTCATCATGGAAAGCATGTTTCTCAGTATCATTTATCAAAGTAGTGGAGCATACTCATCATCTAGATTTCAACAAAGTCTGAAACTAAAGTTCTAGCTTTAGGATGTCTTTTCCTTTAAACAACTTTTTTTAAGTTTCAATTTGAAAATCAAAACTAAATTTCACTATAAAGAATACTATAAAAAATTAGAAATTTTAATTTCTCTCCTGGAAATATAGCCTTTCTAAGTCCTTAAATAGTGTTATATGCAGTGAAATATGAATAAAGCATAAGCTACCGATTCAACATAGGTAGACGTTTTTCCTTCTTTTGTTCATCTTGGGAATATTTCACACTTCTTGAGACTGTCTTCTGAATTAATATTTAACCATTTCCATGCTAATCCATTCTTGTTCATGTAGACTGAGACTGATTTGTTCCTTATTTACAAAATCATGACTTTAGACCCGATCCTCAGATTTTAACTATTTTAAGTCATATTTAAAGTAACATTTTTCCTATCTCCTTAGTTTTTTTCTGAATAAAGTAATTATAACTATTGTATTTTTTAAAAAGTCTGCATGTATTTATTATCATAGTGATATCTATGTAGATGGTTAAGTATCTGCAGAGAAGGAACCACACTCAATACTAAAGTTATGTCTAAAGAAGTTTGTATAATTTAGTGTTTAAGACAGAAACACAAAGGTATATATTTGAGCTGAATTTTGGTTCTAATTTAACTGTGTGATCTTTGTTAACATTTAACATTGTCATCATAATTAAAATTATGCAGTTATTGAGTGAATAAATTTTTGAAAAAAAAATCCCTTAGAAAGTAGTTACCAAGTAGCAAAATTTAATACACACAAGTAGTTTCCTTGTTACTGTATTACAGAACTGTTAAGGATGATGTCTGTCTGATAATTAGTAGAACAATATGTCTCATTTCTTAATTCCTATTAAATAAGACACTATTTGCTTTAATTTATTCAAACATAACTTTAAACTTAAATCAAATGAAGAACTTGACTGAGGACATTTTCCGGTACAATTACATTCTCATTTATTTTCAGAAGCAATCAGTAAGAGAAATTTAGGATAGATAATGATGAGATGAGGAAATGCTGCTTCTCTACCCATAGGTTTTGCCAAGGCAAGTGGGGCAATCCCTTCGATGATTTTCAAACCTGAAGGATGGCGCTCAATAACATCTCATCTTCTGATCTTCATTACGACTTATTCTATCTTCATTCACTCTTATCTTTATAAATGTGCCTGTGAATGCACCTTCACACACATGGTGGTTGTTCTGTTCACCAGTTTATTTATTCTCCTGTAGTTTTACAAAGTCATCAGTGTTTAGAAGGACAGTTCTAATAGGTGTATGCTTATTGTATTTGGGAGACTGATTATTGACTTTTCTCCGTTTTCCTCTAGTATAATAATGTCTTCATTTTAGGGAGGTGATAATTATGACCACTATGAGTGTGTGTGCATGTGTGTGTGTGTGTGTGTATGAGTGTATGTTCCCTCAAAAAAGACACAGAATTTCCACAATTAACAATTTTTAGATTAGCACAATTTTACATAAAATATGTATTCATTTTTGTAATTAAATTATCAGAGTGTGATACAGAAACTGTTAGAATCAAAGAGAAGTTACTGGTGTCAGTCCTAGGAACACAAAAAATGAATAACTTATGGAGGTTATAGAGGAAGGGTCTACGCATGTGGCAGTCTGTTAGCAAGACTACAAACAGTTCTCCCATAATCAAATGGTTTCATAGAGTCCCTAAATGTTTTATTCAAAATCAGCTTCAAGGAAATCTGCCCAGCAAGTGTCTGTACAAACTTGAATTGAAACTACTCATTAATCACTGTGGCCAAGGATTACTCTTTCAGAATATCTAACGTAATCTTAACTTTTTGGTTTCTGAAACATTCTAAAGAACTCAACAACTTTGAGCACACATAGTTTACTAGGCTGTGAGGGCTCCACTTGCAGTGCAATCTGCCAGTTCACTACCTATGTCATTGTTATTAGATAACATTTATATTTTTAAAAATTACCTTAATAACTTTCTAATAACACTATAAAATAATTTCACCACTCAATACTTAAACAAAAGTACTATAGAACCATTTATAATAATATAAACTATGTAATATAAGTAATTCACCTTAATCACTACAAAAAACATTTTGGTTTAGTCAATGAATTATTTGAGAAATATAACATAATAGTAGTTTTCTCTCATATAGAAGAATGGTGGCATTATACATGCAACTTTAGGAATACACCTTGCTCAGGTTCATGTGGGTTGTTTTTGATAAATCATTTCAATCATCATTTTGGCACTTGGGTTGTTTTCTTTCCCCATTAGGACAGAGTCTTTCCTTTTATATCAGGACTTCACGCTGTGGTTAGGTCATTATTTAACCATGACAAAAGTTTGAAAATTATTAGCATGTGAAGCTTGGGCCACCTCATTTTGCTTTAGCCATTAGGAATGGTTTGTTGATGCTAATGTATGGCATCCTGGGGTGATTTTCCCCCCCTGATTCTTTGACTTTCTCTTTTGTAACATTTCACGTGTGGAGCTTGAGTGATTAATATTTTATGCCGTTGTTCTTATGTACAGCATGATACGATGGGTCCCATTCAGCTCCCCAGTAGCTGCGCTGTCACTGAAAGGTAACTAATAGCTGCGGTCAGGCGTCTAGTGGCTCTGGGAGGTCTCCTGCGAAAAGGGAAAAGACAATATCTTGTCACATCATAAATTTATAAGGAGTTAATTAAAGGCTTTCCTTTGCATCTCAAAGACATTCAGAGTCCCCTATCACAAAAATGATTCCCGTTCAGTTACCAAAGGCTTGTAAAAATTTGCAGCTCAAAGAGTATTTTAATGTCAAGCAGAATATTAGTACAAATTCGAAACTGTTTCTGGAAAATATCCAAAGACTGTAAAGTTGCACAGAACTATATACACATATTTCTGTATTAATTAATTGTGGAAAGAAACACATGATTTAAGTTATAAATATGAAACTCACCACAAGTGTTAATGACATTTTATGCTGACTTTTAAAAAATTGAATATTGATTTATTTTATACTACTCCCATTTTTCAAACAGAATATTAATTTCTATTTGTTGTTGCTGCATATTATTGTTCTAAATAAATACATTCTATTCATTGTATTGACAAAGGATTGCTGACCAGTTTTAAACAATTCCAGAAATGCCCTACAACAAAGTCTTCCTCTTTCAAGAGGGGTACAGTCAATTATAAATTGTGGTGGAAGGTATGTGATAAAAATCAGATTCTAACATGGTTCAATTTGGAGGAGAAATGAGTTTTAAAAAATCAGTTTATATTAATCCAGAAAAAATTTACCCTGAAGGATTCTTTGATTATATCTGTTACGCGACCTATTTAAGCTAATGGATAATAGATAATAGATTTAAATGCCCTTTTCAGAAAACTTGAAGCCATTTGTACAGATCTCAATAGATTATAATTCTTTCACTATAAAGTAAATATCAAAATTATATTAAGTAACTATGAGATATGGTAATCATTAGATGATTACAAACTTTTTTCCAGTACTTTCTTATTGATTATGCAGAAGCTTGTTTATTTTATATTGGTGCAACCCCTTTTAACAGTACAGTTTACACAGCATAACAAAAGAATAATTCATCCCAACAATTATTTTAATTTAATTATTCTTTTTTTTTTTCCTGAGACAAAATAGACATTCCAGAAAATGTATGTCTTGCTATGGTAAAGAAATTCTTCTAGGGTACATAGGATTGTCAAAGATAACAGAAGTTTATTTGGATTTTTAAACCTTCATTTATTCATCATGAGAATCACTTTTTTAGATACTTGTATGAGCAACACCGGGTTGTTTTCTACAATTCAAGTCTCCTTTCAATTCACTAGGCAAAATTTTCATCTGGAAAGTGCTTCTGTGTTGAAGTATTTTTACATTTTCTATGTATGCATTTGTGCTTTACCTCAATGTTAATCGTGGTTTAAATATGGAATGTCAGTATATTAGACTTTACAGACAGGAGAGGATGCACAAGCTTTATCTCTGACCAATCTGGGAAACAACAACTTTTTAAAGGAGTGGTAGCAGCCAGGTGTTCAGGAGACATTTGAGCCTTGGTGACTTAACTACAATTGTTCCATGTGTGGTCTGGACATTAATGCTGGACATTAATGCCCTGTATTTTCCAGGGATTTGCAAATTACCACAAAACAATACAAAACAAAACACGTCATTCTTTAACAAATTATATTTGTTTCTTTAAATTAGAAAGCTTAAATTGTGTTGTCAACCAAGAAATTGCACGAAAAATCACAGTACCTAAACATGTGTAGTTAGTTGTGTTTTTAACTGTTGTAGTTGATTTATAATGAATGTATTATAACCTTGATGGTAATTAAAGTTCTTCTTCTATGCTTGCTTTCTTCCCACTTTTAAGATTGTTTCTTTCAAAGCATTCAAATTTCAAATTGTACTGCTATACCTTACTATGGTTGGGATTTTAATTGACCAGGTGACAGTAGAAAGAACAGAAAATAGAATTACTGAATTAGGTTTTGGAAATACGTCTTCAATCCTTTATGATTTTGCCCAAAGTTTTTCATAATTAAATATACATTTATTATTTTCCCTTCTACTATCTGTTTTACTAATTGAGTTTATATTTGTTGTATATACCATTAGAACCCATAGTTAGAGAAAACCGAATATATACATGATACCATAAGGCATGCTCACACAGCTTAAGCATCTACCCATTGAAATATTCTTGTGACACGAATATTAGTTGTAAAATTCAGAATAGAGAGAATTTAGTTACTTGTCAAAGTGGGAAAGCTCGAGAACTCTGGAGACTAGCTTTACAAGCAATCTTATTAGCCTCAAAATACCCATGTATTTTTCTCACTATACTTTTTGCTACAATGTATGTTTTTGATGAACTGAAACTCTTGGTGACAATACCTTTTTAGATTTCTCTTTAGAATATTAGAATATACATTATGAAATTTCTTGGGGATGAGACCCATATCTAAGCAATAAATTATATATATATATATGTATGTGTATATATATATGTATGTATATATATATATATATATATGTTTATTGCATAAATTTTCTCACAGCAGGACCTGGCATTCAGCCTCGTCCCACCCCCAGGTTTGAACCGACTGAATGAATAGAGAATGTTCTTTAAAGAGAAATTGATTTATTTCAGGTGGCTCATAAAGTCACTGTTAGTGGCTGCCTGCCAGTCTAGAGCAGCCACAGTGGTGGCACAAGTCTCTTTGTCCACGGGCAGGGCTGTTTGTCCATTCCCAGCCTGCATTGTGCTTTCACTCACATGATCCTTAGGACTACGGGACTTGGAATGTTGCCTCCTGGGTCTTGGCCTTCTGCGTGGGCTGGGGACCTGGGCACTTTTCCTTCTGAGTGGCTTTGAGTATTTCCTGTGCCCCTAGCAGGTTCACCTCCATGTTTTCTCTCCCTTCTTCCCCACTTCCTGCTCCCTTATTGGTCAGAGGACGGAACTTGCCACTGAATGAACCAATAGTAAAAAAACCTCAGAGAGAACCAATGTATTTACCATACAATGTTGTAAAGGTAGTCAAAGATGATATATAAAACACTTTGTGCATCAGTTTGGTTTCACATCTTTTCATAATTAGCATTTAGAAAATTTCAGACTGTGAAGAATTTTTGCAACATTTCAGGTTTTCAGATTAGGGATGCTCAACTTTTATTTCAAGAATTTCTCTGTGAATTTTTCTGAGGAAACAGATGCTAAGGGTCACGAACATTTGCCAAAATTATGACAGCTAATTTAAAAGGAAACATAATTATTATTCATTTGGGAGTCTTTGAATCACATGTCAATACTCTTTTAAAGAATTAACTCTCTAATGAACACAGTGTTACCAGAAATCTAATAAAATTCATTAATTTTACTTTACCTGTGAGGTTTCTGCAATACAGATCAGAATAGAAATTGGAGGAAGATGTATGCAGAAAGAAGGTAAAACAGGTACAAATGCTTTGGAGTGATAATTTCATTAGGGAAGTTTAGAGTTAGGGTTAGTCTTTTCCCCAGGAATATGTCAGCTTATTTTCTGTGATTGGGGAAGAGTTTTAATTAGATTTAAGGTGATTGTAGTGTGTTTTGAAAGAACATGGAACACAGCATCTTCTTCAGAAGCTGTTGGTTTCATCTATCTTGCCCCAGGTCTTATGTTGTTCAGAAAATTGCTCCCTATCAAAATTCTCCTTTGATCTCTGGAGGTTTGAAGATGACCACTGGAACGTATCCTGACTTCCTTGTGTCTATCAGCCTTAACTTATCATAGAGAAAAGTCAATGTACTTTTATTTTTGGGTGTGCAGTTTAACTTCATATTTCAGTATTCAGTAGTTTTCAGAATTTGACATGAAGATTTAGTTCTAGTTATTTATGGTGGTAGTTTGATTAATACATACACCTAACTGACCAGCTTTCAGCAATTCTTAGGCACTCAGAAATTCAGGATAAGGCTTTCTCCATAATTAGAATTTTGCTGGTGAAATTAAATAGGAATCTTGAAATGAGATCATACTAGATAAGAGTTGGTTATAAACCCAGGAAAAAGCTTGTTCTAAAAGCCAGAAAGAGAAAGGAGAGTCATAGAAGGAAGAAAGTCATATGAAAAAAATGAAAGATGACTGAAGCTTTGTGATCATAAAGATTGTTAGTAGCTCCTGGAATCTGAAAGAAGTGGAAATGAACTTTCTTCTAGAACTTTTGCAGTGAGCACACCTCTCTCATGCTTAGCTTCAAATCCCAATTTTCAGGGATAGGTGAATGAAATTTCTTTTAAGTTGCCATATTTGGGCAATGCATTATAGCAGTGCAGCAAATCTAGCTCAGTGCTTTCTCTGCCTTTCTTCCCTACTGCTCCAGGAAACTTTCATAGACCTGAAAATACGTACATAGTAAGCAGTGAGTCAAGTCTGGTTCTGCCATTCCCAGAAAAATAAACTGAAAAGATGGTTCAACTTCTCTGATAAGGTTTTCTAAATTTTGATTGGTTCTTAACTTCACATGAAAGGGAAAACAAAAAGGTGATTACGCCTTTCACAAACGTGAACTCATGTTTTGAACACTCTACGTTGGCTAGATGATCTACAGGTGCATCATCCTAAGGACTATATCAATTGTTTCCATGAAGTGTTGTGTATGCTTTTTCTCATATTTCTGAGAGGCGGGTTAGAATGACATCAATGGAAGTCATGCCTCTGTTTTTGGCTGCAGCACAGTCTGCCTGAGCCAAATGTGCTGCTTTCAGAGTTTGTTTTAGAATAATTATTGTTGACTTGACAGAGATCCAGAAAGCACTCTGAGTGTCCTCCATGCCTAGCTATGAAAAAAACATTTTTTTTTTAGTTAGAGATTTTAAATTCAGTCCTTAAAAGAGGGGAGAGAAAGTTTTGTCTTACTGTGCCATTTTGTAGTTTATTCAGGTAATTACATACTATATCAAAATTTTCAGTTACATAGAGTACAAAATTTTAATGGAGACCTGTTTTCTAAATTTTTAGTTATTTACTTGAATTAGAACAAAGGTTTAGAAATTTAGGCATTTGTGTATATGCTTTCTTCTGAGATTTAAATATTTTAGCTGTACAGAATAATGAATTTGCACTAAAGAATTTAAAGGTATACCAAAATTACAGCATGTTATCTAGGGTTTTATTAAAATGTAAAATACAAGTAAATTTAATTAGGGTTTCTGTTTCAGATTTTGATACCTCATGAAATCTTTATTTTTGTGATTGAAACAAAGTTTACTTTTGTGCCCTCCAATATTAAATATTTCAGTTGCTATTGATTGGATTTTAGAATTCATGTGGATAATAATTGAAGAGTTACTAAAAGAGTTAACTAATCCAGAGATACCTTTGCATATAACTCTATTTTTGATAAACCAATAGTTTCCCAAGATGAGAAGAGATGAGTTCTAAAGCCAATTATTGTAGCATTTCATGACTGAGATCCAGAATTTAGGAAAAACCTCACACTTTATTTTCTGGAAAGTCATTGTTTGTCTAAGCTGCCCACTAAATTTTCCCATGGAGTAAGATTACTTTCAGGTTCTCGCTATTAGATATGATATATTTCATTCTTTCATTTTAAAACAAATGTTTCACTAGCTTTAGAATAAAGATACACTGCTAAAATTGTACATAAAAATACATATACATACATATAGACGTTTAAAGAACCATAGATTCTTCTATCCATCTATCTACCACCTACGATTGATACCTACAGGATCATAAAAGAGGGGGCTAGTAGGAGACAGGTGCTATCAAAGTGGAAATGAGGAAAATAAGACTATTTAATTGGGAAGAAAAGAGAAAAAGTTGTACAAGGAACTGTGGAGGTAAAAAGGAACAAGAATCTCAAGAGATGTTACAAATAGGAGTCAGGTATTATCAAGGGAGAAATGAGGGTGCTTTAATTAAGGAAGGAGGAGGTAGGGTTAGGCAAGGAGAGAGAGATGAGAAATAAAACTTAGTTGGTATAAAATAACAGAGGAAAATTTATTAACTCAAAAGCTTACTAAAAATATACATTCAATAGCTGTACCTGAGTGCATGTGTATAGCTTTAGTCTATATAACAAGAAGCACAGTGCCAGATAGGAGAAACCTTCCTTCAAGTTGTTGACCAGGGTAGTCCAAGAGGTTAACAATATAACATACACTATTGCCACAGTCTTTGATTACTCCCAGAACTTGAAGATAAGACCTTATTGCTGAAGACAGGATATACTTTTGACAAAGGACTTGGAGCAATGGCACCTGAAGTGACTGGAAGCAGCCTTTCTGAAGACTAGCTTTCATAGTTTTAGAGGATGCAAGTTGCTAAGGGAGAAAATCAATCAATGGTCCAAGCCAACTTTAAAACCTAATAACCACAATAATGACCAGCAGAGCAAACTATACTGCTGTAGCAGTTGCACTTTCATCTTGGGTTGTAATCAACAATTATCTAATTGCACTTAAAGCTATCTCAATGGGAAGGAACCTGTGTGGCAAGGTAAACAAAATCAAATACATACGGCTGAAGAGGTCAAAGAGCCAAGAAAACCCTGCAGCTATCACATAATTTTTTTTTCTGTATGCTTAATATGGAGTCCTATACTTACAGACAATTATACCTGTCATTACTCCTCAAAGAAGCTTCTTTTTGCAACAGTTAAAGACTATTAGAGAGTTCCACAACAGGTCTATCACAGAGAGTAAGTGTCTATGAAATGCAAAGCCTTAAGTGACACATCTACAATATCTATATCTAAGGTTGACGGAACAGGGCGTAAAAGAATATTAATGCATCACTTTACTCTCACCAGAAAATTCTTCACAATAAAGTGAGATGCACACAGAATGCTGCACCCAGCAAAAGTGTACAGAAAAGAGCCTGGAGACTTCACTCATGCAGGGATCAAGGACTATTGTGGAAGAGAAACCAGAAGGACTGCAAGAGACAAGAATGGGGCATGCTCATAAGGAATCAATCATACAACTCTGGAAACTTGCCAATATGTACTTAAAGCATGCACAAGACCTGTGAAATTCAATCAGATGAAATACAGCATAGAACTGGTGAAATGGGCAGGAGACCCCAACCTTGGCCCAGGAACTATAGGCAACTGATCAGTGTCAGGTGAGGCAGAGTTAGTCTTCTTTAAGGGAGTGACACTAGATAGAGAGGCTGACAAGGTTCTGGTGTATGGACTCATACTAAGGGACATCTGGGTACACAAATTTCATATATATACCACAGGTGGAATTGTGGGATTATTAAATTTTCCTAAATATGGTCTATTAAGAATAACTAAAAAGTATATTTTCGAGCTCAGATAATTAAGGCTAAATGTCACCCATGATCTTTACTACTGATTTATGCAATTAAACTGATATCTCTGTCTTTCTGGCGGATATGACTTTAAATATTCACACTAGTTACTAGTGATATCAGATAGCTATTAAACATTTTTCAATCACTTATTTTATTGTATGAATTACTGATTTAGTCATATTTAATTACATATATTTTAAGTTATGTATTATGCTTTATGATAGATCATTATGCTAAATTGTAATTATTTTCTCTAAATCTCTCCACTTATCTCTGTGCATGATGTTGTCATTCATAGTACATAAACTACTACTGCATAGAGTTAAAACCAATTTTTATCTTGCCATTTCATAGTTTCCCCTATTAAATAAAAATACAATTCATCATTTTAATCCTATGTGGATATTTTTAAATTTATACCTCCATGTGTTTTAAATTTTTTTTTCATGGAAACATTTTACTTTCATGATGTATTAAACTTTAGTGTATTATTCAACAAAGAGTGTGTTAAATCTGTAAATTACAGCAAGCAAGCCAGTCTTGCCTATCTGTTATGCTCAGTTACCTTTGTCATTTACAATTCTTTGTTGTGTACTTTAGTCCCTTAGCTTACTGCTTTGGCTTATCTGTCTATAAATATGTCAGTATCATCAGTTTTATTTATGTTGAGTTGGCAAATCATATGAAGTAAAAGGGATAATCTCTCCTTTGATCTTTCTACTTTAGAACTTTGACTTTACCTGAATCTTAATACTTTCATAACATTTTTGACACTAATTTCATGCATTTCCCCTTCAAAATACTGTTGTGAGTATTAATGTTGTCTAGAATACTGATACTGGCATTGTCATAGAGTAGTTCTACCTACTTGTTTTGTATGTCATTATAAGGATTTTTTTCACATTTAAGATATTGTCTAATTTCTATGTTTTACATTTTAATAAATATATTATTTTCTGTCAATCACACATAAAGGATATTGGAGATATTTTCCTTTTAATTTTCTAATTGAATATTTTACTGATCTCAGGATTTCCAGTAAGTTCGGATTGTGTTAGGTTTCCTAATTCAAAGTATACTGTTTATATTTATTTATTTTTATTTTTGAGTCAGTGCCACATTATAAATGCTTCCACATTTTATAACAAACTTGTAGTTAGTTGACATACTCCACAGTGAGTATATCAGATGTGATTAGTATGATTATAATTTAAATGTAAATACTTGAAGTCTACTTCTGTAGAAGACAAATTTGTGGTTTGTTTTTCAGATGGTTCTAAAGGTTTCCCATTATGGCTAGTTGAAGATTTTGTAAATTTTATGTAATTAACTTTATCAGATTACAAAATTTATGTTTTAAATTTCTTTTCTAAAACTATTCAAATTAAATATCTGTTAAATTAGATCAAATGATTTTATGCTTTAGATTATCTTCACAGAATTTTACAGGAATAGATTTTCTAAAAATAAACTGTCAAAGTTTTCCTGAGATATTTTCTTCTTAGTTAACAAAGCCATTCAACTAATAGTTTCTTAAGACATTTGGTTCAACTTTATAGGTAAAATGAATGTTATACTTGCACTATCTTTATCAGTCATCAAAAAGGTTACATTATTCAGACTAAAACAAAAAGCATAAGACAAAAACAAAAAAACAAATCCCACGAACAGAAATAATTATTACATAAACAATGATTCATTTGGTAGGCATTTTCCATTGTTTGTTTGCTAGAATTGTGAAATAAAATGCATTTTTACTTTGAAACCATGAGTTCCAATCTTTCTTTCTAATTTATAGAATACATTAATTTACTAGCCTCTGTTAACATAAAGTATATGTCAAGTAACATTTACTGAACATTTGAAATCTTCCATGTTTACATGCCTTAACTTACTCTCTGCAAATAATAAAAATAATGACATAGTAGTATTATTCTGAATTTAAACATGAAAATAGCATCATGACGTGAGGAGGTGGTCACAATCCGAAATGAGAACTGCCTCAAGTGACTGTAACTTCTGTGTTTTTCTCATTTGTTTATTTTGATGTAGTTATTCTTAAAATAAGTTTTAAGTTAGCACATATATTAGTTTTTTTTTTTTTTTCTTATTTGTCTTCCCCATAATGTCCTCCCTTTCTCTCTGTACCTATTTGTAGGGCACAACGTAGGATGGGCCTAGCCAGGTCACCTGCTATGAGGAATGGAGGAATGGCTCCCGTTGGCTTGGCGCTCCCCACCCACTAGTTGTGAAGCTAGCTTCTGCCCAGCACCTGGAAAGACCCTGATCCACCTGGTAGCCAATTAAGACTGGCTGCAGTCAGAACCCCACCCAATAAGTTGATTGGCTAACCAAACATATAAGACTCAGTATATTTCCCGAATCAACTGAGTTTGTAGGGGATTACTACTGCTGGCTTCTTGCTCAACTCCCGGAATCTGTGTGTTGATTCCATGCTGCTCACCCCCTCTTCCAGCGGAGACCCCTTTGGTCCATCTCCAGCTGGTACCGATGGTGGGGACGCCTACACCTATTCCTCTTGATGCCTCCCTTCATTCCCTCCCATAATGCCCCGGACTCATTTCTGACTGCAAAACAAGAATTCCATTCAGTTTTCCCCTCCCTCTTTTTTAAAGTTTCTTTTCCCTCCCTGATGGTCTCTTTAATTCTAATTTGCTTCACTATTCACAGTAACTGAGAAAGCCAACCAGCTTAGAAGCAATCAACAGGTAACTGGATAAAGAAAAAGTAGGACCCATACACGATTCCTAACAATACAAGAAAAAGGAGAGTTTTTCCACCTGAGATAGTTCAGCATATTCTATTGTAGCAATAATACTGATTTGCAAATATGTAAAAATTAAAGTAATACCATTTTATTTAATTAATAGTAATTGGTCTGATCAAATATTGCTACAATAATGTTTACCAGATTGAAATACAGTTTTAATTACCTGCAGAAGTCATCTAAATAGCATTATTTACCATTATTTTCAGCTGAATTGCTAAAATAATATCAAATGATACCATTATTTACCATGATTTTTAGCTAAATTGTAGTTATTAATAGCATTAAGTCATAAACCAAAAATCTAAGGAATAACATAAGTCTGTGAACTTCTAGTTTATCTATTATTTTTAAAGTATTTAGTATTTATATGGAATTTAAAGAAACTAAAACCTTTCAAATGACATTCTGCATACTTCAATAGAGGTGGTAATTGTACTAAGAATGTTTTAAATTATATTTATTGCTGTTTCATTTATTGACATAAAATTATAAAAGGCAGTTTCTCATTAATAAACATTTCACTTAAAGAATAACTTGGCTTTATAATTTATTTTCATAGAAAGTAAAAATAGAATTTTGTTAGATAACATTTAAATACCAGTTTCAATGGTTATATAAATAACAGAAGCTGTTGTTTTTGAGATTTTTCACTTTGAAAGCCATATCATGCTGTTTATTAAATGATACTGAAGAACCGCATGGTGGGATCATGACAGTGAAAAATTATTTGAAGTGTTTCCATATATCTTATCAATTTCATTAACTGTTATCCCCCATGGAGTTATCAGTTACTTGTTATTTAGAAGGATGTTTATTGACAACACATTGATCTAGTTTATTTTTCTCTGAAGTTCTATCTACTTTGTGAGGCAGAAAAAAATTGTAAAAAGAAATTTACAAAGCTTGTTTTTCTTTTTTTTTATAAAAAAGCAAGCAAATGAACAAACAAAAGTAATGAATTTATGAATTTTCCCTCTCTTGGGCATGGTGATGATGAAAAATAACAGGAGTGCCATATCTATGCTATTAGTATACTTTAGTGTAATTAATGATTCAAATTTACTATCTAAATAGTGTCAATTAAAATGCCACTAGGCCTTCTGATATCACAAACAGAAACCAACTCTAAGTGCAAATTTAAAAAGACAGACTCTTTCATGAGCACAATCCCAATACTGTATATTTTTTTTCTTCTTATTTCATCATGAACAATTTATCCAATACAAAATTTTCAATTTATATGTAAATTCAAGAAATATTCAGAAAAACATAAATTTCAGAAAAATAAAGATATATATCTCATAGATGTTTAAGAATATATAATGAAAACTAGAAAAATTAATTTATGTCTATGTTCTAGAAATGGATTTCTTTAAATCAGTATATATTTCAGTTAAAGTACCAGGCATATTTGATAGACTGGACAATGATCTTCAAATGTGACATACCTTAAACCCTAGTATGTGGGCGATCATTTCATCTGGCTAAAATGACTAGAGATATCATCATGTTAAGTTTTCTGATGGAAGTATTGTCCTGTGTTATTCAAGTGGATCAGCTCTGAATAGAGCTTTGTGTGAGAGGCAGCATGGGAGATGTAGTTTATTAATGTAGGGATTGCATAATATGTATAAAGGCCCGGGTTTATTTCCCAGAATTCCTAAAAATAAGATGCCCAAAAAATCAGTGTAATACTCTGCTTAGCACTGGAAGAGATAATTTACAGACTGTACTGTAACTTAGGATAAGAAAACCTTGCACAAAATAAGATAAACAGCTAAGGGATTTAGGGAAGTTATTGAAGCCCAATGTTTGTTCAGTATGCAATTATTACTAATATTTTCTTATGAGATATTGTTACAAAATCAAATAAAAAGTTTTAAATTTGATATGTTTATCATGTTTGTGTGTGCTGTGTGTATGTGGTATGCTTCCATGTGTGTGTACATGTTCACTTGAGTGGATGCACCCATATCTTAGGCTGCAGGTGTATATACCTGTGTATGGAGACCAGAGGTTGACATTAAGTGTCTTTTGTGATGACTGTTGACCTCACTTGAACCCAGAGCTTGTAAATTGGGCTAATAGAGCTAGCCAGCTTGCTCTGAGACTCGCTGTCTCTGCTTACTGATTCTGGAATTACAGGCAGACAAAAGAGCCACTGGCATTTATATAGATTCTGGGGATTTGAACTCTAATTCTCAGACTTTTTTATCAAGCACATGACTTCCAAGCTAATGTTGCATATTTGAACATAAGTATTTGACTTTGGGCCTAGTTCATAACAGAATCTTGGTATTGTGGATGCATGGATGCAGGAAATCTTAAGAACCAAAGCCTTTATTTACTGACTACACATATTTATAGCATTTGATTGAGTTCTTGATCAGTAAGTGACTCTAAGGAAGAAACTAATCACTTGAATAAAATCACTGTAGCTAAGTGCTATAGATTTTACAATTATGCAAATGAGCTGAGCATGCTTTTATTTATTTACCAAATACAGTAATAAACATATCTGTTATATCTTTCATATTTTAAAAATATTTTTATCATTTTCAATTATCTGTGTTTGTGTTTCTGTGTCTGTACACATAAGTTTAAGAGCCTATGAGGGCAGAGGCATTGTATGCTCTTAAACTGGAGTTAAAGGCTTTCTGAGTTACCTGAGGTGGGAGCTAGAAACCAAAACTCAGGACCTCTGGACTAGTAGTATATACTCTTAACCTCTGAGCCATCTCTCCAGTCCCAATATTTTTTTTGTCCAATACAGGGTCCTTCTGTGTAATCATGGCTGTCCTGGAACTCACTATGTAGACCAGGCTGGCATCAAACTCACAGGGATGCATCTGCCTCTGCTTCTCAAGACCATGTACCAACACGCTTGGTTTAGTCTTTTGTTGTTGTTGTTGTTGTACTTTTTAAACTTATTTATATTTCATGTGTATGAGTGATTTGCCACACTGTGTACAAGTACACCAACTGTGTGTAGTGCTTTAAAAGGCCAGAAGAAAGTGTTGGATATCCTTGACCTTGAGTTATGAATAGTTGTTTGCCTCCATGTAAGTTCGGAGAACTGATTGCATGTCTTCTGCCAGAGCAGCAAGTGTCCTTAACTGCTGACCCATCTCTCTCCATCCCCCTCGACCTTTAGTCTTAAGTGTACATATTGTCATCAGCTATAATTTTGTCATATCTTTTTCCATCAAATTTGAAGGCCTAAACTAGTGTATCTGGTCATTTAAACAATAGTACACAGAATCATATGATTATGTCTTGATGATATCTAAGCCATAAAAAACAGAAATTCCACCAATTTGCTGTTTTCATTTTCTGATTTCTTAGTCAAACCAATTTTTAATGCCTATAGAAGAACAAAAGCTCAGTGAATCAGAATGACAGAAAACGAAGCTATAAGGAAAGCAGAGAAAGATTGCAAAGTGTTAAGTTGCTAACATTGACAAGGAAGAAATTTTATACCACATCAAGACAGGCAACTTTAGAAACCTGGAAAGTCAAATAGATTGCTCTCTGAAGCCTCTGGAGAGAGCACAACCCTGCCTACAATGCACCTTTGACCCACTGAATCCCATTATGGATTTTAGACATCCAACACTATATAACAATGGCCACTTGTTATGATAATATCTGATTGTAGCTAACTATATATAGCATATTCAATATAGTGGAAGTTATTCTCATAATTAATCATTTGTCCTAATTATACCTAGTCTAGACTACTTCACATATACCTGTTTTACTTTTTAAAAATATCATATTTATTATTTTTATTTATGAAGATGAGTATATTTCCTGCATGTGTGTAAGTGTACCTGTGTTGTGTAATGCCCACCAAGGTTAGAAGAGGTCACTGGATACACCTGCCACTGGAGTTGTAGATGGTTGCTGGCTACCATGTGGGTACCGGGAATCAAACCCGATCTGCTGCAGGAGCATTCGGTGCTCTTAACCACTGAGTCACCTCCCCAGCCCCAGTTTTTCTTTTTCAACTTCCTTGCACTCCTTATAGTTTGAACATTGTTTCTTATTTATTTAACATCTGATAACTTCATATATATGTACAATTTATTAAGAATATATTCAACCCCTAGTACCATCACTTACCCACCCACTCCTTCAGGATTTTTCCTCCCAAGCCGTCCTCCTCTTACTCTTAGGTTGTCTTTCTTTCTGAGCACGTCTTGTGCAGGGAGCCAAAACTACTGGTACTATTGACTATAAATGCAGATGCATTTCATATCCAGAAGACTGTTTCACAACACTTACCCAAACAATCCTCCAGCTCTTAAATATTTCTACTCAACTTTTGTGATCACTGGATCATTAACATATTCCATTTAGGGTTAAAGACACCACAGTCACTTTTTCTTAGTGCTTTGACCAGTTATGCCTTTGTAGTAATCATTTCCAAGTGCAAAATAAGCTCTAGTCAAAACCAAGAGCAGCACTAATATAATGCAAACAACATAAATATTATGAAGGCAGTATATTCTTGGAGCTTACTATCTTTAGTATTCACTCTACTATAGCCTGTGACTTTCCTTTCCTCTTTCCATAGATCTTTGACAAGTTTTGTAGGACCAAATATTGATGCTTTCCATAGACAGGGCATTAGATCTAACCACAAAGTAGTTGGCTCCCCTAAAACAGTAATGCCTCTAGTGAACCAGTGGGCATATCTTGTAGCTTATGGGTTCCCCAACTAGGAAGGATCTCTGATGATTTTTACCCCGCAGGAACATACATAACACATTCTAGCATTATGAAGGCTAGCCAGTGGGGAAGTATAAGTCTAAATTGAGAGATTAACTATGCAAAGGCCTATATGTCAAGTAAAGAAGGAAGAGTCTCCCTTCATCATTACTGAGATAGAAGTTTGGATTCCTGGGGCCTAGTGGAAGGGAGATAGAACACCAGTGTGTTGAAAAGAGCATTTACATCCTCTCTCATCCCCACCCCTTTCCTTCCTGTATGCAATGAGGTGGACAGTTCTCTGCCTCATGGTGCTGCCCAGAGCAAACCATGCTCCTACTTGCCTACAGTGGCAAGGGTTAGTGACTGTGGACTGGAAACTCTGAAATTATGTGTCAAAATCAGGTTTTACTCTTAAGATTTTTATTCCTTTTGTTACAGTGACAGAAATCCAATTGATACTTCCCTCAGAAGTCTCGAATTATTTTCTTTTCCTTGGTCATCTTTTATCTGTCTCATGCCTATCAGGCTATATATATATATATAGTACTATAATATATTACTGGGCAGGGTGACACATATCTGTAATTCTAGAAATTGAGAGGAGAGGCAGAAATCAAGAAGATCATTGGAAGTTCTGTGCCTGTCCAGCCTACAGAGCAAATCCAAGCTAGTCAAAGCAGTATCACAGGACTGTGTTTCAAAAACAACGAAACAAAAGTAAAATGAATGAAATAACTATGAATGAAGTAACTATGAAGTTGTATACCCCATTTCAACAAAACCAGTAAAGAATTTACAGACCAGATAAAACAAAATAAAGAAGTGAAGATCTCATAGTCTCATTTTTCTCACAATGTAAAAAGTAGAACTAGCAATTCCACTCCTGAGCATGTATACAAAGGATTCTATATTTTACTGTAGTATGCTTACATGTCCTTCTTTATTGCTCCTCTATCCATAGTAATTAGAATTGGATCCAGTCGAGTTGATTGGATAATCAGCATGTGATACATAAACAAAAATATTTTATTTAACTGAAAAATAATTAAAATATGAAATTTATGGGAAGGTGGGTGTATCAGAAAATTATACTAGATGACCCTAACTCAGATAAAATAAGTTACATGTTCTCCCTTACATGTAGAACTTAGCTTGCATTGTATACATGCATGTATACAAATGAATAAAAATGGTTGCTGAAGAAGAGAGGAGGCTGGAAAAGACACATATGACAACAGACAGAAAACTGGGGGTGAGGGTACAAGAGAGGCTGGGAGGTCAGAGATAAGGATGAAGAATCACATTTTGTTTAAAAAATGCTATAATGATATGTAAGACCTTCTATACTAACTTAAGAAAAAGGAAAAATGAACAACAAAAGCAAATCCTGGCTTTCTGATCTAGAATTGCTTTACACAAATATGGCTGTGTAGACTGTTGAAATGTGGTTATTTTGAATCACGATGGATTATGACTAAAAAGTATTATGAATGAATGTATGAATTCATATACTTCAGTAAGGAAAAATACAAAGCTTCTCAGTAGTTTTTACATTAATTACACATTTAAATATTTATTATGATGATAATAGACTAAATAAAATGGATTAATAAAAGTGTTTTGCTTTTTAATACGGACTTGATTATTTGGAGAGAGCTCAAATGGTCCACATATTTCTAGGGATTGGTCTTGATATAAAGCACATTCTCCAAGAGTTTAGGAGGCTGTTATGGGTTGAATTGTGCCCTACCAAACATATAACCTGAAGTCTTGATTACCAATATATCAGAACATGATCTAATTTGGAAACTGAGCAATGTAGATGCACTATTTTATAGTGGAGCCATTCTGGTTGCTATAAGCCAATTAGGTTAATGTCTTTTAATATGAGGGAAATTTTGCAGTGATATCTCACATGTAGGTGGATTTGGAGATTTGGTGATACATCTAAAAGGCAAAGAGAAATGAAGATTGTCAGAAAACTCCAGACTTGGGGGAAGATAGAAGCATCTCCTTCTTTCTAGTACTCAGAAATAACAAACCCAGGGCTGTCTTAATTTTGGAGATTTCTAGTTCAAATTGAGTATCACAGATTTCTGTTGTTTAATCCATATATAGCATACTATAACTTAAAAAATTTTAATTTTAAAAATAAACTATGTATATAGAGAGAGAAAAAGAGAGAAAGAGAGAGAAAGCATCATAAAGAAACTCAATTATAGAGAAATATTGTTTTTAAAAAATATAATTTAACAATATATGTACTTGTTAACATACCAAAACTAAAGGGCCGGGGAGATAGTTCAGCTTTTAAGAGCATTAATCATTCTAGCAAATAACCAGGGTTCATTTTCTAGCACACACCTTGGAGCTAATGAACATCCATAACTCCAGTTCCAGGGGATCGATGGTCCACTTCTGACCTCTGTGTAATGACATGAATGCACTTAGATACATGTAGGCAAAATTCTCATATACATAAAATACAAAATAATAAAAATATCTTAAAATTTATTAAAATAAAATAATTTTAAGCAAATTTTCATGTTTCTCTCCTATCCTTAGACCTCTTCTGTCCTTTATATATTATTTGGTTATATTTCTGGTCTTTTCTGAAAATAGTATTTTTCTTTCTTTCTTTGCATTCAGTAATCACATTCTAGACTTGTGGGCATTCCTTTCCTGCCACCTTCTTACCTTCCTAATTCTCTCTTTTTTTATTTTTCTTATTTTCAGATAGGGTGTCCCTACACCAGCTGGCCTGGTCCTTGTTATGTAGATCAATTTGGCCTCTATATCACAGAAATCCACCTACATGTTCTTCTCATGTACTAGGGTTAAAAGTGTGTGACACCACACCCAGAAATCCCTCTATTCTTGAGATAGGCTTTTTATAAGCCCTCAAAATGAATAATTTATTTGTGTGTAGTTTTACATATATAAGAAATTCAAGAAAATACTAGTTTATCAGTGATTCAAAGTACATAATTTTTAAATTTTGTTTAACAGAACCTGGTACAAAGTTCACAGTAATAATTTGATTAAATAAGACAATGTATGTGATGTATCATTTAAAATATTAATATTATTAAAATAACTGTAATAACATCTTTTATTATTTCTAAAAGAATATAACTGTTAATAAAAGTAGATTATAGAAAGAGTTTAAATGCAGTTTCACTTATGGGGGTACAATGCCTCTACTAGACATCTCAGGCTAGCAAATTAAATCCTCAATGCCAGGATTGAGCTCCATCTTTAGACGCCATTAACCTAGGAATTCCCACACACTCTTGCGGCTCTTGGTTGCTCTCTAGAACTTTGTCAAGGACACTATAGATGGGAGTGGTAAACAAACAACGAGAAATTAAGCTGGTATTCATCTTGAAGCGTCATCTCTACTGCTATCTATTACAGTGCAGGACAGTGTTATGCATGTTAATAGCAGAGAAAAGTATTCATCAAACTTATCCAGCTGTGAACACTACAAACTATAGTAAGAAGCATCCTGACAAGTAACAAACACTTGTGCAATCGTGCCAGGAATGTTACATGAAGAGCCAGCTAGTTCCTGATTGGATTTAAATCCTATTTCCCAGGATGTAGTCCGTAATGGACACTGTTACCAGGCATAAGAACCTGTGGCTGGACAGATCACAGGCTATAGGGGAGAGGCTACTTTTTTATTCATCTAAATGGATAGAGTATTAAAGTGACTCCTAATGACACTGTTATACTATAGATTAGTGCATCTCTCAACTCTCATTAGGGAAGGATCTTCTTTCAGCAGATGGCAAGTAATAGAGACCATATGTGGTCAGCATACAGAAAATAAGAGAATTATTGAGTGACTAATCCTAAATGGGACATGTATATCTAAACCTCTCCCCAGAAGTCTCAGGGATCATTGTGGAAGAGAGATTGGAGAGATTGTAAGAGCCAGAGCTGGTGGAGAAATATAAGCAATGTGTTTTTTTTTTTTTCTGGAGACAACAGGGCAGTTTTATATGTGAACCTATGGCACTTGTTTCAGTATTCACAAGACCTGTGCAAACCCATGCCACACAAAATCTCAGTGTAGACAGGGAGGGGACAAAGACCCCAAAGTTCCAGTCATAGCTGAGGAACTATTGGCAATTGATAGGTGCTGAGAGTGAGACACGGTTTTCTTGAAAAGTATGATGCCTGATAGGCTGACAAGGCTCCTAGAATAGATCCATACCTATAGAATTTGGGGAACTCAAATTGGACATGATAGACCTTAGTAAAGTCAAAGAGAGCCTATAGCTAAGGGGAGTATGTAGGTGGAGCAAACATGAGTAGAGATGAGGGAGGAACTCTGAATATGACTAAAATACATAGTATGTAATGCTGAAAGAATCAACGAAATATTATTTAAAAGAAAAATTGCTTATAACTTGACTTAAACTAATTGATAGGATTTTTGACATAGAAACAGTTTTTGTCTGCTTTCTAAATACAGTATGTTTAAGGATGCTAGCATTATATTACTCTCTGAACATGATAACATGCATGGGCAATATAAGCCCTGTTCCCCATGCTCTCCATCACAGCCTAGAAAAGTCTATCATACAGCTTAATGTCATTGTTCTGTATTATTAGTCTTTGAAACATCTCTTTCTTACTAACTTTTGTACAGAAATAGAGTTCAAAATATGTTGTGTGAATAAGTTTGCATGCAGATGAATAAAATATAACTTATAACCATTTTCAATCAAAACCCATAACTGAAATATATAATCTTTATTCACCTTAATATTAATGTAGGTAGTTTTGAAATTTTGGAGATATATTCATTTCAGGATCTATGCCAAATATGATGGCATATTCACTCTGTGTATTACCGCAAGATTCTTTTTCAATTCTGCCTGAGATGTGTGTACTGAGAATTAGTTGCTTTTCTGTGATACTTATGACTGTATTCTTTCTCTGCTGTCTATTTCTCTGCCATGTATATCTTTCAAGTTTGAACTGAAACTCATTAAAACACACACACACACACACACACACACACACGCAGACACACACACACAAACACACACTCAAAGAAAGTGCTTTCCAAACCATGCCATATGATAAGATTAATTGAAAAGGCTCTACTTTGGCAGAGCTAAAATTTTAGGGATGAATTAAATTATACAGTCCATTAGAAAAGGAAATATATATTATGCCAACTTTATTCAAGATACAAATCATGTGTTTGGCCTTAGGATTGCATTATCTTCATTAGTTATACTGAGTTTCTTCCATGAAAAAGTATCAATGCAAGTCCCCAAATTCATGGTGTTTTGTCATGGAATGTGTATTTATTGAACATTTTTTATATTGAAGTAATGTTAGGCAGCTCATATTATATTTTAAAAGAATGACTTTTAAAATATTTATTTATTTTTAATATATTATGTGTATGAGTGTACTGCCTGGAAGTATGTAAGTGTACCCATGTCCTGAAATGCTTGAGAGGTCAAAAAGGGTGTCTAACTACCCTGGAACTGGAATTAAATGTGATTTCTAACAGCCATGTGGGTGCTGGGAACTGAACCCAGGTCATCTACAAGAACAGCCGCTGCTCTTAAATGCTGAGTCATCTTTCCATTCCCTGAGAATGGTTTAGAAAATAATGAAAAATTTGGATAATTTCTGTACAATGGATCTATAATGGAAATAAAATGCTACATAAAATATGTGAAAGATAGAGTACATTTTTTTCTTAATAACTGGCATGAGCAACTGTTTTTGAGATTTTTAAGATTAACCTTTAGGATCTTATGTTTCAGACTTACTATTGTTTGAAAGTGAAATGTTCCCTTTAGATTCAGTGTTTGAACATTTAGTTTCCAGCTTGGGATACTGTTAGTGAAAGCTGTGATACCTTTTGGAAGTGGAGCATTGCTGTGGGAAGTGGATTACCGAGGGTGGGCTCTGATATGTTACAGCCTGGCCCCAGCTCCTGTTCTCTCAGCTGGCGCCCTGCTCCTGTCGCCATGCTTTCCCCAGCGTGTTGCAATTTAGTCTCTTGAACTTAAGCCAGAATAAATTCTTCCTTACTTAAATATCATTATTTTTTCACAGTAATGAGAAAACTAGCTAATAAAATTTGGTAGCAAATGTGTGGGCATTGTCATGGTTCTTCTGACCCTGTTGTCTTGAGACTTCTAGAATGGATTTAGGAGAGGAATGTGTTAAAGTTTTGAACTGTGTGTTAGCAAAGCCCTCTTGGGAGTCTGGATGATCACAAGACCAATAGAAGTACGGACAGTGGAGCTCAGATCATTACATTTCAGTTGTGAAGAAGAACAATTTTTGGGAATTGGGGTGATGTAATTTTGTGATCTTTTGACAAAGGATCTGGCTGCTCATTTCCTGAGAACATGATTGAGTCTGAATAAACTAGTGATGGGCTAAATTTGATTATAACAATATAAACATAGATGTGAATCCAGTAAACTCTAGAACACGTGAAATTTTACAGCATCTACTCTGTATGAATCTTTATGAAAACTAAGATTTTTAAGTTAATGTAACTAAAAATGAAAATAAGCATATACACATGAAAGAAAAGTTAGCACAAAGGTAGAAGTACTTACAATCTTTTATTATTTCAGTAAAAAAATGAATTTAAATTATTCATTAAATTAAGTTTCATTTGTCTGTGTAACTCTTTAAATATGATCACTATACATAATGTCTTAAGAACAGTAGAACTTTCTATTTAAATAAAGTCTTTAGGACCTATTGTCTTCTATTTTATTATGTGTTGTATGACTCTGTGATACTTTTTCTCTTTGGAAGGTGCATTTCAGTTTTCATTGATGTTGTACAATTTTTGAGTGGACATTAATGTTCTAACTTATTTGCAGAACTCAGAACTGAGGTTTATAGGATAAAGATTAATAACATTTATTTTCTTTGACATTTTTATGTGAAGAACAGTACTGTCAACATAACTGCAAGATGGTCTGGGGCTGTTAATTCCACAAAGTTCTTATTCCTTTAAAAATCTGTTGACTATTATGGTTGCTAATTAAATTGTGCAAGTAAACAGCCCTTCATATTGCTTACCAGGTAGCAATAGCCTAAGTAACCTAAGCATAGTTCTGGGATTTCTCAGAGACTCAGTCATCATTTATTATTCTAAAACATAACCATGTATTTGGTGACCAAATATGATGTCTTCACATTTCCATTATTAGAATGAATAAGAAATTCCTTACATTGAAAATATTTCTAGTACAAAATTTCTAGACTTACAGTGTTTGTTGATCTTTTTGCGTGATCCATGAAGTAGTATTATTTTTGAGAAAATATGACAATTTTAGTTTGTAATTTAGCAATATTTAAAAGCACACTAAAATTTATCTCAACTAAGAAAGATTTATTTGGAGTTAAGTAACCTATTGCCGGCATCCACTTACTATTGATAGTCTTTTTCCCATTGCATCAAATTTTAGTTAGGCTTTTTACAAATTATATTTGAATCAGGTTCATCATTTCATTTTGTTGGTCTTGAATATTTCAGTTAGTGGAAGAATCTCTCCACACTGGCCTGCCTTCACAGAGAATCCTTTGAGCTCAGCGAAATGATTCCTCTTTGTTGCAAGGTTCTTGCACTTGTCTGACTTCTCTCTTATATCATTACTTTGCTCCCAGTTGAGATTAAGCTCTCTGCCCAGTAATAATATATTTCTCAGAAAACTCATGTATTTTTCTATTTTTTGTCATTGTAATAAGAATCAGAATGTTTATTATTCATTCATACTGTTCAGTCTTATATTTGTGAGTTCATTTATGTTTATATTTTTATTAGGAAAATTTAAAATAGATTATGCTTGTTGTTAACATTGTTTCTCTCTTGTATTCTCCACAAATTATTGGAAAGGACACAATAGATGACATCTGCAGTGTGTACATGTGACAGTTCATTTTGTGATAGCAGAGTATTCAAGACACATCACTACATAAAAAAGCAAATTAGAAAATAGTTCCATTGTACAAAACAAAATGTGTCTGTACAGGTAATGACAGGATAAGTATGCAGTAGATCAGTAAGGGTGAGGAATAAACCTCAGGACTTATTTGTACAATAAATTATTTGTCCGTATTCAATAATGCATGCCCCAAAAAGCCAAAGAGGAGAGAAAGAAGGGATACTAGATTTTGATTTCAGATGATAAGCAAGCACTAGTCTATGCTCTTTTTATTTATATCAACATTTTGAAGTTTTTCTTTTATGTGATATTATAAAATTGATAAGAACTTCAATGTCTAAGATCAAATTTATTCACTGAACAATGAGCATCATTTTATATGAAGAGTATATTAGAATAAACCAATTAAAGTAAAAGCTTTAGTTTCAAGTAATCAAAGAATGATTTAATTATCATCACCATGATAATGTTAAAATAATACTAAGTTTATAAACAGCATGAAGTTCTCCATAAATAAATTTAGTTCTTATATTTTAGTGCATTTAAGGCATCTGGCATGAAGAAACATTTTGTTGTTTCTCTTCATTGTTTTATAGGAAGTTGTTTAATGTTCTGTGGCTATATCTTTGCCATGTCAAAGGGACCTTCCTCCAACACAAACTCATAGCTTCTTGCTTTCATGATGAGTAATATAGAGATTAAAACTTATATTTTCCTAAAAGATTATGTAAATAAATTTTTGAATCATGTATTGCAAGTTTTATCTTGTATGAAGCCTTATTCTTTAGAAAAGATTAGACAAATGTGTTTCTTTCCTTTTTTTTCTTTAACAGATTAAATCCTTTATATTGCTTTTTCTACATCCAAAAGATTTTATTTTACTATTTTTATAGAAGAATTTAGAATACATTTCAAGACATAGAATTACCATATAAATGGGTTCAAAACAGTTTTGTTCATCTTAATGGAATACCTTCCCTTTCACTTAAAAAATTGTTTCCTTTTAAGAATGTAGGTAAGCACTATTGTGTGGAAAGATTATAAGGTACTGAGTGTCTGAAAATCACTTTGAGATGAATGAATTAGTTTACATAATAAGTAAATCTTATCTGTGACTAGATACTGAAGAAAGCTTCAAGAAGTACAATTCCATAGCACATCTTAGATCTATAAGAAATGCATTACATTAAATCTGACATTCAATATCGGGATTAAAAAACTTAAATTGTCATTGTCAATTTTATATATTCACACAGTGTTGACAGTTCATCAAAGAAATTTAGAAGAAATAGCAAATGTGTCATGAGTCTTTATAAATCAAGTTCATGGATGACAATGAAGAAAGTGAGTGAATTATTAAAGGAAATTAATAATTGTGATTCTTACCTACAAATCATCTAATTTGCAACTTAGAATTAATTTCTGAAAAAAATTGTGGTTACATCGTAAGGTCTAAAATATTTCTAAAAAAATTTGAATGTGAATTGTAATGCTTCATCTCAAAATATTAGAGAATTTCTATTTGATCTATTACAAACATTAATGGCTTTAGATACATATAGCCTATAGATTGTGAAGTTTCTATTTTGTGACATATCCAGTGTCTGAAGAACAGCCTAAATACCAATTCCTTTTCATGGCTTTCATCAAAATACCTGATGTAGTCAACTTAAAGGAAAAATGATTTATCTTCACTGATGGTTACAGAACATTCAATTTTTCATAGTGGGAAGTATGACTGGAGCAGGTCAAGTCATGACTAGTCAAGAAGACATGGAGATGCCAGGAGGCTTAGGGCTCTGTTCTTTATCCTTTGGTAGTTTATCCTGACCACTAGACCATAGGAGGGTGCTGAGCACATTCACTGTGAATAGACCCTTCCTGAAACTCTATTAACATTCTCTCACAGACACTCACAGAGGTGTCTCTCATTACTCTCCTATACACATGGTACATAAAATACAACTGATTAATAGAAATAAATGATTCTAAAGCTAATCAACTTGATGAAGTATAAACAATTTCATCAGAATTTGCTATAAACTTACCATATGGAATGCCTAACAATAAGTTTTCTAATTCTGAAAATCAGTTCTCCTATTAGACCTATGATGTAGGTATATTAATTCTTTACATTAAAAAAGTAAAATTTGGAATCCAGATATGTCAAGTGGATTTCCAAAATGAATGAATGAATGAATGAATTAATTAATTAATAAACAATAAGATGGCCCAGTCATATTTGAGATTAGGTAGGCTTTATCTTTTATTTTCTGAGTCTTTCTATTGAATTTTTGTGAAATTTTTAAAACCAATATTTTATTTATTATATTTTTATTTTATGTGTATGCACATACTTACATGCCTGCATGTGTGTAAGTTTATTCATGTCATGCAGTGTCCACAGAGGACAGAAGAAGGTATTGGTTGGATCCCTTGGAACTGGAGTTATGGACAATTGTTAGCTGCCACGAGGGTGCTAGCATTCCAACTCAGGTATTCTTCAAGAACAGTAAGTGTTCTTAACCACAGAGCCACCTCTCCAGCCTGATATTTTGTGAAGTTTATACAGTATACTTTGATTAAATTTAGATGCCCTCCCTATCTCCACCCTTTTGCTATTACTCAAATCATGTGTGTGTGTGTGTGTGTGTGTGTGTGTGTGTGTGTGTGTGTGTGAGCATTAAGGTTTATTGAGTCAAATTCATGTAGACAAATGTCCTTCTTTGTGGGCTCATCCATTGGAGCCTGATCAATCTACCAAGAATCTCTCCCTTATATGAGACTGACTCTCCCCTTCTCAGCAGCTATCGGTTGCCAATACTTCCTTAGGTAGGTTTGGGGTATATTTACCTAACTTACCAAAATCCATAGAGAGATTTAGTCAGGCTGAGCTTGCATACGACTTGTGCATGCTGTCCTCTCCTTTGCTGTGAGTTCATATGAGTAACTGATCATCTGTCTGGAAAACTGTCATTGACCACCTCTGGCTCTTAAATTATTTCTGTCCCATCTTCTACAGGCATCGTTTTTGTAAGATGTATTAATTTATCTTAAAATCATTGTTCAACACCAAGAGGATGAATTTTTGAACATTTCAAATTGAATTTTGTATATTTCATACAAAACATATTATCATTATACTTCCTCCTGTATCTGCAACCCCCGACCAGATTTCATCTATTCTGACATTTATGTTAATGTCTTTTGAGTCAAGTTAGCATTCCATTCACAGTGGTCTATAGAGTCACTCCATTAAAGAAGATCAGCTCTCCTTCATCCATCAATGAATACAGTAGGCCACAAATGGCCAAATCTTAAAGGATAAGAATAAGCAGAATGTAGGTCCAAGGACCATTGGTAACTAGATCAAGCTCTCTCCTGACTTTTCACATTCAAGGAATGAGCAAAATGAAGAAACCAGACTTCAGTCACTTCTGAATGGTGGGGCACATCTCTAACACAAAACCCTGATACAGAATGGCATGTTTGAAACTCTCCCAGCTACACAAAAGCTAGAAACTCCACAGGCCCATCCTCTTACTTGACCCCATTGCAATGACAGATATCAAACAAAGGTAAGGACTAAAATTTTTCCTGCTTCCTTTTGCTCCTTGCCCCCATCTTAGCTGTTTTGTTCTCCATAGAAAATAATATGCTAGATTAAGCCACTGGGCATGGTGTCACATCCCTTTAATCCCAGCACTTGGGAGACAAAGGCAGGTGGATCTCATAGTCCAAGGCCAACCTTGTCTACATAGTGAGTTCCAGAAGAGTTGGGGCTACAGGGAGACACTGTCTCTAAAGTACCAAAACAATGTTAGATTAGTAGAATATAAAATTAGATTAGTTAGTATAATAAAAATTCATTTCTCACATTTCCATAGGTGTGGAAGTCCAGGATCAAATTCTGGTAGGTTCAGAAGTTGGCAAGAGCTTCTTTTTCTATTCCATGTACTGCAAAATACTAAATCCTTAGTAAGCAAACAGAGTTGCCAAGGATTTATAACGATGGCACGCTTCCTACTACTGCTGGGCAGGACAAAGGCCTGCCAGGCTTTTCCTCCCACTAGCAGTGCTCCTTTTCCAGCTGAAAGTACCAGACAAGTTTTGATAAAACCATGGCATGATTGTCCATCATAGAAGTATGAGATATGGGCTGTCTCTTCTTTGTTTAAATTGACCAATTCAAAATTAGAGAGGGAGCCATACCCCAGATCAGAAAACAAAGCAAAACAAAATAAAGCATTGGAATTTTTAGGTTTCTGTGTCCCTGTCCCCTTTGGGGAGCTTTTCTTTCTGGGTGAGCATGTATATAGAGCTGTGTGATTCTATATTCTTAAATGAAGTGTGTTTGCTTTTTGTCAGATATTTCTGCTTTCTGATTCTTTAATTGGCAGAGAAAAACAAACTCGATCAAAATTCATAGACATCAAGCAACAGTGTGCACCTTGCTGCTGCAGAAAAGCTGACTTTGGTTCTTCATGTGAGAATAAAACAATGTTTACAAACAGAAATAGCTTCCTCAAACCTTTTGTTACAAATCCATTTACACTTTCTTTTACATCCCAATCTCATAATCTACTCACTTCCTAAAAGTTCTGTTTCTTAGGAGATTAAATCACGTTTCTACATTTCAGCATAAAAATTTTGAAAGACATACTCAAACCATAGTATACTTTGTGTATGTGTCTGTTCTGTATGTGTGTGTTTGTATGTGTGTGTGCGTGTGCGTGTGCGTGTGTGTGTGTGTGTGTGTGAGTTCTGTTTCCTATGTTTCTGGTTGCTCATTCAGGGGTCAGAGGAGGATGTTGGGTGTATAGAATACAAGTTGCTTTGTCTTTCCTCCCCTGATTCATTTAAGACAGGATCTCTCATTCAGCCTGAAGCCTGTTGTTTGGGCTAGGCTGGGTGGCTCCTGTGCTTCTAGGACCTGGCTGTCTCCAGGACTTAAGACTATGGTTATAATCCTTGCCAGGCACTTATGTGGTGTCGGGATTTGAACAGAGAACCTCATGCTTTACACACATGCTCTTACCCCCTGGGCCATCTTACCAGGCCCCAGACCACACACACTTTTATTATTCACAGACAGCTCCTGAAATATATTTTTTTCTTTAAATTGTCTTGGTATCTGCTTCTGAGATAACCAGAACAAACATAATGCTGATTTTTTCATTTATATTTTGATGAAATATTCATTCTCTTAATAATCAATACTGAGCCAAATGTGAACATAACTATAGATGTAAAGAATAGCATATAGATTATCATTTAAAAATTTTAACAATGCAGAAATAATTATGTTTATCATGGCTTAATATATGTATTGTATATCTCTTGGGGAGAATTCTTTTAACACATCTTCTGTTAAGAGTGTGTTAAAGCTGAAATAATTTTATTAAAACAGAGAGGTAGAATAAATTTGAAAGTCATTTCTATAAAATTGTGGAAATAGAAATGTATTCTTTCTTTTAAAAATAAAATAATCTTTGAATTACATTTATTCATTTAACTTCTGCCATGGTGCACATGTGAAAGTCAGAGTAAAATCTGTGGGAGTTAGATGTCTCCTTCTAACATGGGATCTAGGGACCAAACTCAGGTTACCAAGCTTGGTGGCAAGTTCCTTTACCCAGCTGGCCATCTTGCACACACTGTGTATCATTTTTTGGTTCAAAAATCTTTTGTTTTTGATTTCTTGAAAAAAGTTATCTGTGCGGCCCCAGATGGCTTGGGACCCACTATGTAGACTAGGCTGGCCTGGATCTCTATCACTTTCCTCTGCCTTCCAAGTGTTGAGATTAAAGGCATGTGCCACCCCACCTGTCCTAATTAAAATACTTTTGATAATATAGTATATAACATAATGGTAATTAATATAACATAGAATGAGTTTCTTTAAAAGCCTCCTGGGACCTTTGAAATAATTCAATAAAGTTCTCATATTTTACACGAGAACAAATTATTCAAGTAAACTAAGTTTTTCATTATTTCTAGAACCAGAATTCAGGTCACAATCTCTATTCGGCATTTCATCTGAAAGTTTTGAACCTTTGTTTCTTACCGGAAAATCTTTTTAGAGGGATTTACTCAAAGATTCTCCCCTAAGCCCATCATTCTTGTATCTGATATACAAATGCTTCTCTCTCTCAAAGAACAAAAGCCACAAAAGATATACAAAGCAAATCCACATGTATTAAAATTCTAGATAAAGGGAGCTGTGGATTAAGAAAGATTTGTTAATTGTGGCAGAATTTGGGATCTTTACTCTAAATGAAGTGTATGATTACTAATGGAGGCAGAATGCTTTACTCCAGCTCAAGGAATTCTTTGCACACACCAAATCCAATTACATTACATTTGACTTATTTACTAAAACGCAAGTCTGTTTCATTCTGATGTAAAATTATAGTGTCTTTATCTAATTCTGTCATTTCATAAGATTAAAGCATTTTATTAAATACATAATACATTATAATGATGAAAGGCATGATTTTATTCAATAAATATCAGAACGCTTCAACACCTTGTTTTCTCTGAGTTTATGCTAATACAAAGTAATCTCTTTTTAATCCTAAAGAGAGATACAAGTGTGATTGGGAGTGGCAAATCCTCCATGTTCAATATATGCTAATGCCAAAGGGATAGAGACTGATTATACTGTTCTAAATGTAAATTTTATGAGGGCACAAAGAAAACTTGTTGATAAAATGTGCTTCATATGACAGGGATTTTCATTAATGATGAGAAAGCCTAGGTCATGGTCTCTGGAGACATTTGGAGGAATCTACAATGGTAATCTCAAATAGCAAAGCCTATTAGCTATATGGAATCATAGTCAGAAAATAGTGTCTTAAACTAAAGAAAATAGATAAACCAAACTTCTCCAAATAAAAAATACATGTAAAGTGCCTTCATGGAAAAAGTAATGTAGGAAAGATAGGTTAATAACTAGAAATGTTTTAATAAATATTTGAATCATGGCAAAATAAAAAGAAGGAAAGAGAATAAAAGTTAAAATGGCACCGTGAACAAATTCATTTAATACAGCTCTTAATGATATTAACCAGGACAAAATCAGCATTTATTTAGTTTAGATAGACTTGACTCTAGTGCAAAAATTACCAGATCATAATTTTTGACAATATCCAATACCCTCCAATGGAGAATTCATTAGGTTATACTTTATCTAATCACGTAACCCTCACCTCTACTTTCTACTCATATTTTACAAATATATTTAGCTTAGAATAGCATCCATGTTTTTTCAGACTCCCAATTTCATCACAATTAAAATTGCTGATTTAATTTATGACACTTTTCTCAAACTAAAATTGCTTTATCATTTTTTACTTGAAAGGTAACCTGATTATTTTGAAATTATCAGTTACTGATGTGGACAGTCACTACAGTCAAAATGACCCTTTATCCTACTCCAGACATCAGCATCACTACCATGCTACAGAAGGGTGTTCACATGTCACTATTATATTTACATATTTAAGAAGACAATATTATACTATAAAATAGATAAAAAATACTACCATTATAATTACAGTTTAACAATATTGCAATGCAGATCGCTTGCAAATATTTGTCTAGTATGTATGAAATATTTCCTTTGATGTATTTACTGTATTCAAGACACATAAACTAACAAACAAAAGGGGAGAGATTGATGATTATTAATTATTACTGTATCTCAAAATCCTTATAGAGTTCATTAACATTAAGAATTATCTCTATTTGTGGTTTCTATATGCTGTACAGGCTGATCTTGAATTCCTGGCATCAAGTGAGGCTCCTGTCTTAGTCTCCGCAGTGATGGGAACTACAGATACAGATCCTACTTTTATAAAGAAACTTGTCTAAGTAGAAGAAATGTTCTCAAGTTCACACATTTGTCACTTTTCCTTGTGTAATTTTATCAGGTAGTCTTAATTTTCACTAAATAAATGTTGCCTATTTATGCTAAAGTTATTTGGTAAATTCTGTGATTCTGAAAGCTGACATTATATGGTCTCAAGAAGAAAGCTCCATTGTTTGCTTTCACATCTTTTATTTATCTAATCTGAATTAATAATTAGAGATCAAATAATTAGAGATCAGTTAATCCAATGCAAATATATTTACAAATGCATATCCAAAGGCAATTTATGAGAGAATATTTGTACAGTTGTCACCAACCTTGGATATATTTTGAAACTATTTTCCAGTCTGATAACTAAACAAGAGATATCACAATTTAGGTATTTTTAAACATAGGCTCATTTGCTGTTTATTCTTTTATGACTACCCTACAGAGTCTTTTCATTATGTTTTAAGAAAACTGACATGTCAGAACATATAAAGGAACCATTGCAGTATAATACGAGTTCTTTTTCTTGACCCATCACCTGCCAATATTTTAATAACACCTTTATTATGCTGGTACTTAAGTGTTTATTTTGTTCAATTATTACCAAATGCATAAAGTTATCAATTTTTTTCTTTTAAGGAGGACCCACAATTTATTTAAAGCAAATTGTTAGAAAATATAATCAGACTCAGAAACAAGAGGGAGCAAAGGATATGAGCCTTTTTTATGCATTTGGCATTATTATCATCAGACGATAAATGAAGAAATAGGAATGTTTTCATGTTGTTTTGGTCGATATGCATTTTTACAGGTATTATGAAATAAGGAACACAGTTTTACAGGTTTAACAACAAATCCCTATGTCTATTATCAATTCTCATCATTTTACTTGGATAGATATCACTAGGAAGGGGAACTAGTTTTTGAAGACATATTTGCACTGCCGTATTCATTTTAGCACTAATGCCAATAGTCCTGATATTAAAACATTTTAAATATATCACAAATATACAAAACTCTCATATACAATAAAAAGCATTTCACCCTAGAAAAGAGGAAACCTGTGGACATAAGGATAAGAAATGTATTTGTTTAAGAAAGTGTCAGTAGTGGGTTCACCGAGATGGTCTGTAACCTCCCCAGCCACAGTTGCTAACTTTACATTATCAACCATGAATTTCCTCTTATGGAGGTGACCATAAGTCCATTTAGACAGCTGTTCATTGCCCTCAAGGTTAAAGCACAACTATTGGGGATATTTTGTTGAGCTTATCATTTTTGTGATTTGTAGGCTTCATAATTGGATAAGAATACTTACCGATTACTTTTCTTCTTTTTGTTAGTATTACAGCAAATTCTCCGGGGGGTTTCCAGATCTGCCCAAACTTGATTTCTTCAAGTCCTGTTTCCTAAGTGTATGGTATCTTAATCAATAGGGTTTCACCTTCAAGTTCAGGCAGGGAGGCAACCGAGAATTATGACAAAATTTTTGTTGCCATAGAGAAAACTAACAAAGTTCCAAAAATGGCCAAAATGCAGAAACTAAGTGATCATGGGGTGTCAAATCCGAATAAATACACCTACAATGTTCCCATACAAATAAGGATCAGGGGACATCTCAGAAGAAGGGGCAGATAGACTGTATGATCCAGGGGGCTAAGGTGATTGTTGCTAGATAATACATTCTGAACATCATAGAGAAGCTGTATTCATGAATGTCAACAATGTGTTTGCCTAAACAGGACCTGCAGAAGAACAACAACAGTGGGCATGCTAATACCAATACCATGCTGCTTTTATTTCTACAGCTCTGTAATATAGCTTAAAATCTGGTGTGGTAATCTCTCCAGCATTGTTCTTTTTTGCTTAGGATTGCTTGGCATTCTGCAGTCTTTTGTGTTACATACAGATACTAGAAATGGAATGTCTCTATTCCATTTCTCATAGGAAGGGAATGACGATTCAGAATGGGATTGCATTGAATCTTTAAACTGCTTGGGTAAGATGATCATTTTCATAGTATTAATATACCAATCCATGTGCACGGGATAATATTCCATATCCTAGTATCTTTCTCAAACTTCAAGACTTTAAGCTTTCTTTGTTGAAGTCTTGCACCTTCTTGGTTAGGTTTATTCCTGGACATGTTTTGGAGACCCTTATGAATAGAACTGTTTCCATGATCTCTTTCACTTCTTATTAATATATCAAAAGTCTCCAGATTTTTGTTAGTTGGTTTTGTGTCCTTCCACTTAGCTCAAAATGTTTAGTATTTGTGGAAATTTTCTTTTGGAAATTTTGCAATATCATATATTTCATCTGCAAATAAAGATAATTTTATTTCATTTCCTATTAGGATTCCTTTAATTTTATTCTCTTTTTTTAATATTCTACCTAGGGCTTCAAGCACTATTACAAAAAGGAGTGAGAAGAGTGGACAGTTTGCCCACATTCCTAATCTAAAGGGAATTTTTCAAGTTTTTCTCCATTTAGAATGATGTTGGTTGTGGGTTTGTCCTATACAGCCTTCATCATGTGAAATTACATTCTCTCCAATCCTATTCTCTCTAGGAACTTTATCATGAAGTATGATTTTTTAAGAGCTTTTCTGCATCTATTGATATACTCATGTGATTTTTATTTTTATATGATTTACTAAATTTATTCAATAACACATATTGAACCATCTATGCTTCTCTGGAATAAGGCCAAATAAGGTGGATGATTTTTTTGATATACGACTGTCTATATTTTCCATGGGTATTTTTTTGAGAAATTACATCTGTATTCATTAGGAATATTGAGATGTAGTTTTCTTTTCTTTTGTTGTGTCTTTTTCTGACTTGAGTATTAGAGTAACATTGGTTTTGTTTAAGGAATTTGGAAGTGCCTCCACTGTTTCTCTTTGAATAATTTAAGCAGTATTTGTTGTAGGTCACTTTTTAAGGCCTAGTCTAATTCTTCTGTGAATCCTTTTGCTCCTGGGCTTTATTTTTATTCTGAAGGTGTTGTACTAGTTTCAGTCTTATTTTACAAATGGGTCTAAAGTATTGATCTCTTCTTGCTTGAATTTTGGTCATTCATTTGAAACTAGAAATTTATTTTTTGATATTTTCAACTTAATGAAGGATAAGTTTTAAAAGTATTCTTGTATAGCATTCTAATTTTTTTTGGTTTCTGTTTTTGATATTTCCCTGTTTATCTCTAAGCCTGTTGATTTTGGTCTACTCTTTATTTCTTTTGGATAATTGGCCTAAATGTTAATCATTTTATCTTTTCAAAGAAACAGGTTTTAAGTTCATTGGTTCTTTGTACAATTTTCTCTGTTTCTCTTCCATTTTGTCTGTGACTTGTATTATTTCTTTTAATCTATAGGATTTGGTTTGGTTTGTCATTTGTTTGTTCATGTTCAGAACTCTAAATTTTCCTCTCAAACAGCTTTCATTATTCCTCAGGTATTCTGGTATTATATGCTTTGATTTTCTTTTAATTATAGAAATATATTTTATTGCTTTCAGGATTTTTTCCTTTGATCTATTCATCATTCAGCAATGTTTGGTTAATCTCATGAGTTCATGCAATTACTAGAAATTATTTTCTAGCTTAAATTTGAGTTTAAACTGTCTTGCATTAGCTTCAGATGGGATACATGAAGTTTTGATTTTTCTGTACTACTTGGGATTTGTGTTGTGTCGAAGTATGTGGTCTATTTTAGAGCGTCTTCTGTGTACTGTAGAGTAGAATGCATTCTTTGGTGTTGGGTGAAGTATTCTTTAAATGTCTCTTAATCATGTGATATATAATATTATTTAATTTTTGTGTTTCTCTGTTTGTTCTTTGTTCACTTGACATGTGTCTTGGAGAAAATGAGATATTGAAATCTCTTAATACTGTGTTGAGCTTAGTATGTTCTTCAAGTCCAGTAGTACACTTTATGAAATTTAGTGTGCCAGAGTTTGGTACATGTATATTTATGATTATAATTTTTCTTGGTTATTTCCTCCCTTGATCAGAATGAAATATATTTTACTTCTTCGAATTAATTTAATTTGAAGACATTTTTTCAGATATTAAGAGAGTGATGTTATCTTGATTCATGGTCCCATTTACTTGGAATTATTTTTTCCATCATGTTGCTCGGTAGTGATGCCTATCCTTGAATGAAATATGGAGGTGGATTTTGTTTCTTTGTCTGTTGAACTAGGTTATATCTTTTAATTAAGGAGTTAAAACAGTTAATGTTTAAACTTACTATTGATATATTTTATCATTTTAGTTTCTATTTATAAACATAGTCATGATTTGTGTTTCAGGAATTATAGTTTAACTTATTTCAGTAGTCTCTTGACTATAGTCTCTTCAGTGTGTAGTATTGCTTTCAGTTTCTCTGCAGGGTTGCTTTGGTGGTCATGGATTCTTTTACTTATTTATATCACAGATTTTTTTTTTCTTTTCCATCAACTATTGCAGATATTTTGCCTAGATAAAAGAGTCTGGGTTGGTTTCTTTGATTTTTTTTTTCGAGATTGGAATATATTGGAGTACATTGCTTCAGGACTTTCTGATGTATAATGTTTCAGATGCAAAGTGGTTGCAATTCTGATTGAGATTTCTTTCATATGTGACTTATGGATTTTGTCTTGCAGCTATCAATATTCCCTTTTCTTTTGTATATTTAATGTTTTTACTAGGATGTTCTGTGGTAGATTTCTTTTCTGTTCCTATCAATTTAGTATTATGTCTGTGTCTTATATGAATGTGTATGTCTTTCCTTTATTTCCGGAAGTTTCTTCTTTAATCTTGTTAAGATCTGGACTCCGAATGATTTAGGATTGTTTTAGTTTCTGTGACTATGATTCGTAGATTTAATTTGTCCCAGGTATCCCAAATTTTCTATTATTCCTTTCCTGAATTTAATTTTTTTTCATATTTTTTGATTGGGTGGTCTACTTCCTCTAATTTTTCTGGTCCTGATATTCTTTTGCTTGATCCATTCTACTGTCAAGGAAGAATTTCATATGAATGTTGTAATTGGTTTATTGAGTTTGTCAGTTCCATCTTCATTTCATCTTGAGTTTCCTCCAATATTTTTGTCTGCTTCCTGAAATCATTTTTCAAGTCATCAATTGTCTGTCATTCCATTCACATGTGTACTTGCATGTTCTGGAGGTTTACTTAGGAGTTTATTCCTCTCAAGTTTTTGTTCATTGAGGTGTTTTTGCATGTTTTTTTAACTTTAATCTAACAACAATCTTTTTTTTGTTTGACATCTATACGATAGCAGATAAAAATACCATACCCAATCAAATTGACATGCAGATTAAATTACTTAATTTTATTCTATCAAAAGCTCTGAGATCATATTTATTTAAATGGAAGCTTTCATCTTAGAATTTTAAGTGTGGAAATCCCAATATATTAGGAATTTCAGGGAGTAATCTTATTATTAATTTCTATTATTGTCCATATTTTATACATTTTACATAAATATTCATAGACCTCTATTTAGCTAAAGAATAAAATTTAGTCACATCAAGTGTTATTCAACCATACCATTATTCTTATACTATCTGCCTTTGAGCTGGCACTTAATGTTCAAACTGCATCTTCTCAATTTATCAATGATTTTATGATCCAAAAAAGAGTTATACAGAAGAAGCGAGGATGTTCAAAGAAAAAAGTACATTGAAGAAATATAAAATATTTCAAATATTAATATGGGGTTGAAAAAGTTTAACTGAATTGCATGTGTGATTTATAATGATTATTCTAACTTTCTTCTGGAATACTTGTACAGTAGCCAGATTTCAGTATAACAAACATTATATCCCAAGTTCATGAAAATTATGGTATAGGATATACCTTACATAATTTGAACATTAGTATAGTGCTTATTTTAAGTGATGGTCACATTTGAGAAGTTTATTACCCAGAAAACAGAAGAATATGGAGGACTTTTTTCAAAATTTCATTGGCAGCAAAATACATGTAGTTGTATTTATTAAATTTGTTTCCAGTAAATTATACATGAATAAATATTTTATACTGGAAATAAATATTTCCACACAAAAACAAAAACAGAATATGCATATGAATATTTGGATATATCTTAAATTAGCTTAAGAAACAGTTACCAAAATGAAGTTGAGTCTGGGAGGGGTTGGGTAGTCAGGCAGAGTTAGGAAGAGATAGGGAGGAAGAGCTAGATAATGTATGGTCAACATGCATTATATGTATGTATGAAGTACTCAATAAATTAAGAGAAACTTTATATTAAAATGATAAAAATTATAATATCAAAACTACAGAGAGAGAATATAAAATTTCTGTTTTACACTTTGGATATTAAATATATTCAATGATTTTACAGATTGGGAATTACAAGTTAAATTTCATTTAGTAGTCTTCAGCCTTTTAAAATATACTTTGTCCTTTCCAAGTTTGATTCCTTGTCAAATTTACAAAATTTAGAAATTATTTTTTCATTTTTCTGATTGCTTAGAATATGACTTGCCAGAAAGTTAATCATTAGTATTTACTGTGCAGTGTATAATACTCTGAGAAACAAAAGTACGTTAGCATGCATTAAGTGTTCAGATAGGTGATTAACTATGCTAACATCGTAATTACCTGCTCTAATTATGATACAAAATGACTATAAGTGCATATAATTATGTAGTTACATGAAACATCCATGTGATAACAAAACTGTTATATTATTATTACAGATGAAAATGAAGAATTAAATAGCAATATGAATGGGTGAAAGTCAGAGGAAATATTCCTTGTACTCTCAATATCCTTAGTATCTCTTTTCTCTCATGATTAGTACATAAATAAGGGAGTTGATTAGACATGGATTAGTTGTTTAGAATAATTAAAGTAATTCTTCCTATTTCATTTTTTTAGAATTACGAATGGGTGACTTGGAGAAAGGCTCAGTGGTTAAGGACACTCACTGCCCTTGAAGAGGATTCAGGATCTATTCCCAACATGCACATCGTGGTGAAGGATGGTCTAAAACTTCAGTTCCACAGGATCCCACACTCCCTTCTGGCCCCCACAAGCACTGTACAAAATTAGGGCACAAGGAAAACATTCATACAGATAAAATAAACATTTCTTTAAATTAAATGAAATACAAAGAAAAGGAGAAAGATATGCATATTAGACAAAATAATTTATCACTTAGATGTCTACCAAAATTATCTTCAATAATTTACTCCTTTAACAGTAATGACATTTTCTAATGTCAACCTACCATATAGGAAGGGTTAAGACATTGATTCAGAATGACTGACACTTATGAATCTTTCAAATATTGAAATGATTAATTGATAGTTCCAAAACTATTCTCTATTTTTAAATAATGAGTCATTTAATTCATTTTCTTGGAATCTTTTGGCTAGACAATTGCTCTGTTATCTGTTTCATTCTTTGTTAAAGGTTTTTATTTTTATTTTTAATTATGTGTATATGTGTGTCTGTGCATGTAATTGCAGATGCCCACAGAGGCCAGAAGAGGCCATTAGATCCCTTGGTCCTGGAGTTACAGATGGTGGTGAACTGTCTGATGTGAGTGCTGGGTATTGAACTTGAGTTTTCTGCAACTATTGTACATGCTCTTAACTGCTGTCTTATAGGAACCTGCTATATCTTTATGTATTCTGCAACATGATTATGTAAAAATATGCATGATAGGATATCAATAAAATCTGTTTTAAACGTTTGATATAACCATATAGCCTATTCCAGACGTTACCAATATGAAAAATATAAATATGTGTTATAAAAGCAAACTTTTATTTACGACTCTAGAATGAGCAGACCTGTATCAACATGATTTGGGAATCACTCTCATGCACTCACTTCCCCACTATTGAAAGCTTAAAGATTGTTTCTTAAGGAATAGGTATAGAGTGAAGTACTGTTTTGTTATATTGTTACTGTGAATAACACACTTAATGTTTTTAATGGTTATCAACACCATTTCCTGGAGTCTATACAAAGTAACTCTTCCATTAATGTCTGAATGTTGGTATAACAAATCTTTAACAGAAAAAGTATATCTTTGACATACACATTGAGCTTATCTGAATATTTAACAAAAAATTCTCAAAGGAGACACTGTATTTGTTCTCTGGGAAGCCCACATTGCATCAAATCCACTGAAAGTAGCATCTTAAAATGTACCTAGTTAACTTGACATAAAAGTGTCTTTATTGAACCTTTTATTACTGCTTTATTTATCTTCATTTGGAGTTTAAGACCCTATATCCCAACCTGGAAATGCCACTTTTTCCCCACAGGGGAAAAGTCCCCCATGACAGAATTCATATGCTACTACTGTATATGCAATTCTCCAAGGGTTTCAGGTCTCTGAAGTACAAAGATGCAGTGATTGTTGATATTAAGATTAATTCAGAATAAAATATTCTGAACCTTGGATAAGGGGTCTGAATGATGTGCAAATTTATAAAAACTGAAATATCTGTTCATTAGGAATTTGTAATATAAAATAGGGAATATAATTTACACTAAGCATGCATCTATGGAATCACAATTTATGTTTAATGATAGATCCTTCAAAGATTCCTTATCTTATCTTTCTTCATTATCAAATTTATCTTTGAATGTCCTTAGAAATATAGATTCCTTTTTCATATTTTTTATCTTAAGACGGTACTGAATTGCTTCTTCATTGCTTGATAAACTTCATATTGATGAACTAATATTATTTGATACTGAGATTCAGGAATGATTCACAACAGACTGCTAAGAATATGAGTGAGAATCTATTAACAACTTAACATCTTACACACAAATAGGTCCTAATTATTCTCCCCACAAAAAGCACTCATTGTGCTCTGAAATCTGAGACCATAAAACTGTATTTTTCACATTTTATTCACTTTTCTATTTTTATGATAAACACCGCGACCAATGGAACTTATAAAAGATTAATTTACACTTAACAATGTTAGGGGACGCTAACTTGACTTGATAGGATTTAACATAGATGACAGAATGCATTAAATCCAGTGTGCAATGTTACTGGTGGGCGATGATGGGGAGGAGGTAAAAGAGGACTAAAATGATGTACATGAAATAAAGAATTCAATTTACAACGTACTCTGAATTTTTTTAAAGGAGGAGTTTATGTGAGACTGTGGATACAGAGGAATCAGAGTCTATCACTGTTAGGTGGAATATTGACAAGAGGCGAATGGAGCAGGAAGAGGATCGCCTACATCTTCAAGTAGGCACAGGAAGCTGAGAGCAACCGGAAATCTGACAAGGCTTAAGAACCCTCCAATCCTGCTCACAGTATAACATGCTTCCTTCAGCAAGGCCACATCTCCAAAACCTCCCCAAATGGCACTATTAGCTGGGGACAAAATATCCAAATACTTGAAGCCTGTGAGGAACATTCTCATTCAAACCACCACACCTTCCAATACATTGAAGTGTGTACCCCACTCCGAAACCTGTTTGCCATGTCTTGATCAAAAAACTCATAGCGAGTATGGTGCACTAAACTTAGTATTCACAAAAGCCTTAACATGCACAAAGGCAGCAATATTTTGGAGTTGCTAGAACTTCCGTCTTAATATGTTTGGCTACCATGCTAAAATGGATTGGGTGAACTATAAACAACAGAATAAAACCTTTGAACGTTCAGAATGTTAGGAGACCCTGGATCAAGTTGCTACCAGATATATGCTCTGATAAGTATCCTTTATGGAGGACTGCCTATTACCAAGTTCTTGCAAACCAAAGAGTGGAAGAAACAAAAAGCCTCTTATAGTATAAATACTAATATATCACACTTGTAATGAGGGTTAAGATGGACCTCTCTTTAGAGACCCATCCATAAATAAGGGCTCTAAGTTTTGATAAGTGTGGAAACTATATTAGTAGAGACATTTTAGAAAAAAATTAATACTCAGCACATAGTAACTTCTTTAATGTTATAGAGTTGACGTTTTCTATGATCTGGTACATTGTTAGGTCAAAATCTGTGTAAGTTCCCAAAACTAGTTTCTGAAATATATGTTTTGTGAAAGTAACAATAATAATGAGATGTTACAATTATAAAAATTACTTTACCTAGCATTGCAGTTGCTGAATAAGAGCAAGAGGTAGTACACTTCATATCATTTCACAAATCATTTACTTTATGTTCAAATTGGATACATTAGAGTGAAACATATTGAATGTATAATTCATTGCTAGCAACAAAACTGCTAGCGTTCACTAAAATAACTTTTTACCTTGTACAGAAGACATCATTCTATTGATTAAAAAATAACCAATAAGAATAAAAACCAACAAATAATATATATGTGTCACCTCCCTTAGTAGTTTGTATATTCCTAATTGACATGTCACAAATTATGTGTGTGTGTGTGTGTGTGTGTGCCTGTGTGTGTGTGTGTGTGTGTGTGCATGATATCTAGAGATGGCAGTAAGACAATAAAGTCCATTCTTACTACCTACATTTATCGATGAGAAAACTGAAAGGAAATGAAATTGATTTTATTTAGCTCTGCAATAGCAAACGGCAGTGACATATTTATAACCTGATGCTAGGCATGAAACCTGGATACCCTGAATATAGAGTATTTGTGTTTATGTGCTATGCTGGGCCATGTCATTACTGCTTCAGATTTACTTTGTATGTGTAAATATTTGAACTTAGACTAATTTTTTACCTGTATTTAGGATTATGCCAATTTATACTTCTCTTGTTTTTTCCTTCAAGTGCAACAGACAAGATTTTGTAGCTTTCTCTTTCCAGAGATTTCTTTTTTCCCCTTTTGTAATTAATCATTACTAATGAGGCACAAATACACATGTGCATTGTCCTCTGTTAACTAATTTATTTTCTGCCCATAATTCACAAATTGTTCAGACTGTATGTGATAAAGACTCATCGAAATCAGGGAAATTTGGCGTTTATCTTCATAACATAACTGTTGGCATCCTTCTCAAGAGGCCAAATTTCATAATTGTGCACAGAAAATGAAATTCATTATTGTAAAGGGAATGCTTGCTATATATCTTTAGATACTCTTGATAAATCTTTCTAACACAAATATCCATTGGTGCTTTTGAAGTTTTTTTTTTCTCACAAAGCAAGTTTATATGAAGCAACAAATCTAGACATTCAAATAGATTCTACTGAGTTGAAGATATCCTCACCATTATAAATGCACACATTCTCAAACAGAAGAAAACCTTGATTATCATACTGAAAAGAGACTCACAACTCTAATACATTCCTCTTTCAGTTCCAATATGAAACCTTTAGAGTAAAGCAAAACCATTTGTTATATAAGTAATATATTTACATTTCATAAATAATATACAAAATCAATTGACAGGCTTAAAGCAGACAAAGCAGTATCATTAGTACAGGACAAAATATTGACTATTATGTGTATAGAAAAAGAGACTCTAAGGCAATTTGTGCAGAATTTTTTCTCAAATTCTCAATTTCGGAAATAAATAAGATTTCCATTTCTACACTGGGATAATTAGTAAGAACATTTTCTGTGCAAATGTATTACTAAGGGTTCTCAAGATGAACAGAACTTTCAATATCTATATCATCTATATCTATATCTATCTATCTAGGTTAGCTTTAGCTTTCTGTTGCTGAGACAAAACACTGATCAAAGCCAACTTGGGAAGTAAGTGTTTATTTGACTTACACTCCTGATCAAACTTCATCTTTAATCGAAGCTAGTACATGACTTCAGGGCAGCAACCCAAAAGCAGGAAATGAAGAACAGACCAGAGAGGAACCCTATCTAGTGGCTTGGTCCCCTGGTCTGTGTTCAACCTATTTTTTTTTTCAGAACCTAGGACCACCTGCCAAAGATGGCACCACCTACAGTAGGCTGGTTCCTCCACATCAATCAACAAAAAAGAAAATGTTTCCGAGAAATGCCCACAGGCCAGCCTATTAAAGGGAATTCTCCAACTGAGATTCATTTTGCTCACATTTGACAAGCTGACAATTGAAGTTGACCATGACAAGGGGATAAGGTCTGAGTAGAACAGCAATGGCTTCTTCACACTAAACAGGCTAAGAATCCTGCCATGAGACTGGATGTCTTTAGTCAGCATTCCAGGTCTAGCACTGGAAGATTTTTGGAGAACAGCTAGCCTTCAGTTTACACTGGAACCCAAGGAAATTAGTTCCAACATCTGTGAAGGGATGCTACAGCAACAAAATAGAAAATCTCACTGGGGAGGGTGAAGGCAGGCAGTCAAAAAAAAAAAAAGTTCCACGTTGCCATGTGCTTTTATATAGGTTACTACCAGAAGCTACCTACCATATTTGTGGGGCTCTTAGGCTTCAAATAATCTGATAAAGAAAATCCCTCACTGGAGCACCTAGCAGCTTGTGTTTTACTTGATAAGAAATCCAGTCAAGCCGACAAGCAAGAATAGCCATTACATGTAGTGATGACATTCATAATTCGGCTGTTAAAAAGTATATTTTGTTGTGATACTTTTATAGTGAATCCAGAAGAAATATTGAGCTTCCCTTATTTACATCAACTCTCATTCTCTTGAATCTCATAGAACTTTCATTAGTGTATTCTGGAGCTCCAATTTTACCATAACTTCAGGATATAAATACATTTATATCTCTATTTCCAAAATTAAACATACTTTCATTAGTTTATTGAGTCTCCTGTAACCAAATACCATAAACTGGGTAGCATACAAGATAGTCATATATTTCTCAAGTTTTACAAGAAATTGGAAAGTCTCAAATCAAGGGTAGCAGTCAGATGGAGTATAAAGTATCTAACAGAGGTCCAGTTCTTGTTTCTAGTAAGGCAATCTTTGCCCACTATCCTCAAGTAGTGCACATCAAAATAATTTCTTGAAATCTCTTCTATTTTATTGAATTTTGAGAATTCATACAATATATTGTGATCATATTTAAATCCCCCCCATCTATAACCCTCTTCCTGGAATTCATGTACTATGTCATATATATGAAAACCTATTGAGTTAAGTTTATGTCCCCAAATGCCCTTTGTTGTGAGTACATCCACTGGAGCCTGGTTAAACTCTGCAGTCATACCCTTAAAGAAAACCAATACTCCCTCTCCCTCTCTCAGTAATATGTTGCCAATTGTTCCTCAGCTAGATATCCACTTCTCTACTTCCATGCGGGAATTTTGTCTGACATGCGTTTGCATGGGTCTTTTGCATACTCTCATTGTTCTAAGTTCACAATTTTATATGAGTAACGTCCCAGCTGTCTGGAGAACTCTGTTTCCTTGTGGTAATCAGCCATCTCTGAATCATACAATCTCTCTGCTCCTTCTTATACAATGGTCCTTAAACCTTGGCTGGTAGAGGTTTCATATATATGTCCTATTCATGGATAGGCACTCTTTAGTCTCTTATTCTTTGTACCTTGGCCATCTGCATCTTTCTGGGTCAATCACCACTGGTTACATGAAGAAACTTCACTGGTAAGAGTTGAGAGGGCCAATAATATTCTTTCTGCCCCTGTTCTGCTGTGTTGTCTGAGTCCAGGTGTGGGGAGAAGGGAGAGGACAAGAAGAAAGAGGAGGGGGAGGAGGAACAGGATGAAGAGGAGGAGGAAAAGGAGGAGGAGCAGAAAGTGGAATAGGCAGAGGAAGAATAAGATTAAGGAAAAGGAGAAAGAGAAGGGGAATAAGAGGAGGAGAGAAAAAGAAATCATTTTCAAAGGCACACCACAAGTGACCTACTCCCTCCAGGTAGGGCTCACCTTCTAAAGTTCCAAATTGGTAGGTACCCTGATCAACACATGAAACTCTGTATTTCATATATAAACCATAACAGTTGAGTAATGGAACAAATGGCATAACCCAGTAGTGTGGTAGTGTGTGTTCAGTGTATTGAATACAAAGGAGATAGGAGGTGGCAGCTTCACTCCATAGCTTCAAGACTGGCTACAGCAGAGCACAGATTTACATGAGCATGTTCAAAGACAAATTTGCCTTCCTATTTTTAAATACTGAAGAATTTGTTTAAACATTTTTATTTTATTCTATTTATTTTATGTGTGTTAGTATTTTGCCTGAATGTATGTATGCAAGTGCACACTTGGTGTGCTATGCAATGTCAGTAGAGACCAGAAGAGAACATTAGATCACAATCACCTGAAACTACAGTTACAGACCTTGGTTTTTAGCCACCATGTGGGTGCTGAGAATCCAGTTCTGGTCCTCTACAAGAGTAGCCAGTGCTCTTAATCACTGAGCCATTTTCCAGCCCCTGAGAAATTCACTTAAAGCATATTTCTTACTGTACTAAGGGACACCTTAATGTGTCATTAGCCGAAGTTTTCTCACATATTCCCAAAGAACTGGGTGGTTTCAGCACACTCAAAATTTCAGGTTGAAACCAACTTTTAGTAAGTTAGAATTGTACAGGAGACTCCTGATAGATTATAAAATTGGACTTTCTTGAGGAAAAGTCACTTCAAGAATGGAAGGTAAAGACAGGAACACAAATTCTGCTAACTTTTCAAATCACAAAATCTGCCTGGTACTGCTCATTCAAGGCATTCATTAGGAGTAAGAATACACTGAGTTGTTAAATATTAGGGTCATTGTTACAGCCCTAATCAATGCATAACTGGTAAAGGGGACATCAGAAATCTACAAGTCCTTTATTAATATTGACTTTTCTTTCTTCAGAGTCTACAAAATTTCATAATAAGGCTTTACAAAAACAAAATGTATTACTTAGTAACATTACATCATTACCCAAATAGACATGCTTGAATAAATAGAATATTTAATATCCTCAACTAATAAGAAGTTTGCATGGTTATAAAAATAGGAATTTTCAGTTTTAATAACTACTGAAATGGATATTAATTAAGATTTCCTCTGGAGTAATGTAGTTCTAAAATACAGTGAACCATTTCAACATGCATATTTATGACCAATTTAAGTGTAATTCAATTTTCCTCATTGCCTATGGTGATGATTTATATTTCAGTGAATTTTATCAGGTCATTTTTTAATATGAAAATTCTGTGTTAGTTGAAACTTTACCAACAAATGATTTAATATGAACTCATTCTTTCTATTATTATATATTTATGCTCTATAAGGACTGCCAAAAAAATCTACTGTGCAAATGTAAACAGCATATTTCTAAAGTTTTATTTAATTATTGCTTTTTCCACTCTGGATGAAACCTAAGATAGTCAATAAAGTTGGTACAATAATGTATAAATTTTATTTCTTAGTCAAAAAAGTTCAATACTAACAATAATAGTCAGTATTTAAGTATTTTTCATTTAGTAGTAAACTTTCTAGTGAGTATTTTATTATCAGTAGTGGTTTCCTTACTTAAAATGTGCACACACACACACACGCACACACACACACACACACCCTGAAAATATGTAACTGGATATCTATTATATTAATATTGAGCAACAATGTAGTACAAGCCATGAATATTAGAAGAGACCTGTAATGAATTTATGAGAAATCTTGTGAGGGCCAAGTCTTCTTAGATCATATGCCCTGAAGTTTAAGAGTTGTCATTCTTGAAATGACATTCAATGAATAATTCAATATGATATTTGTAGAAAGAGACTTGACCTGATATTCAAAGAAGAGCTTCAGTATCCCTGTATAATTCTCAAACCCTGTGGTCACATTACAATGCTAAGTCACATTCAAGGCTAAGCTGAAAACATTTTGAAACCCTAAAATTGTAAATATCTTCTCATATTCTTCCAAAGATGAATATATTTATATTTAACCACAGAGATTGTACTATCTACATTTCAATATCATGTTGTTCAGACCATCCCTTTACTTTAACACCCAAGAATATGCAATGGATGAATAAAAGTATGTTCATAATGTCATGTAGACAAATTTGGATTACAGATAAGATAAATATTGTAAAGTCTCCTTCTTTAAGTCTGCTCTTTCCATATTGCAGCGACAACCACCTATCTACCCAAAGGTGTAACACCTAGTTTCTCTGCATTCCCAATAGAGGGGGAACTAGAAATTCAACAGGTTGTCTCCTGAAAATACTGTGACATACCTTTGGTCATTGAGCATGTGAAATTTATGTCACTAAAATGACAGTCTGTATTTTCTATAGCTTCCTTGAGTAGATATTTTAGCCCTTAGAATGATCTGTGTCATTACTGATTATCTTAATCAGTACCACGTCTATACATCACTGCTTCTCACTGTGTATATAGCAAGAGCATTAATGAGCATAGTAAACTTTAAATTATTACACTGTACTTAATCCACTAGAAAAACAAAAACCTTTAGAACTTTTACTAAGTTTTCATTTTATACAATAGCTTGTAAGATTGGGGTACTATCTCCTCTGATGTGAGATGTGCTTTGAAGCACTGTCATTTTTCTCTCATAGCTAGAGTACACACAAATTAAAATATTTAAATTACTATTTTTATTTTATGTGTATGAGTGTATTACCTGTACGCACATAGGTGCACTCGTGTCGTGTCATGCCGGCAGAGATAAGAAGAGCTTCGGATCCCCTAGAACTGAAGGTACAGACAGTTGTCAGCTGCCATGTGGGTTGTGGAAATCGATCCTGGGTCTTCCGCAAGCGAAACTGGTGCTCTTAATTACTGAGTCATTTCTCTAGCCGCGAGTATGCACATTTAAAGAGGACATGGAATTGAAGGTAACATGTCACTACAAAGTTTAATACCTCATCTGCATATTCATTAGCTTCTTACATGACATTAGACTTCCGTGGTTCAGTGAATATTGTTTGTAATCCATGGACTATGGGGTAAACCTGGTCTACCTATTGTGCTTCCTAAACAAAGTTCTGATTTATGGCACCTCACACTCAAATTGCAATGAGTCAGATAAGGAAGGCAACAGATCTAGAATCACAGAAGGTATAATTTGCTGATGATGAATACAATTCAGAAGAATGCCCTTGGTGGCCTCGTGAGATCAATATCCCCACACTCCAAGGCAGTCGGCAGAGGTTTATATAGTATGCAAGTAAATTTAAACTCTAACAATGAAATAGACCCAGTGTAACTTAGGGCCTTCCTAAAAACTGCTTTAGAGACTATTTTAATAACTGTTTGTCCTGTAGAATTTAGAATGTATACTAGGGTTATTTAGGAGGGAAAATGTAATATTTCAAGCTGCAGCCCTGGAACTTGTACTTTTAAAAATTGGAACATAGTCAAATCTGTTTGTTTATATGTTAGATATGGCTCCTTTCATGTGATAAACATACCATTCAATATGCAAAAGAGACTATATGGCGGGTAAAGAACACAATATTTAGTGTTTGTCCCTGGTAAGAGCTTGCTTATTCCTGGCTCAGCTTCCATAGTATCTGAAGAAAGAATATATCAGAATATTCTAGGGAATAGATTGCTGGTTTTGCAGAAATCAAATGGAATGCCATCTGATTGGGTGTCTCTTACGTCATTATTTGAACGTATAAAATGAAGGGCTCCAGTGTCACTATCTGCACTGTGAAATCAAATATATTTTCTACTATGTAATAGGGAAAGCGAGAACAACTTTGAAATATACAAAAGAAATTCGTGAAAGATTACTTGTTAAGAAGAAGACCAGCATGATCTCTTATCTTTCAGGGTTGATTTAGATTACCTCTTGACACAGCAAACAAGTCAACTTCAGAGATGGCAGTGGAGGAAAATGATATTAACAGGCAAGTGGAAGAATAAGGTATTAAAGACGAGTTATAACAATGTGATGGATCATAGTAACACAGAGCTCTCTACTCTTCACAGTATCATGAATAAAGAATCTTAAATATTTTCTTTTCTCTCAGCACAGTATTCAGTTATTGATGCATTTATTTCTAGGAAGTTTGGACATCATATATAGAATAAGATGGTGATTGGATATAAGAAGAAGAAATGAATATTATGTCAAAGCCTGGGAGTTGATCAGGAAATAAGAGCTCTGGGCTTCATCACTCGTTGAAACTGAGTGTTCAAAGCCACCACATTGTAGAAATGTGGACACTGAGGCTGGAGAGAAGGCTCAGAAGTTAAGAGCTCTGGCTACTCTTGCCAAGGACCCAGATTCAATTTCCAGCATCCTTGGAGGAATCTGACTCCTTTTTCTCATCTCTGTAGGCACTGCATGACATTGGTACACTTACATACATGCAGACAATACAGTAACCTACATTAAATAAATAAATAAATAAATAAATATTTTAAAAGAGAAATGTAGATATGCCACTTTATATTTTACTATCTGTTAATCATCTTATATAAACTAACATGTGACTCCAGCACCTAGCTTAATTCATGTTCAAAACTGCTGCCTAGAAACATCCTATTTTCTTGTATTACTATGACAAGTGGAAGAATGTTGGATGGGTGGACAGGTATAGTGAGCAGCTAAAACTTTTTCATAGATATTTGTCATAAAGAGTCTCTTTAGATCTCTGATTTCCTTTCATTGTAAAAGATCTACCTACTATGATCAGAAACTCATACATTCCCATTTAAAGCATGACATAGGCGAATAGTTTCAGTCACTCAATCACATAAGTTTTAATGAAGGTTGGTTTGTAACAAAATAATGTAAAAAAAAGACATATAGAGTTTATGATATGGTTAAATGATTGTTGCAATAGTGGGTACTATTTTATAATAGATTTTGTGGCAATAATCAATTAAAGGAAACTAAAGAAAACTTTGAGCAATGTTGTTTTGCCTGTATGTTTCTGCACTGATTCTCTGTACTCATGAAGAATAACTGAATATATATTTTCCTTAAAATGTCTTTTCTTACTAAATTACAGAGGAGATCATTTATGTCCAGCATATGGGTCATGAAGTATAAAACAGCAGCAAACAACCAAATAACAAACCAAACACCATTGCCTGGTGGTATTTGTGATATGGATAATAAATAATGGAATGGAAAATAAAGTAATACTTCCTTTTATGTAAAGTTTCTAATTACACATAAGCACATTAATGCTATTTATAAATAATTTATATATATATGAAAGGAAAAGATGAAAGCTTTGATACATTTCAGTAGATACATTTCATCACTCATTAATCCACATGTGTTTAATATAAATGTCAGCACCTCCGTTCCATTATTTCATTCACATTGGGAGTATGACTTGAAAATATGAAGCAGAAAAATTGACAGAAATAAATAACCTACTGTCAAATCATTCCACTTGTTTAATCATCTCAAGCTGAGTACTATTTTTTTCACTTTATGTCAATTTGACTGCCTTTAGTTAATTTTTCTCAGTTATACATTTTACATGAGGTTAAGTAAAGTGAAAGATTAACAACAATCTGGGATATACTGTTTTATTTAAATTTTCTTTCATGTACATGAACCTAGCAAAGCAGTGTTCTATATTTATTCTGGATCTATTATTATTATTTTATCTGGCTTATAAATATGTATTTATAAAATTGTAAACATAATACATAATAATTGTGGCAGTTTTCCAAACTAATAAACTTATTAACACACCATATGTGACGTCTACCAAAGCTTGCAGCAATGAATCAGGATCTGTGTTTGTGTGTGAATATGTGTTAAGAACAAGGAGGGATCATAAGAAAACAAAGAAAAAATCATTTACTCTTTCTTCCTTTAAATGTCATGATATATTTAAGTGTTTCCAATGAAGAGAGTAATATCTATGAAAACCTAAACAGTGGCCTTAACAGTATTAATGTAATTTAGCCTTGTTATTGAAAGCATATATAGTAGATGACCATTAATATATTCATTATATTTTATACAACTACAATGCATTTAAAAGGCTTATATATTGAAAAATTCACTAAGATATTAAGCAAACGATATAATCCAATTAGATTTCATAGTAAAAACACTTTACAGTTTCCATATATTATTTTCCAGAATTAAAACAACTTTGGTTAAACATTTAAAATACAATTCTTCTTCAACATTAATGAAATTATTCCCCTTTTATATATACATATGTATATATATATATATATATAGAGAGAGAGAGAGAGAGAGAGAGAGAGAATTTTTGTGCATTTCATACAATACCTCTTAACCATAATTAGACCTCCTCCTTCCCCATCTATATCTCCCCATAGTCCCCCCAGTGGATTTCATGGATTTTTACATATATGTTAAGGCCTATGGAATCAAATTCGTATTCCCAGTTGTCTCTAGGGGTGAATTCATACACTGGAGCATGGTCAGCCTATCTATGACTCTATTTATTAGTGACACAAGGATTTACAATAAACTATTTGGAAATAATCATATGTCAGACAAATATATTAAACATGCATGGTTGTAGTTTCCTTCACTAAATACAGTTCTCAAGAATAAATTATTCTTATGATTCAATTATATATATGTATGTATGTATTTTTAGAGATATCCTATAGCTCATATCTTATAGAAAACAAAGCATATGATAACATTAAGAATCATAGAACTGTTGTAAAAATGTTGGGGTTGTCCATTTCTGTACGAATGGAAATAGAAAAAAAATAGACATAGTTGACATGTTAAACATGTTTTAAAATAAAACAAAATAAAATAAACTCTAAGGACTAGCTTCTTGGCTCCTGGGATAAATGTATTTTCCACCACGTTTGACAACCTAAATTTCACCCCCAGAACTCATACAGAAGAAAGGGGACCCAACCTCCTTAAGTTGTTCTCTGACTTCCTCATGTGCACCATGACTCTGCCCTACAAACCCCCTTCAAATAGAATGTAAATTTTGTTTCAGCTAAAACGTCTTGCCCACTTTGCCAATAAAACAAAGTTAAAGGAACAGCAAAATATTGTTTCCCAAACATGTTATCTTATTAAGTTCTAGAAAGGTATATCTGCAACTTAAAAGCTCAAACAACAAACTTGTTTGCAAGTAGACAACAATGAGAAATGACACACTCTACTATCTCACAAGTGATGCAAACATAGTATTTCAAACAGCATTTTCATCATTTCAAATTTTCTAGGCTCAGTTTTATTTTAATTTATTCTATGTCCAAGAGAATAATGAGAAACTTCTGTGATGTTCTAACTTCTTATAATGCACGTTTGCATTGTATATCAATTATCTCGTCATTCATGTGAGCAATATTAAACATGATAATTTGGAGTTCAAAAATTACATTCTAGAAAAAATGACTAAAGACCAATATATTTCAAAATAAACAATGGCGCTTGTATATAATTACATAGTGACCCATCAAGCATTGTAAGAGATGAGTCTAACCTGTTCATGTTATTTAACAAATACTGATTAATTCTAAAATGATAGAAATGGATATGTCTGCATTTTGGTGACTGAGAAACCTCATCATCCAGTTATTGCCATAGTCGGTGTTTGGTGAAGACTTTTCTGCTGTGCCCTGTGAAGGTAGAGAGGCTGTGCCTCACATGCTGCAAGAGAGGAAGGGGCAAACCTCCCTCTTATTCCTTTCATATCCTAATACATTCATAAAGAGCTCAGGCAGCCTAATCGCTTTTTGGACCTGTCTCTTAGTTTGGATGAGTTGGGATTTTATTTCAATGTAACTTCTTGAGGAGGTATAAACATTGGAACTATAGCCAATAAAGGACAGTATAATTGTATATTGTAGCCTTAGTAAGATATTTGATAGTTTTCTTTATAATTTTTATGCATACTTCTAGAAACTGTCTAAAGTTTTTCTATCATTCTAGATTTCTTATTATTCTGAAGAGTTTTCTTTAGTAAGTATGTATTCTTGATAATTCAGACTGTTATTTTGTAAAATTTCATCAAAAGTTGGAGGTTGATGCATTAAACCTTTCAACAAAATAATATTGGAAATAGTATAATTTTGAAGGTTAAATTATTACACTTACTCTTCATCCATGAGTGGTTTATAGAACTAAAGCCCTGGAAATTAGTTTGGGAGACAGAGGAATCCTAATGCGGTTTCTATCTCTAAGCTCTCCCTTCAATAGGAAAGAAAGTTTTGAAGGCCAAACTTCATGGTTTATGAAGTTGCACTATTTTGGAAGGGTGTTGTAAGTTTCAACCAGAAATCAACTTAAGTTTTATTATAGCTCTCCCATCATTTCTATTGACAAAGACAGACACATGTGCTGCATTCTATGAAAGACAATTATTTCCATGACACAGAAATGAAAAGTCATATGACTCCTTGAAATAGAATGCTCTGAGGATAAGCTAGCTATGTGCAAGCAAGAATTGCAAGGAAGCCAATAATGCAAAAGCTGAATGGGGAGTTATAGCCATGGGCAATAAATTCAGAGCTGATATCATGGAAAATGAATTGAAGAGCAAGAAAGATGAATTTCAGAGAATTTATTAAGATTCAGATGGCAGGTAAAAGATGATGAGATGGAATAGAGAAATGATTCATCATGCAGGACTGAACATTCCTGAGAATAAATATTACAAAGTTGTGAATAGAAATAATAAAGACCATGTGAGTATAGTTATTGACCTGGTAATAAGAAAGACACTAGTGACACAAATCGAAAGGCTTTCCCCCCAAATACCATTCACTGGAGTGACTGATTATTTTATACTTTTCTCTCCCTGTGTCTAATTTAATGCCTACTCCAAGCTTCAGATTGTGAGCTTATACAGAAGAGAAGCATATGCAAATGGAATCAAACTAACATGATCTTGTACTGTAGCAGATGATTCAATGATTTAGAAGAGAAAGGAAACATCAATGATTTAGAAGAGAAAGGAAACTTATGCAAATAGCAATAGTACAGGTACAGTGATCTTTCAATAACAGATTAGAAATTTGCTTATTCTGCTACAACCCAAAGAGTGCCAAGGATTGCTATCACTACAGGGAAATGTTAAGAGCTATGGAAAGAGATGTACCCTAAACTTTAAAAGAGACCCTGTTAGAAACTTTCTCTCTTCTTGTTCAGAATTGTTTGAAAGAATGTTGTTGGTGGAAATTTGAACACTAAATCTTTCTCTGAGGGTTCAGAAGGAAATGAAGAACATAATTTTTGTAAGAAAGGCAGTCTCTTCTACAAAGTGACAGAAAGTTTGTTTGATTTTATCTTGTGTTGAGAGAAAGAAAACTTACTTCATTGAATCTGGCTGTTTAGCTGAAGGGATTTTGAAGTAAGTATGAAAGGCATATAATTGTTTTTCCTAAGTGATTGAATATAGTAAAATAAGACGAAAGAGGATTAACTGAATATTTTAAGCAAAATATGATTAGATCTTGAAGAGTAAGAATATTCTTTTATTAAAAGTAAGACAGCATTTGTCTACGTGTATAAACATAAGTTTTTAGAAGACAGCTTAACTCTGTGTCAGTTTCACTAAGTAACAATAGTAAGTCCCCTAGTCTTAATCAGAAATTAAAAGTAGTGAAATATATAGCTACTCAAGATACTAAGAATGATAAATAATCCAGGCTCACCTCTGGGTAGAAAATTCATTCCATTCCTTCTAAGACTCATTGAACAAATGGGAAGTGGGGGCAGGAAGCAGTGCAAAATAGAGAGCAGAGCTGTGAAATGCCACCTTGTGAGTATGACACACCCAGTGCAATCATGACTTCACAGCAGTAGGATCTGCCTCTAATGAGCCTGCATAAGACTTGGCCAGTCAGCAATCTATCAGATATAAAATGTGTCAATCTCCCTTCTGAATTATAAGATAAAGATAGATTCTTGTGGGGAGACAAACATTCTTTCCAGTTGTGTACTGTCTGATGAGCTCACCATGCTCCAGTGAAGAGTAGCAAATCCATTGTCACACAGAGATCTCTGGTTGAACCCAGTGAGTCAGAAAATGAAAGAAAAGGCATGAATATGGGAAAGGGATTTGGGATTGGTAATTGGGATGGGAGGGAGCTAAGTAAGTGTGACTAATCAGAATGCACTGTATATGTATGAATTTGTCAAAGGAACAACATAAAATATTTTTTGAAAAATAATATGCTTAGTTTGATTATAGGATGGTGTTCCTAAAAAAAAATGCTTAAGACTTCTCTGGACATGATTTCTCAAGTTTTCTGGTATGTGACCTTGTATCCAACCAAACATTTCAACACATGCTAGGATTAATGGTAAGCTTAACTAGGAAGCACCTATCATGTACTTCCCTGTCAAATGTGTGAATCCCTATCAACATACACAGAATACCTGAGGGAGTTCTGAGAATTTTATATTACCTTTAATCATTCTTCTCTACTTTGATGGATAACTGTTGGGTATAATGCAGGGTGGGCTTAGCTAGGCCACCTGCCAGGAGGAATGAAAGAATGGCTCTCCTGGGTGTGGTGCTCTGGTTGGTTGTGGAGCCAGTTTCTGCCCAGCACCTGGAGGGAACTTGATCCACCTGGGAACAAATTGTGATTGGCTGTGGTCAGGACCCCACCCCATAAGGCTATTGGCTAACAAGACCTATAAGACTCTCTGTTCTTTCTTGAATAAATGAGTTTGCAGCAGATCCACTGCTGGCTTTCCACTCAATTTCCAGAGTCTGTGTGTTGACTCTGTGCCTACTCACCCCCTCACCCTATGGCGCAGACACTTCCGTCCCCCTTGGGCTGGCCCTGAGTCCTTGGACCCCGACAGGTAATAACTTTTCAGAGCTAGTTTCCTCTATGACTCATTTTCTATAAGCAAGATCTCAGAACTCTAGCCCTCTTCCCTTAATGTTAGAAAGTGAAGAGTTTTGCAACGTCTAACTTAATGAATGGATTAATCAACCTATTTGTTGAATGACATTTCTATGAAAAGAGGTATCTTTTCTAAAGTGTATATATTCTGCTAGCTATGTGGTAATGTTTTCTATCATGAATGATAGAGCTAAAAGTTCCTTAAGCAGATAAAGAACAAATTTCAGTGTTGTATTTTTGAGCTTATCAGCCTATAAAATTATACGCTAAATTGTCGGGGGCTCCCTCGGGGGTTCTCAGCTCCCATCCAGTAGGGCAGCTGCCAGAGCACTTCGCACACAGTGGGCTGGGGATAAGTGAATACGCTGCCCGCCGGCTCCCAGCCTCCAGTCCCAGAGACAATCATTTGGACAGGGAGTCTAGTCAAAGCAGTAACTCCTTTAATAGGAGTTATAGTATCTTATAAAGGGAAAAACCACAAGGAGATTTCCAAAGCAGGAGCCAGAGAACCAGTCACCTTAAATGTCATATCAGCATGCAGGCTGCACGTATTCAAGGTTATGTCAGCTTCTATAAATATAACGAGCATAACATAGCTGTTCATGAGGGAGGAAGTTCTAAGACCCAATCAAACTTTTGTCAAAACAAGTTAAGTCATACCCAAGGCGCTCCCTCTGTACTTCCTCTAAGCGCCATCTGTATTATTATGAGGCCCCACATTAAATGGGCCTTTATTCTTTGTAAAATATTCAGTATGTAGTATTCAGTTAACGTAATAGGAAATGGACTGAAATTATGTAGTATTTATTCATTAAAATTTATTTCCTTTGTTTTTACAAGCGCCCTAATCCTTTTTAAAAAATATGTTCTTACTAACTGCAATTCAGTACAATTTTAAGCTGAAATTACTGGAGTTACATTTGTGGACTTTTTTGAAGCATGCCAAGAAAGCTTTAATTAAAGATAGCATGATTTAAAGAACAGTTATTAAAATGTCAATATCATTATTTGACACTAAAATTACATTTAAAACTATTTGAATGTTTAAGACTGTTTTAAGCTGGGTGTTGTGGTCCACAGCTTTAATCTCAGTACTCAGTCAGAGGGAGGGAAATCTTTGAGAGATTTTGACTTACAGGTCTATATAATCATTCCCAAGCTATCTGAAGCTATTGGGAATCCATGTCTCAGACAAACAAAGCAAGCAAGCAAACAAACAAACAAATAAAAATGTCCTCCAAATTCACTTAATAGTGGACATCAATGTGACTGCCTACTAATTGTTTTTTCATTGCTAGTGCTGGACCTTAAACATTGTCCCTGCTAGCAAGTGTCCAACTACGTTGTTACAGGCCTGAGTCCCACAAATTCATCTTGCCCTGGTAATAGCTGGAAAAGTTCAAGCAGAAAGACTTTTGAGGCATTTCTAAACCTTTCCACAGCAAAGACAGTGAGTTCCCTTGTTTGGCGGGAGTGAGGAAAAAAATCATTATTTTACAGCTGCTAGCTTTCAAAGGACGCAGGACACATCAAAATGTGAAAAAAACTGACATTCCTGACCTGTATCACCCTTCCTGGAATTGTTTCCATAACTGTACTGAGATTCTGGAAACTTGCTTTCAGGATTTTGCTTCTGTTCTTTATGCATTTAAAGGGATACCCAGATTTCAATGCTCTTACGTTGATGGTCTGGAAATGCTTCATTCTTCAGAAAAGTCAAATTGTACATTTCTTTGACAACTAATGTGTTGAACAGCTTTTCATATGCATATTGGCCATTTGGATTTCTCTGATTTGAGAAATGCAACATCAAAACTTTTGTCCTTTTGTAATAGAGTTGTTGATCACGTCTTAATTTTGAGTATTTCTGCACTACATAAGTTTCACATCTTCATTTGATTCCATAGTTTACAAATAACTTCCATAACTCTCCGAATTGTCTCTTTAAAACATATTTAAATTCTTATTACACACAGCACACTTTACTCTCCCAGCTTTATAAATGGGGAAAAATTAGAACTAATACAATCAGAGAGCACACGAAGTCAGGAGCAGAAGGTTGAATATAATTTAATTTTCTAGCCATTAGTTTAAACACAGTAAATCTTTAATCAAGACAAATTAGAATTTAACTAGAGAATAGTAAGATTTCATTATTTTTCAGTACAATTTTCAAGCATCTATCATAGTTTGATCATAAAGGAGAATAGGAATAACTTTTTCGTGTGACTTATTTTACTGTAAAAGTCTAGAATACTATATGATTATATATTCGAAATACTGCATAGAGCAACAGCAACCAGGGCAAGCTGTCCCAATCGGATTCGGGTCCCAGTCATGGAAAGGGGCTGAGTCCCAGTACACAGCCTTAGAGCAGCAGCTGGTAGCTGCTAGCCGTGTACTGAGCACTGCAGCAGGTGGAATCCATTACAGGTCCCTCCCCCATTACTGTGCAAACTGCGTATCCTATAAAGGGATGGGTAGAGGGCCTGCTAGCCAAACCGCTATCTGGGGTGACACAAAACCAAACGTTGCAAAGGTGGCATGCATATTTACAGCAGCGAGGGGTGGTGTCAGCGATACCGATCACCAATGCCATGCAAGCGATACTTGGGCCGGTGTCATTTCAGAGCACTGAGCCTCCCCGCTCACCGCCTATAGGCGACCCTCCAGCAAGACCAGCCCAGGTGATAGAAGGGAGTCCCCCAATCCCTGCTGATGCCTGGTATACTGATGGCACCAGCAGGGGAGTTAAGCAGGAGTGGGTAGCTGTGGCAATACAGATGAACACTGACACTACGTGGCTGGACACGGGAGAAGGGGAGAGCAGCCAGTGGGCTGAGTTGAGGGCAGTATGGATAGTAGTGACGCAAGAGCCCTGGCCAGTGACCATCTGTACTGACAGTTGGGCGGTGTTCAAAGGCCTAACTTTATGTATGGCCCAATGGGAGAAGAACTGGCAAGTACTGGGAAGGCCGCCGTGGGGACAGCAAATGTGGAAGGAAATATATAGTAAAGTGCAACAAGGGCTAGTGGCCTTGGTGGTTTATCATGTGTCAGCCTACTGCCTAGTGATCCCCCCAGGGAATCAGGAAGCTGATGCTTACTAAGGTGAGGGCCATCTGTCCTCGGGTGCCCTTAGAAGCAGCTCATTGGATTCATATAAAGTCTGGCCACAGGGGGGCCGACATGGGATGGAAAATAGCCAAAGCTGCTGGCATTCTAATAAACTATTCTGACATTGTGCAAGCAGTCCAGGCCTGTGAGACATGTTCTCAAATATGGCCCCGGAGGATGGATGCCATGATAGGGCACGTGCATAAGCCTGTATTCCCGGTAAGAGACTGGCATATTGATTATACAGTACCCCTGCCAGCCAGTGAGGGATGCAAATACGCTCTCACTTGTGTGGACACTGCCACAGGCCTTTCCATGCAAGTGAACAATGGGTAAGGCTACTATTAAGGGCCTGACGCAGCTCAGCATCATGTACATGTGCCCTGGAGGATTCATAGTGACGTGACCGGGGAACCCACTATAGGAGTGCAGATGTACAAACTTGGGCAGAGAATAACCAGGTTCAATGGTATTTCCACCTTCCCTATAATCCCACTGGGGCAGGGCTAATAGAAAGAAAAAAATGGGTTGTTAAAGGAGCAGTTGAGAGTCTTAAGTGAAGAAGGAACGCTACTAGGGTGGAAGAAAGCCCTTCCAGAAGCCATATGGCTGTTAAATGAAAATCCCAGTACCAGGGGTGGGCTCCCCCCTATGAGTTGTTGGTCAGGGAGGGCCTAGCGGTCCCCCAAACCATAAAGGCTGTTGCCTCAAATGTGGGTTGCACCCCAGAAGCCAAAGGTAAGACCCTACTGTTGAAGACACCCCACATGGTAAGTGTAGGAGAAGGAGATATCAAGCTGGGACTAAGCTGGAAACTCCCTGCCACCGGCTGGATGGCTTTCATTGTGCTAGAAGGTGCTATGCAGAAAGTTGGGGGAAAATTGTACCCTACAGTCCCGCTCAATGATGGTCCCCATGTCTTACACTATTGTGGTACGAAGCAAGACAGTCCTGTAGGTGCAGTATTGGCCCATCTACTGTATGTGCAACCCACAAACTTCCAATTGGACTTACGGTCCTCTCCCAGGGGAGACGCCCACATCTGGTACTGTAAGCCAGGTCAACCCCCATGGAAGGGGAAGTTATAGGCCCCAGTGGGGAAGCCACTGCAATTGCTTTACTGAGTGGATGTGATACGCCTACTACAGTACCATCCAAACATTTGTCTTTACGCCCCTAAGTTAGGTTACTGTAACAGTCAGTACTTCTATGGTTTATATGAATGTCATTGCTTTCCTCTTGGTTGTTGAGGTGTTTCTGTTTTGTTTTCTACAGTAGGAGAAAGGGGAAAGGACATCACCAAACAAGTGATAATAAGATCCAGAAATTTCAGACTGCCTTGCAAGAAATGAAGGAAAAAGAAAAAAAAAATCTTCCCCACTCCACCCTCTTCCAAGGCTCAGGGATTTTTTTTGTGGAAGAGGAGTGCGTGAAGAACGTTAAGGGCCGGAGAAGAGGGTGGAGTGGATTGATTCTCCGAAGGAAAATTGGACAAACACCCCTCCCAGAGTGGTATCACCCAGGGCCACCTTGAGCAGAAAGACAAGGAGCTGGGAAAGTCCTATGCCCCACCCACCCTGTCTATTGGCCTTGGATGTAAGAAGAGGAGGGACTAAAAGTATTTAAACTGGGGTGCCAGGAGGCTGGTCCTTTTCTCCCCTCTCCCATGGGCCATTTGGATATGTTCACAGGGAATTTGCAAGATTCCAGCCATGTGGACTTACTAATGTAACTTGCACAGGGGAGGGTGGGCGCCCGTGTTCTGTAAGTAATCCCTTACCTATTGCTCTTTTAGTAAGCCCAAGTAAACTAGCTAGAATCTTTTTAACTGTGAGTGGAGAAATTTGTGTGTTTGTTGCAAGGCCTGGGGAGACTTTCTGAGTTGCAAGGCAGGGAGAGAGAGGCAGGTTAAGTTGGTCTGCCTCTCCCAAAGGGAAATTTTAATAACACCAGTAAAAAACTATCACTATTGCACCAATATTGTATGTTGTATGGGGCATTGATATAGTTATTTTGTCTTGAAGCTGGTGCTGGACCATTGGCTGATGTTCTACCTTAGCCACTTGAATAGTGGGCTCAAAAGGTATGAGAGTTAGCCTTCAGGAGAATTGAATTCCAGGTCAGTTCCAGCTCCGTTTTTTGAAATCCTGTGCCCAAAGTGTGTTCTGTCTTCAGCAACAGGATCTTACCTTCCAGTTCTGGTAGGCACTCAATAGCTGTGGCAAGAACCTGCATAATTTTGGGAGACTGTTGGACTATTCTGGCCAACAACTCAAAGGAAGGATTCTCCTGCCTGGCACTGTTGCTTGTTATGTAGCCTTCAGCTATGCACATGGACTTCTATACAAATGTTGTATGTTAATTTTTCATTAGATTTTGGACTAATTTGATTCCCTCTGTTTGTTTTTACACTAGCTAAGCGTTATTTAATCTCTCTCCTCTCCCTGTCTAACCCTTCCTCCTTGCTTTCCCCATTTAAAATGTCCCGTTGTGTTACTTTTTAATTCTTCAAATAACACGTGAGCTCTGCTATTTTGCATTTGCATAGTTTGTCAGTGATATCTTGCTCTATTTTACTCTTGTTTTGCTTCTTATATTCTAAGCCAGCTATGTGAGATCATCCTGTGTAAATAAGCTTTCTTCTAGAATACGCCCCTTGTAAAACTTCAACTTGCTAATGAAGCACTGTGGATTTGACAATCTCTAATGCTTCAGGGATAGATAAAATGTGAGCTGAGTACTTGGGGTATTTTATACTATTCTCTGTCTTTAAAAGACTTTTCCTTTGTTTTTATTTCCTTGATCCATCTTAAAGTCACTTAGAAGAAATCTATAAACTACTCTGCTCACAAGGTTGTAGCCCTTCGCTCATACGCTCTAAAATATTTGTACATAAAAAAGAAAGAGAGAAGGAAAGAGAAAAACAGCCAAAGGGTTTGTATGGATCAAGAGAAGAAAGTGAAGTGATAGTGAATAAAAGAATGAATCAAGTGGTCTCATAAGCTTCAGCATGCTAGGTCTACCAAGGAGATGTTTATATGCACAGTTACAGCACAAAATGGCAATAGAAATAACATATGTGGCCAAAGTGAATAATAACATTCAAGATAAGGTGATATCTTTTATCTTTTAAAATAGTATCTGAGTTTTTAACTCCCTTGAAATATTACTATGCTCATCAAAGGGTTACTGAGTGATGAGTGATAATCAGTTTTCTTCAGTGACAACTCCCTGATAAGTTATCCAATCCCAAGTGCTGCCCTAAACACATGTACCTAGGAATGGATAAAGGAAGTTTTATATAAATATATAGTATATAAAATATACATTATACAAGAATATATATAATGTATTGTAGGACCTTCATTTTTCTTAAAAGACAGAACCCTCACTTCAGCCATTGAAACCTCTCACCCCTCCCTAACTGAAAAGTCCCAAAAGTCATAAGGGCTATGTGAGCATCTCCTGTCACAAGAGCCATGTCAACAACTCGTGGTATGTGAGATAATGTCTGGGATAATAACAGAAAAAGCCCCTTTCTTGTAAAAATAGACTTCTGGTTAAAACATTTGTCCAGTCAACATTTTGTAATGTGTCACAATGCTTGTGGCATAAGGTTGGACTATGTAAAAGTTGTGTTTTTGTAACCCTAGTCTGTGCCAATCTATACCCTGTATGTCAATATATGATAATCTTGTGGTTTTTTGCTATAAAAGCTTGGTCCGAGCAGGGCCGGGGGGTGCTTAGCTTCCCGAGGCTAAGTCACCCACTTGTACAAGTGCAATAAAATCCTCATGCTGTTTGCATCTGACGGTCTGGATTCTTGGGACTGACACTCAGACAGCCTGAAGGGGTTCGTGTCCCCTAGGCTGAGAGTGGGAGTGGGGCGAGGCTCCCTGAGGTTGGGCTCTCAGGCAGCCCTGGGAGGGGTTCGAGTCCCCTGGGCTGAGAGTAAGAACCAACAGTATAATAAATATAAATATATAATATAAATGTAACAACAATCAAGAATTCACAAACCTGAGAGAGAGAGTTGGTAGTTTGGAAAAATTTGAAGCAGTGAGGCAGAAGTGGAGATGATATAAATCCAACGTTCATTTGTGAAATTCTCAAAAAATTCTGTGCTCATTTAAGCATTGTGGACATATGCAAACTTTAAAAAGACCACTATATAATTCTTAATTTTATCTCTAAATTATCAGGCTGGAAAAGATGACTTAGGGCACAGAAGAGTACATATTTATATTTTTCTCAGAATATTGTTCAGGGAGCTGAAGTGATGGCACGGTGATGAGAGCACTGGCTGCTCTTGAGAGGACCACCGTGATGAGAGCACTGGCTGCTCCTGAGAGGACCGCCGTGATGAGAGCACTGGCTGCTCCTGAGAGGACCGCCGTGATGAGAGCACTGGCTGCTCTTGAGAGGACCTGGGTTTGATTCCCAACACCCACGTGGCAGCTAACGCCATCTGTAACTTCAGTTTCAGGGGAATCTTACACCTTCTTCTGACCTCAACTGGCACTATAAAACAATTGCATGCATGCAGGCAACACACCAGTACACAAACAATAGAAACTAATATATAAAATAAAAAAATTTAGAGATATCAATATAATGCAACACACATTTTCTGAAGTAGAAAGGAATCTTGAAGTGCCGTTGCCTAAGATATTCAGCTTTATGTTATTCTGAATATTGCTCATTTTCAAAGATAATGAAAAAAATTTTACTTTTACTCCCACAAGAAATTTGAAAAATATCATAATAAGATAGCTCCTTCTCCTTGGTTCAATTGAATAGTAACATTCATAGAATTAATATTCAGTAAACTAAATTCCATGTTGTTTTTGCTGAAAAATGAAAATGAAAAGATACAAAAACAGTGATTTTGTCTCTTTTACTTTGCAGTATATAAATATATATTGCATATATGTATTTGATTGTAAGTTTAGCAAAGAAATATCTCAAATTTTTCTTTTACATTCAATGCATATATTTTATTTTTCTTTTCTATTCATATTCTAATTTTAATTAATTTTTATTCATAAAAACTATAATTCAGGTTTAAATATAAAGGTATACATATAATATCAATTAAAAATAGTCTTATATACGAACATAAAAAAGTCTTTGGTGAAAAATGCAGTGAAACGATGTAGATGTAACGGTCACATGTTTTCAGAATATTTGAAAAGACAGTATTTTATCATCTTACTAAATTTTGAGATCAGTTTGTAACTGTCTTCATGACTGTTGTGTTCATAAATTTAAAACTATCACTGAAATCATTGCTGTAGCTTCATATGAGCAGGGTCCCGTCTCAAGACCCATGCAACCTCAAGCAGACAAAAACCAAGCATGGAATTGAAGTACTGAGTAGCAGACCCCAATCTTTGCTGAAGAAATATTAGCAAGTGATTACTGTTGGGTGAGAATGAGCTAATCTTCTTAAAGCAAGGGACTCTGGGTAGGCTGACTAGACCTCAGTGTATGAACCTGGACTGAGGAACATTTGTGGACAGTAGCTTGACAATACATTTAACACAGATGAAACATTTTGTTGACTTCAGTTGAGGGAGAAATGGGGAGTGCGGGTGGGAAAGGCAGCATAAGGTGGTTAAGATTGATTGAGATATTCTGTATGAACTACATAACTATTCAGTAAAAACAAACAAAAAATACTGTAGCTGGGTGTAGTGGATGCCTCTACCCCAGCAAAAAGGAGGCAAAAAAATGGCAGGTACATCTCTGTGAGATTCAGGCCAACCTGATCTTAAACAACAAGCTCCAGACCAGTTGAAGCTACAGGAAGACCCTGCCACTTTTCCCACCAGAAAACAATAAACAAACTAAAAGCCATTAAAATCTACATTTTATAGTTCAGATAATATCTTTACTAGGTAGTTGAAATATGATTATTTATCCAGAGTTTAAAATATTTTATCAGACTTTTTCATGTTTCATCTCCCAGGTAGATATTGTAGAATATTTCCATAAATATGCAAACATTGCAGAGAATGTCTCATTAAATATTCTCTTCTTCATATGTTTCACAGATCCTTTAAAATGTTTTTATTTAATATTTAATTTTATATTATGTGCATGAGTGCTTTGCTTGCCTGAATCTTATGTGCGCTTGTGCATGCAATACCTGTGGAGGCCACAAGACGGCATTAGATCGCGTCCAACTGCAGTTATGGATGGTTGTTAGCTGACATACGAGTGTTGAGATTTGAACCCAGGTTAGAGCAGCTAATTCCCTTAATCAGTGACCCTTCTCTCCATTCCCCCAGAGTAATTTTGTGTGACTACAGATAATATTAAGGTCAGTTTTATCTGTGCTTTGTACCAAAATAAATGTTAGGTAGTCCCAACAGTAATGCATTCCTACATGTATTAATTATTAATTATTATTATTATTATTGTATGGGCGGGTACACTTAGTGCTGGACCACCACACTGATCTGAGATTTGTTTTCTAACGGCAATTTTGAAAGAATAATTTTTCTGCTTTATTAAAATTAAAATGGATATGTTTAACCACCCCTACAAGTATTATGATCTCCCTACCTATGGATAAACAAAACCAAAGGCCTTTGTGGTAGAGTTTAAGTTTTCATTTATGTTCAACTTTACAAGTTTCATGGCACCTACTCCAAGACATGTGTCTGGTATAAGATTAATTAAAATTCTGTTTATTTTCTCCAGATCAGACAGTAAACATCCAAAAATTCCTAACTAGTTTGATATCATCTTAATGAGAATGTTTTTGATGCAAATCATTTTTTGTACGCATTATTTGCAAAATATTAAAAATTTCTGAAAACAAAAAATCTTTCTTATAAAGGATTAAATATTTAAAGAAATTCTTACCTCAATGATTATTTCTTGATGTTTTCTTTTCATATTTAAACAATTGACAAGGAGTGGAAAAATTCATTTTACTTCATGGTAAAATGTGACACAATCTTGTAGTAATGTAAATACCAACTTCCTTTACTAATAAGTGTTTAGCATTGTTTTTGTAATTTTTTCATTTCTTCCAAAATCAAGATTTTGTGCTCATTTTACTGAAACCACTAAAACTGCATGCCTAATCCTCAGAGATAACAATATTTGATGCATATTTGTATACTTATCTATACACATGTGCATGATTGTACATTCTGATATTTGAAATATAAAGAACATATGCGTTCCTGATAGATCTCTGGAATTGCTTGACATTGACCTGACAACTTTAGCCATTCTGTATAATATAAAAAATTTAAATCATGGCATTAGTTCCTGTCAACTTTGAGAGAATACTGAAAATACACTTTTCTTGGCTTTGCAATCCTCTCTTTGAGGAATCAGTGAATATAACCTGCCTTTCGCGTGATTCACTGTTGCCCTACTGGCGATGCACACTCTTCCATAGATTTTAAAATCTACATAAGAATAAATGAAACATTGGTGCTGATATTTTGATATTCATGATGTTTTCTCTTAGACTAACATTGACCAAAACCATTTTCCTTATTTCCTAAGCAAGTGATGATTAGAATATCCATGAAAATTCATAGTCTTCATGGGAGAGACAACTCAACTGATCCTCTCAAACTTCCTGTAGAAATGGAATGCCTGAGGATCAGGCTCACTTGACTTTGAATTCAGTATAAGAATTAGGGTTTAAACAGCAAGTTACTAAATCTGATGCATGCTCCAGTTCTCTCAAGGGATACCAGAATGGTCATGAATTGAAATTTCCAGAAAAATTGCATGAAGATTAGGTGACCTTCAGGGAGTTTCTTTGATGCACACATTCTAGTACCATAGTTGTCCACAGCCTATGACACTTCCATCCTCATCAAATAATAAGCAATACTGACACAACATAAACAAATTAGTTATGCTCAAATAATGCCTGTAACTGCGATGGTTAACTAATACTTTTATTTTTATGGGATGATGATAACACTGGTAAAGTTGAAAATATGTGACATTTCTTAGCTGTTAATGTATAGATTTCATAGGATAGAATGTGTGTCTTGTCTAAAACATACAATATTTGTATTCTATCCAAAAGAACAAAATACAAGTGGATTTTCTTAATGGTTAGTGATCCAGTGTACAAATAGTTTAATTGTATCAGTTTAAGACTAATATCACCAATGTTTTAATTAATTTTCTATAACTGCTAAATAAAATCTGTATGTTTACTGACAGAATTATTCATCTTCAAAAATTAACAAAAATTGACCATTATTACTTCACGCCGCTAATGTGATTGTGTTCTTTTTTTCCTTAAAAACAAGATTTGCTAGTTAACATGCTTCACTTGGCCAGTAGTTCATCCACTTCTTACTAGCTTCTCAAAGCTTGGAAGCTCTTGATTCGTCCTCTAATTTAATATGTGATTAATGATACATTGAAGAATATTAAATAGACTCAATATATTCTACCTTTGATCTAACTCTTAATCTTTTTCTTCTGTATAATGATTCCATTCAGTAAAGATGAAAACCCGTTATTACTCTCACATCCTCTTTCTCAGAATCATTATCTTGCTCTCCCAATTGAAGCCTAATGATCGCATTGATTTTTGCTGTTGCACTTTTATTATTGTGGCTGATGGTCAACACAGTTATGAAAACACTGTCTTTTTTGTTTTTGTTTTTAATTTTGTTTTTGAGATATCGTCTCCCTATAGCTCCAGCTGGCCATGAACTTGCTATATAGTCCAGGCAGGCCTTGATTTCACAGACATTCTGAATCCCGACTTTAAAGTCACAGGCTATCTTTCATTTTAAATCTAGCTGATTAGACAGAAGATTTTCAAATCATATTTACAAAACAAATTATCAGTAATATTAATTTATGAATGTAATATTTTCCTGCTTCAAATTAATGATTAATTGGATTTTATTATGTCATTTAAGTTGCTTGATGTTTTGCATGTTTGGTAAATACTATATTGTTTTACCAAGTGTGATGTTATATGCCTTTAATGCCAGCACTTGGGAGGCAGAGGTAGCCAGATCTCTGTGAGATGGAGACTAACTTGGTCTAGCTAACAATTTCCCAGTCAACTAGGTTCATGGAGAAACTCTGTCTCAAACAATTAAATTGCTTTAGCCAATTTATAAAATTAAACCATAGAGACTTATCAAGTATTTTGTAAAGTATATTTGTAAAATTATCCCAACAATACTTTTGTTATAAATGTTTGATTACTATTTTGTAAGTTTTATTTTAAAATTAGAAAAGTTATAGCAAAATAAAAGTAATTACCTTGAACAATAACTTTATCTCATTCATCATTTCCAAAAATTGGTAACAAATCATATGAAAGTATTTTTTGCTCTATTTTACTACAGAATATATACCGTCTCAGTAGTTCAGAAAAATTCATTTAATTTTTTTACAAATTAATTTCAAGTCTTACTAAAATTAATAACTTCTGTTAATAATAAAGATAAATATACATATTTGTTACTAAACTTTTAAATATATAATGTCCCAAAAATTAATTATTAACAAATATTTAGTTCAAGTTTTTATATAAGAATGTTTTTGATGAATTACATAGACAATTTTACTTTTTATTGTAGTTCACAAAGTAAATTACTATGCCAATTTTGTTTTGGGAAAAGTTTCCTTTTCTATTCGGTTTTTATGAAAGAGAGTCTTGCTGTATTCCTAGTTTAATTTGATCTTTCCTATTTAGGCATTGTTGGCCTCAAACTAGCAGCAACCCTCTTGTCCCAGCCACATGAATGTTAGAATTCAATGTGTGTACCATCATACTCAACTTTAGGCAAGAGTACTTTATTTCATTGTTTGTGCAAAAGATTAAGTATCAGTAATCACAAATTTATTTAAAATTTTTAATAAAATAGGCAAAAATAAGTTGATATCTGTTAGCATAAAACAAATCATTTGAATAGAGTTTATGTAGTATAATAATAAGGCTATATAGCTAGCAATAATATTTTGATTTGTCTAGATATTACTTAAACATAGTGCTAACCCCTAATCCATTAGAAATCTGTGAAATAGGAATGGTGTGTTACACCTACACCATCAGAAGCATCACCAATATATGTCTAGTACACTGATTTCAACAGTAGGAAACTCATACTGGTTTTCAGAGAGTAGCTTTAAAACCCCAGACATGGTGCAATTTTCTGAATTATTCACACATAATCACTCTAGGGGATTACTTTTAAACATCATGGAAAAGAGTCCTAAGGTAGGAAGCCATAAAGAGTCTTGTTCCTCTGTTGAATGCATTAGGATGATGATAACACAGCATTTGTGGCCTAAATGTGTTAAATTTACTTATTCAGTGATGATGGCTCTGATAATGACTCCAGATGTCTCAGAGAAGCATTTAATCATCAATTTCTCCTCTTCTTTGTTATTAGAAGAAGGTATAGTCTAAGAAGAAGGAGGAATAAAAGGGGTAATCTGCCAAGTGGTTCTGATTCTACATTATACAGAGTCAGTTAGAAATGCCCATCAAAGGGTAACTGGCAAAAATCATGATTAAATAAATTCTCTCTCTTAAACTAAGAAGAAAACCATGATTACTGCTGTGAATACTCTAAAAAAAGTGCACTATATTTCTGAATATAAGAGAGTTAAAAAGATATATATGATACTTCATCTCAATTAAAAATCTTAGTTAACATTAAGATTAGTCCAAAGTAGCATTTTTTGTTTACATGTTTACTTTTGAATTTCTTGAAATAATTAAAAAAAATAATTATAAAATAGTGTTTTATGATAAAATTAGATCAGTTATTATAGCAATTATATAATTGCATTTAGTATTTTTATAAAGTTGATGATCATTTGAACACACATCTTCTTAGTTGTGATGATTTAACTTGTTTTCATTACCCATCCAAAAGACTAGGTACACATGCTATGGAATTGAAGTCTATGAAGAAGCTTTGATCATGTTCTCAGTTTAGTAAAATTGGCATTTTGAAAGAATGCATGTTTATGAGTAAGATGAATGGTAGAAGCATGGAGAATAGATACTGTAGAGTTTTTAAACCACAGATGTCCACTGATGCCTACTAAAGACAGAAAAATTTAATAAAAATTGCAGCCTCATGGGACTGGAGAGATGGCACAGCGGTTAAGAGCAATGGCTTCTCTCACAGAGGACCAGGGATCCTTTCCTAGCACCCACAAGGTGGCTAAAAACCATCCTTAACCTTTTCCAGGGTAACCAAAGTCCTCTTCCGATCTCCACAGGTAATGCATGATACGGTTACACTTACATACATGTTGGCAATACACTCACAAGCATAAAGTTTTAAAAAGGCATCCTCAGAGATAGTTTGTTCAGAAGTGAAATTATAAATTACATAATCTCAAAGGAAAATTAACAAAGATAAGTTCAAAATATGATATATTCATCTGGATAAATGTCATGTGTTAAGTTTAGAGTGATGAAGAATTTGCATGAAGAAGAGAGTCAATAAACAGATTGAAGGCAAATGTAATAGAAATATGGATTCAGTTTAACCTACCAACCCAACAACCTAGAAATTCATTGCCATCTCATTGGACGAAAGTGCAGTTTGAGGGTCTCACATGGCAGTACATAAATCCTTAAAAGAAATGAACAACAAATATGTCCACCAGTGACTATTCTAAGTCTACCAAAAGCAAACATTAACTCTGTATATTTAACCCAAGTCATCCCCATCTCTTTCTGCTGCATTTCATGTTGCTTAAAGGAGAATTGGAAAGGAGGGGAAACAGTTTCATTCTAGAAAATAACTTTGTGAAGCTCCAATATCACCATTCAGTTAACATACTTCATAGTAGTGAAATTAATTATGTGAAAGAATTTCACTAGACTATATTATTCTAATTTTTTTGAAAATATCATACCATTCACAACATGAAAATATTGTTGCAGGGAAAATAAAAATTAAGAATAGTGTTCAGCTATATTATTCAGCCACTTCATATCTTTTCTAAAAATTTTATTATATGTACTTGATATATTTTTTAAAATTTAGTCAAATGTTAGAAGCACGATTTTGAATTAATATGTACTTTAAAAATGTTTCTTTAGATATGGAAGTAACAGTTGTTTTTCTCCAGGATCCTTTTTCCATAGAAATACGGTATCGAAGAACTTTTATTTTGTACTCTGTGAGTTCAGAATTTATGAAATTTCTGTTTGGCTTCAGGCCGAAATGTATAGGAAAGGAAGTATGTAATAAAAGGAGGTAATTTAATATGACGAAAAATGTTTTCCCAGGATTTGCAGCATAAAACCAAATTTTAAAGGATGAAATATCTATAACACCTGAAGCATTATTGTATTTCTCTATGCCCTACAACCTAGCTCTCTGAAAGCAGTGAATTTTTATTAAGAATCTCATGTCTTAAATACATAAAATGTTAAAAAATGTTTGTTGAATTGACAAAAGTTGATTGATATAGGTATATGAGTTGTTATTGAAATTTGGGTAATTACATAATTATGGATCTTTAAATGTGTCCTTTATTTTACAAAGCATGATATTTCAATAATTTTATCATGAACAATTTTATAATATGCTTTGTTGTAAAAGGAAATATGGCATGAAATGGCAGCAAAAATTATATCAAATAATTTACTAGAAGATTTTTAAAGCAGAAAAGATATTTTACTTATTAATGATTAACATTAAACATGGTAAATTTCATTTTATTAATATGATCTCAAATTAAAATGGCCAATTATATATGCTATTAAGAAAAAGTTAAAACTTTAGTTAACTTACTCAGTATACATAATACTGAGCAGCTAATGAACATGAAATAAAATGTTCACTGTGTTCTGTGTTGCACACACACACATACACACATGTATATACATATATTTCTTTAACAATATAAAATGGAGAGTGACTGTTGAAAAATACCAATTCAACCTCTGAAATCTACATGCATGCTGGTTATGTGTTTGACAGGGAAATTTCAGGAAAGTCAACTGTTCTGTTGACACTGACTTTGCTCCCACTGCCCTGCTCTTTGGCTTGTCCACTCAGTTTAGCAGTCTCATGGCCAGCTTTAAATCCTTTTACTTCTAATCTCTGGTGTTCCTGATCTGGCTATTTTAATCCTTATATTCCTTTTAAAATGACATTTCTATTGTTTACGGTTTTATACAACTTATTTTGATAATCACCAATGCCCTTCACACATTTTCTCTGAAATCTACCCTACATCTGTACATCCCTAAATTTGTGTCTTAATTTTTCAAAGTCTGTTTAGTTTGAGTTTCCACTATGTTGGGTGTGGGTTCATCTCCTGGAGCCCGATTAGCTGTGGGTCACACCTTTAAAGAAAACTTACTCTCTCACCAGTTATCATTTCCCTCTATTTCCTCAGCTAGGGGCGTAACTGCATACCTATCTCTCCTCTATGTGATGGGATTTTTTGTGGCCTGAGCTTGTTCAGGTCTTGTGTGTGCTTTCACAACTGCTGTGGGTTCATGTGCCAATCTGCCTTATTGTGTGTAGAGAGCCGTGGACTGCTGCGTCTTAAAGATGGTGCCTGCTCCCGCCTTCCACCATCCCGAGGGTGGGTGCTCTCTGGAGCAAACAGCTCCATAATTGGCTGTGGCTGAGGTCTGGCCCTGCTTCCGCATGTGTGCGCCTATCTGCTTTCACCATGTGGTAGTTTGGGGTTGGCTGACAGGAGGGGATTTAACTCTGTGGCGGGCTTAACCCGGGAAGAAGAAGTTAGAAAGTTATGAAGCCAAAAGGTTGTTCAAGGTTCCTGAATAAACTGCATTTGGAAGAGTCAGGGGTCGCGTTTTCCTTGCTGGACGAGAGACAGACGCGACAATTGTGCTCATAAAACACTGTTCCCTTGCACTCATCCCCACCTCTTACAACTTCCCTGAAGAAATTTTTGTGATGCTTTCTGGACCATTGGAGGAAAGAGTGTAACATAGATATCACATTTAGTTCTGAAGACTCTGAACTCTCTTATTCTCTGCAACTTTACTAGTTTTGGGTCTCTGTAATCATCATAATCAACTGCAAAAAGTTTCTCTGGTGATAATTCAGAGATGCATTAATCCATGGGTATAATCATTAGGAGACAGATTAACACTATACTTTTTAACGCAGTGATAGTAGCAGGATCTCCCGTATGGCCTATCGCTGTCTACCATAGATCCATGATCAACTTAAAGTTGTCGAATACGAATTCTGTCAAGTGATAAGACTCGGCGCCCTCTTCTACACTCTTGGCCAGAGGCTTGCATAGATCTTCAGACATTGCTAGCTCTTGCCATTGCTTTCAATCACTATCCAAAGTCTGATAGTAAGATTGTACTGCTGAAGATATCACATACTTAAGTCACAGCACAGGGAAAAATCAAACCGGCTCTGACATGAAAACTTCATCACTACTTGCTAGCTTTCATGATGGTGAAAGGTGCTATGCAGGCTACTAGATGAGAAAAAGTAGTCATCAGTCTTGCCTATCTGTGAGCCCTGCAAGTTAGAATAACAACTGGTCTGACAAGCCATTTCCACTGGTATAATACACTCATGAACACTGTCGGAGCAGCCAAATGTTTTCTGACTGAACGCAAGGCTTGCTCAGCAGGGTGGAGTATAACATTCCTTTTAACCACAATGTTTGTTCTTACTGCATCATCATTAATCCCAGAACTCTGGAAGCTAATGCAGGAGGATTGCTAAGAGTTTGAAGATAGTCTGGTCTATATGTTCTATATCAGGTAGCCTAGGACTACATAATAAGACCCTGTATGAAAAAAACAAAAAAGAAAAGAAAAGCCTAAGTTGACTATTTCTATTAAGATAAAGTAGTGTATGGAAAAATATAATTGTAAATTATACAAGTCATATAACTAGAATTTTATTTTCAGATGTAGCTTCAAAATAAAAAACATTTTCATATCCATTTTATTTATGGTCACCCTAATCATAAGTTAGCATAACTTCTAGCACTATGAGGAACTAAAAGACTTAGTTCTTCATTTTGTTATTAGGAAGCCTTGGATTATTATAGTTTGTCTTTCTCTTAAGAAAAATATTTATTGTAAACATGAAATAAAATATATGTTTTATTCATGTAATTGGTCTAAATCATTTTTAATAGTTTTTGTCCTTTTGCTTGTGAGCCTGAGAATGTAACAGCTGTGCCAGTTCTCCAGCCTTATTTTTCAGTTTTTAAAACGACGTAAGTAAAAGAATGTGTACCTGTAAGACTCTACTTTTAATATAATGTTCTACATGAGAACCAATATGTGAATGAAATGACAGCTGTGTAAGTCATAGTCTTCCTGCTGGGAAGGGTTTCCTTCCTTCTACACTGATCACTCAGCGTTTTAGAGCTCTCGTTACATTAAATGATGCCGCATGCGCCAGCACAGCTTCAGTTATCAGAGCAGACCGGTTTGACTCCATGTTGAGGCAGGAGAATCTGGAAGCTATTCTGATGCCTAGAATTTGCAAGATAGGGAGGCTGCTAATCATCTTGTAGTGTGTAAGAGAGCGCCCTCAGAATCTGACGCATTGCTGAAATGCCACGTGCCGCAGGTGAGAATCCAGCTACGGAGTTTTATTTGGGACATAACTTTATTACACCACAGTTCTCATAATAATGATGCAGAATCAGTAATCACGCTTCATATACAACCATACTGTGAATGTAAAACTATATCCAGCATTAATATAATTATTATAATTAATTTATATATTAATATAACCCAGCATAAAGTATTTACCTATTTACGTGTTTTCTTTAAACTTCAGTAATTTAGGCACACACATCTCTTTTTCTTTTTTTGAATATATATTTTAATGATATTTTGTGTATTTCATGCAATAGTTCTTAATCAAATTTAGACATATATTCACTGTTTGTGACTAGATGTGGCACTCTGCCATAGCCTCCATCTGTTGCAAAAGCAAACAACAACAACAAAACTGCAATAACAAAACAAAAAGTTTCTTTGATGATTGTTGAATGGTATATTTGTCTAAATAAAGGATCCATATTTAGCATACAGTAGTAAGTTTCATTTGTCTAGAGGTATGACAGAGATAGATGCTTTTTCTAGCATCTATGATCTCTTCGGGTATGTGTATTTTGCTACTTTTACAGAGCCATCTATGAGTTCCCTCCCACTGAGAGGATTTTTAAGTCAAATTAGATAGCTGTTTATTACCCCTTAGATAAAAGTGCCACCAAGGCATCAGTGAAGATAGTTTGCTGTGCCAGCTGTTGTAGTTATTAGGCTTTAGACCTCGATTAGACCATTGATTCATTTCCTCCCTCGGCAGCTTCTATAGTATCCTCTAGAACTGAGAGCTAGTCCTCAGGGAGATTTCCAGGATAGTTCCAATTCTAGTATTCCAAGTTCTGTTTCTAAAACATTCCCTGTCTTCCATAATAAGACTTTATGTTCAATTTCAGGGAGGTAATCAAGGACTCTGGAAATAGCCTGCATTATTTTTGGAATCTGCCAGACTACCCTGACCAAAAACTCAAAGGGAAATTTGTCCTATATTTTAGTCTTTACTTAATAACCCAGCCTAAAGAAGAAAAAAGAAGTGGATCAAACTTGAAACCAATGTGAGCTTCACTCTTAGTACACTCATCAATTGTTTTGTAGCACTGTAAACAACAACAACGATTATCCAGTTAGCTAGTATTAAATCTTAGCCATTTCTTACATTTGTGCTGTTTGGTTATTTTACCAGACTTATCTCATGCAATAGTAAATTTTGATATGTATGTGTTTTCCTGTGTATGTATATATAAGACATGGTCAGAAGCTATCAGTTCTCTGTATAACAGGCATATGTGTTTAGCATTTATGTTTCAATGTATGCTTAAAATCTTACCTTTTTAATCCATTTCTAAATTTACCTCCCAAAAAAATACATCTGGGTTAGAACAGTCTCCAAATTTGAAAAAAAAAAGACCTATACTAAATCTCTTGACACTTGTTTTCTAACCTCACTGAAGTCATTCCGCCATAACTTGGTGAAAATATACTTTAAGAAAGAAATGTCATTCTGATTCCCTTTTCCAAAGCATCTTCAATATATCCTATGTTATGATCAAAATTATAAAGAAATACCTTACCAAAGATATTATAAAATGATAAGTCTATGAAAGAATCTCAGCATCATTCATCATTGGATATATAAATCAAAACATTAATACATTTCACCAAAGCATCCAAAACACCAACCAAAACAAATGCTCACAAATATGAAGCAATATGAAAGTCTCTAACTTGTAGAATGAAAGGCTGTAATGCCATTTTCTGTAGCAGAAGTCTATGTTTAATTCTGTAAACCTAGAATTATCCTTACTATGTACCAGCCATATGCTAACTTCCTTGACATTTGCCCTATGAGCTGAAATACGTCCATAACAAACACATGTGCATGGATATTTACTGCCTCTTTATTCATAAAATTGTACAAACTTTGATCCAGCTAAAATACCCTTCAGCAAACAAATAAAGAGTATACTGCTAGACATTAAAAATGGAGAGATCTATCATTTAGCTCTAAAAAGAAATAACAAATCATGAAGAAATACAGACACTTAGATCCTTAGTAATAAGGAAAATAGAGATGAATGAAAGTTATTTTCATCTGAAAGTGTCACCATGACAAACACCAAGTCTGAGTGACCTAAATAACAGAAATTGATTTCACAATTGTGGGGCTTGTAGGGATAAGAACAAGGTGTCAGCATGTTGAATATCTCGGAAGCCACTCTACTTGAATTGCTGATGTCTCCATTTTACTGTATTCTGTTACAGTTGTTTCTGTTGTCATTCATACACTTGTGGTGCTTTTCACTTCTTTCTTTTAAGGCTAACAATCATATCAGATCATATCTTGCATCATGTGATCTAGTTTAACTCTACCTGGATAAAGACCCCATCACAGTTACATTGCAATTTTTGGAGCATTAACAAAGAATTTATAGGATTCAGAATTTATTCTCTAAAAGCTATTTACTATAGTCAATGCACTGGTAATTGTGGAAAAGGAAAAAGAGCAAAAAGATTGATATAGTTGTATTTCCATGTGTTGAAGATGAAGGGAGTGGGCAGGTGTAATTATGAGGCTTGAGAGACAGTGACAAAATTCTTATATGACACTGGAACACAGGACATTTATCCAACCCAGTGTTACACAACACCACAAATCATCTGTAATATAACTGTGGACTTTGAATGATAATGATCGATCAATGTGGGTCCCCCAATTATAACAGATACAGTATTCTGGTTATATTTTGTAGAATTGGTATATATTTAGTATCAAATTGTAGTGTAAAGGTAAAAAGGCTTAAACAATGCTATTTTTTAGGGTACTGTAACAAAGTATCATAGCTTAAATAACTTAGAGCAACAAAAATGTATTGTTCCATATATCTGTAGATGAAATGTCCCTGGTCAGAAAGCCAGAAAGCAAATTCTCCATCCGAAAGCTGACTCTTTCCAGCTCTGGATTCCTCTTCTGGGAATATCCTTCCTTATAGAGATTTATGTGATTTTTTTCTCTGTGAAGATTTGCAATGAGATGGCCTGGCCAGACCAGATTTCCTCTGGCTAGTCTAATGTTGCAACACTGACATCTCAGTTCTTACCATGACACTTCTTGTTATTTGACATTTCCTTTAATTTAACATACGTTCCTATTTAATACTGAAGACTAATATTTTTCCCACTCCTGGAATGGCTTAATATGAGATGTGTACACATAAGGAAATGCTAAATGAGTGAAGGAAAAAAATATGATTGGACAGTTGGGGATATTCACTCTACTGATCCTTGTAACCATAGCGTACGAGACCCTGAGATAAACTGGGATTTCTCAGACTCTTTGCCAGGGTGGAATTGCAAACCTCACATATGTTTCATTCTCTCCATCTTTCTTAATCATATCTTCATTTCCCTTTCCTCATTATGTTATGATTGCTTCTGTTGAAAATTAAAGGAAAAAAACTTACATTAACAAAGATTTAAAAGTCCCTTAACCCTCTAAATTATTTAAATAATACTATTAGAGTATACAACAGTATGTGGAAGAATGCACATAGCATGTTTAACAGTGTATAATTGTTATAAGTATGCTATGTTTATTTCTTCCCCTGACAAGTTTTTATGACATTACCTCAGTACTCTTTGTCTTTCACATCAGTCTGTATAGATTATAGCTATCATACCTGTGTTACGTTTCTGAGTATTGCTTACTTTTGTTCTTCTCATTAATAACTCTAAAGAAATAAATTCATAACAGGAGGTATGAAGGATATTATTTTATTAATCTTAAATTAAATCAATGCATGAAGGAAAATTTTATTTTATTAAACAACAAATAAATGTGTGCTCCCTGCTGACATAATTTCCTCCTCAAATATTTCAACTAGAAAGGAATTTTACTTAATTGTTCTTGTGAGTGTAGAATGTCTTTGATTCTCAGCAGTAGTATTTCAGCAAGACCATCTTAGGAAATACACATAATGTCACTCTCAGGCAATATCTGCTTATATCAATATATTTTCTCAAGTGAGGCTGGAGATGATCTCTTTCCTCTTTGATAAAGCACTTTTTGATATTCTATTTTATGTGTACTTGTGTATTGCCTGTAGGTGTGTTAGTGCACCCTTATCATGCAATTCCAGTGGAGGTCAGAAGAGGTCATCAGATCCCGTGGAACTGGAGTAAGGGATGGTTGTTAGCCACCATTATGTGTTGGGAATCAAACCCAGGTCCCCTGGAAGAACAGGAAATGTTCTTAACCTCTGAGCCATCTCTCCAGTCTCCAGGATAAATCACTTTCAAATAGAAAGAAGTAGATCATAAAATAAAGAATAACCATGTTCTTCTCTGAGTTTATGGTGGCACCACTAGGGACTATTCACAGAAATTGCTTCCTCTGCCTTTGTTAGTCTCATAGGATTTTGTTAAAGCTGTCTACACTCACAGAATTTCTTTCAGTGACCAAGTTTTTTTTTTTTTTTCCTGAACAAACTATGCAATGCTTTATCTAAAACCGAAGTGCATAGACTAGTCTGCATTTATTATAGTTCTAAAGATCTTCAATATCTTTCTTCCACTTTTCTTGCTGTTGAACTTTCATGATATTTGATTTAACAGCATTCTACAACCCGTTCTTTAAAAGTAAACCTGACCTGTCTGTAGCTGTAGTATTTCAGAATTAAAACATTATCTCTTTGTGAAAGGAAAGAGGCTGATACAGACTCTATCAAGAGTTACAGGACTCAAAAAGCTCATGAAATTTACAAGGCTCATGAGGTCTGACCTTGAGGTTATATAATTAGAAAACAATTGTCCAGGGAGAAGAGAATTTTGATGATATACCTGCTTAGATATTGCATAGGGGTGGGTAAGCCTGTATAAACTGTCATTCATGCTAGAGCAAGCTTTTTGGTGATGCAGCTGCCTGATCTGCCCAAGGTTCTTATTCTGTTCCTCATTCGTGCTTCTATAAGTAATCCCCATAAATCCATTTGTTTATCAAGCTAAAATATGATGGAGTTATTTATTTGGCGTGTTTTTGCCCTCTGTTGAGTGAATATGTTTTTTCTGTGTTTCTCTCTAGGAAAAATGAAACAAACCCTCTTTTCTGTTTCTCCAGATATGACCCTTAACAACTCCAGTGACAAGTTTATATATATGTATATATATATCTTTAGTTGAATGACTTTCAGTTCACTTTTGTAAATACTTCCCTTGTTTTTATCACTCTCTCTAGCACTCTCATATGTAGCCTGCAAAACAGTCTTGGAGAGAGTGAGAGAGAACTGTGCATATGTCAATAGGGTTGCAATTCACATGCTGTTCATGTAAAACAGCCATTCTCTGCCCCACTGACTGTCTAACCCACACAGAAATGAATTGCAAACCATTTGCAGTACATAAACATTCTGGGGATGTCCTGTACTGAGCACTCTCATCTCTAGGCCATGTGCAGCTCTTGTTTTCTCAGTATGAAGGAGTTTTGCACATCTGTCCATATGGCCACAGCATCCTCTTGTGACTAAGAATAGCCATTTATAAAACAGCTGCCCAGCTTTAAGAGCTGAGTCTCTGAATATAATAAAATGTACAATCTGGAAACAAATCCCATGGCTATGTCGATGTCAAGAGAGATCGCTAATGAACAGAAATATGCATGCAAGCACAAGTCAATTCTACTTAAAGCTATATTGCTTTGCTTTATGTCTGATTTTCTGTGTAATAACAAAAAACAGACTTGAAAATTTCCTGTGTAAACGTTTAAAAATTTTAGAAAAATTAAGTAGCAATTTCAAGAGGAGACCCTTCAGTATCAAAGCAATCATAATAACAAAATATTGAAACTGAATGGTTTATATGCTATATGGAAATTAGTAAAGTCACATATTCAAATTGTATATTATTAAATCTGATGAATTATTTCCAATAAAATGGTGTTGTAAATGAAATATTTTTACTTATGCACAACAGTAAGTATATATACAATCAAAAAAAGAAACCAAAAGTTCACTTTTCTTTCAGAGTAAAGTCTTAAGAATAAGACATTTTATTTTTTCTCTACAAAATTATAAAATGCTTATGAATATGCATGGGAACCCTATAATGTCAGGTATTTTCAATACAACTACCTCTCTCTCCCTCTCTTTGTTTTTAGAAAAAAAATTGACTTAGATGGATCTTCTGCACTCTAATTTACACATATGTGTTCACTGATTAAAGGATACCAGATACCAGCAAACTTTGGTAAGACTTTGGTGTAGTTAGTGAACAATTAGAATAACATCTTTTATTTATTGAGAAACTGGTATATTCACACACTCCACACATAGATGTGTGAGGTTAAATGAGGTTCTCATTTTTTTTTCTTTTACAAACGTGCTGAAGAGCTTCTGGCTCTCAGATGTGTCTTTCTATTCAAGACTCTGAGACACTTGCTCCAATTACTTCTTTTTCACCCAATAATTGGTTTTTCTCTCCTCTGGTAACTGGGGATCATTATGACTTCTGTAATGACTTTTCTCTTTTTGAATTATTTGCTTTTCCCCACCTCATTTGGATTGTACTTGATTGGCCTGCCAATTTGTCAGCATTCTGCCCCAGCTGAATCTCTAAGTTAGCCATGATGCTTTCCCTGACTGCTGGGACTCTCAGGGGATCCTTTCTGTTCTTACCTCTTCCTCCATGCACAACCAAAATAATATTTCCAGTATTTTATGCTATTCTACTTCATATTACTCATTGTGAAGCTTTGTTTACTCCATCTTGCATTGCCTCTATGATATTTCCAGTGTTAAGAGGATTTTTTTTTAATTTATAACTTTTCATTCATGTGCATTTTTCACAATTCTAAGTACAACATAAGACCTTAGCAAATATTTATTGATATTTTCAAATGGAAGTGCTAACAACCATCCATAACTCCAGTTCCAGGGTATTTGACGCTCTCCTCTGACCTCCACAGTCATTGCACAACACACATGCTCTTAAACACATGAAGTCAATACACTCACTCATACTAAAATAAAATATTTTAACGTATGTATTTTGTGATGTAACAAAGGATATAAATACAGATTTGGGTTAAAGTGATCTGTGCACATGTTCTAATTCACCACTTTTTACTTGTTTTCAAGTGAGTTAACCTCTAAAATATGGAATTATCAAATGTGCATAAACCTCAAATGCTAGAATTCTAAACAACTTGTCTTATGCTGGGAAGGAGGCAGACAATGTGATTGCACACTCTGTTACTTATTGTCTGTGATTGTGTCAAGTCATTGGCTTCTCGGTGCTTTATTTTCATAATCTAGACCACAGCCATTGGAAGAGTAGGTTCTTTCACTGATTGAAGGAGCTACTGTATGTAAATTACTTAGAAATAGCCTCAGAATATAGTATTAATGTATGATTATTTGCTAGGTTAGTGTTAATATTAGCATTATCAATTGATATTTTGACAGGGTAGCATTACTCAGGACAGACTGGCGTGGAAAAATTTTTAGTGTTTTTTTTTAATTCTTTCAGAATTTCATAAATTCTATTTTTATGATATTCAGATCCATTCCCCCACATCATGATTTTTCCCTTGTTTTTTTGAAAAGTAATTTTATAGAGTCTCAAGAATTTCATAAAATGTATTTTAGAACTCTTGACCCTTCTGCCTCAGCATCCTGTGTATTGAAATTACAAGTATGTGTCAGGACATCTGACAGTCCTGATATTACTTTATTAGTACTCAATTTATAATATATATGCAAAATGCCAGCATATATTCTAATTTACAATGACTGCTTTATATTTTTCAGAATTGCTATGATGGCAACTGGACAAGATTTTTGCTGATATTTTTCTTTTTCAATGCATATTTTTATTGAATTTTGAGCATTTCATGCAGTGCATCTTAATCATATTTAAACTCCCTATTTGAACCACCGCATAGCCTGACCATAGGAGTTCATGTATTCTTCCATATGTGTTAAGACCTATCAAGTTGGATTTATGTACACAGTTGTCCCTCAGTGTGAATTCATTCACTGGATCCTAGTCAGCCTTCACATTGAATGATGAAGTAGTTATAATTTCTGTTAAAGTAACTTATTTTCTTCAATTTTTTCTCATCTTATCATAACGTTTATATGCTATATAATCAAACATCTAATTCTATATCACTAGATTATATAAGACAGTATTCTGATTTTCATTCAGTGAAGTAGAGGATGCTTTAAAACAATCTAAGTAAAATTCACACAAAAATGTTACCTTAGTCTGTTTCAGTTGCTGTATGAAAATACCACAACATGGAAACATATGATATAAAATCCTGATTTCTCATATTTCTTAATCCTGGGTAGTCTAAGACAAGCTGTACATCCACTTAATATCAGATAAGGTCAACTTTTATTTCATAGATGACATATTTTCTCTACATCATTGGATGATTGAAAGCTTAAAAGTGCCTTTTGTGATACTCAAAGATTAGTCCAAGTCAGCCAAATCACCTAGCAAAAGCCTGTGTCTTCACTGTAAAATGGAGATTTCCACATACTAACAAAAGGAAGCACATACTCAGACCAGAGCACAGGGGTATTCATTAATTTAATTTCTTTTTTGTATAGTAGTTGCCGATATAATAGGCTGAGTTTGGGAAAATTTCCGCCCATTTCTGACTCTCATTTTACCTGTTTCTTGCTGAAGCCCTTCTTTCCTCAAAGTCTCTATCTACTTTGATGCTATTTATTTTTTCAAGCAATTCAACTGAACTGTGGTTGAAGACACTGATTCGCAGCACAGTTACCTGAACCTCTTACGTTCTGTGAGGATCGTTGAGTCTTGGGGTGGGCCATCAATAAAGCATTTCGTGCTGAGCTCTCCTCAGTAACTTATTTCCCCCAGTTTGATCAGTTGTGAATCTTCACATTAGCCTCATCATATTGCAAACAATACTTTCACTGATGGGGGTTGGAGAGATGGTTCAAATGTGAAGAACTGTTCTTGTGAAATGACCTGGGTTCAATTCTCAGCACTCACAGGATGGTGTAACTCCATTTCCAGGGGATTAGATGCCCTCTTCTGACTTCTGTGGGTATTGCATGACATGCATGTAGACACTAAACTCATACACATAAAAAAAATAATAAATACAGTATTTGTTAAAAACTTCAGTGATGAACTTTGAGAAGAGCATTAATATACTCATACAGACAAGGAAGTATTTCATCAGGTCCATTTAACATAACAACAGCAGTAGATGCTTTCCTAGGGCCTGTACCCTCCCCTGCCATAGTTCTTGAGCAGGTCTACAGTGCAAGGCATGAGTCCCCTGATGTATATTGAGCTACCTACTATTTTGTAAGCCTATTAAAAATGTAATTAATAAAGTTTGAATGGAGACATTTTGCACGGGTGAATAACTATTCTCCTAAAAGTCAAAATTTATTTTTCACTGCTTGAGAATTTCATACATGCATATAATATATTTTAATAAATCCACTCCTTTTATCACTTTCAACTCTTCCTTATTCTTTGGACTCCTTCCCCTTATAACTTATTGCGTTCTTTTTTAACCCACTGAATGTACTTTGTGCTACCCGTATGTGCATGGGTGTACACCATCTACAGCAACATGAGAAACTGCTCAGAGGCTGTATCTCTGAAACAAAGTGACTCTCCCTCCCAGTAACCATGCTTTGTCAATAGCTTCTCAACTGTGAGTGAAGTCCGTTGAGCCCCTCCCCCATCCATGCTAAAATATTGATTGCCTTGATCTTCTGCAGGTCCTGTGCATACAGTCACAGGCACTGTGTGTTTGTGTGTGTCATGGCCCTGTCATGCCCAACAAGAACTGTTTCACCGTAGGAACCCAGTAACTCTGCCTCTTTCAATCTTACTGCCTTCTCTACTACAATGATTCCTGAGATTTAGGTACAGAGGAATGAAAATCTCAGTATGAAATGTGAGCACTTCTCTGTAGGCTGTTGGTGAAGGAAGTCCTAGAAGTTCTTAAAACCTTACAAACTATGGCCAATGTCTTGGTTACCAAGGCATTAAATTGTAAGACTCTGTTGCTTAAGACACAATATACTTGGGTTCCTGAATGACTGAAACTCAAGTTGGATATGAGCTGGAAGGTTCTTCTTTAGGGACTAGGTTTCATAATGTTAGGAAGTTTTATGCAAGTTGAATGTTATGTGGATAGTAGAAGTGAACAAGATTCCTGATTATGTCTGGACCACACCAACTAGAGTAATGATGTCCCTAGCAAACTATGTCCAATGGTGCAAAAGAGACATGTTTATAATGGTGGTAAACAACCACTTCATGTTTGGACTATTTGCATTTTATTTATGATCGGTTTCCAAATGTTAGTTGACTATTTGAATAGTTTAGTAATGGAGAATGGGTTAGATATCTAAAATCAAATGTAAATTTTTATTTTATTTCTATTTTAAGTAGTGACTTATTTGACATTGTTCAGACCTTACTACATAATCCCAGATTCCTAAATCTCATAAGTAAGATAATGTGCATATGGTTACTATTATTTTTATTAGAAGTCATTTTTCTTGTTTATATTAGACCCTGTTGTTAATTACATTATATTCTTATGAATGTTAAGTTAATAAACATTCATATCTATACACTTAGCTTATAAAAAAGAACACTTGATATGCTACTGCGGTGTAAGAATTTTAACTGTTCTGTTTTAGACCTGAGATCCATTCAAGTAATTTCTGTAGAAAAGGTTGTCAAATTACCAAGTAAACATACAATTATCAAGCCTCATGCATTAGGGATGTTTCTTTTTCTTTGTTTTACATTCAATTTTACATTTTATCTCCTGCTTATATCTTTTACAAGTAGGGAGTATGTCTACTAGGTCTATGTGGTTTATACCATAAGATGCATAGTTGAATTAAGGGTGTAATGCCAGAGCCAGATGATTGTGCTTAGGTATTTTACAAATAATTTAGTGTATCAGTGCTAATTTTAGCCCCCATTAATATTCCATTTCAAGCATGCTAAAAATGTAATTGCAGTGTACACAGGCCAAATAATAAGAATGGCTTCCCTAATTTATTATTCTACAAAAGAATTAGTGTGGTGGCCAGTTAAAGTATGCATTTAAATACAGATATTATATTGTTTATCATGCTGAATTAACTCTGGTAGGTTAAAGGTGTTACTAAAATCATTAATTTGATTCCCTATAAATGACATAAAATTATCATAAAATATAATATACGATCATGGGAGAACATTTTAACAAAGCCTTGATGTAACTGGAGGTTATGATGATAATGTGCTAATAAGACTAAAAACCCAACAGTACATTTTCTTTTTCCTGTTTTCAAAATTACCAGATATGTTTGATGAAATTGATTTGGCATTAAATCCACACATTGAATACACATACAACATGGTAATATATCCAGCTTTTTTTCGCTATTATTGCAGTTGATTGCTTTATTGCATGTATATGGGTCCAACTTTGGTGCTGCTGCAGAGTACACAGCTGCATCCCAAATGCATGAAATAAATAATTATTCTAAAAATCTAATATTAACATTGCTGTTTCATTTCCATAGAATTACAGTTAACACAAGCAATGGAAAATCATCACAGCTATTTCAGGAAAAGAACAGGACGTTTTTTGCTTTCTCCAAATCTGTTCTTAAACTCAATGGAAGATATTTTCTTGCATTTTGAAAAAAAAAATTGGAAAAAGAGCCACAAAGTCTCCTGTCTTTTCATGCTCCTGTTGATGTTACTCCAGATCCTGCCTTTTCCTCTGTAAATATTAATTGGTAGTCTCCAGGAAAAAACACTATGTTATGAATTCTGCTTTCACTCTGTATAATCTGTGTTGACCACAATGCATACAATTTCGTTTCTAATAGCAAAAGTTCTGAAAATTTAAGTGTGTGATGAAAATAGTGGATTTCTGAAGAGAAGTAAATTTCTTTTAAAAATATTTTATTATTTTGATGTCATGTGTATGACTGTTTTGTTTCCAGGTCTGTAAGTGCACTGATATTGTGCAATGCCGGTGGAAGTGAGAACATATCAATGGAATCCCTGGAAACGGAATGATGGATACCTATCCACTGTGTGGGTGCTGGAATCAAACTCAGGGTCCTCTGGAACAACAGTCAGTGTGATTAAATGCTGAATCATCTCTCCTGGGAAATAAATCTCTTGATCTGACAAATGAAATCATTATTTTATAAAAATGCATCTAGTACTATTTCTAAGAAGTCTCTATAACACAAAATATCTGTAAATTTAATTTAATTGTAAAAACTACGCACTACTACAACAACAAAAAAGTAATGCTAGCTCTCAAGTAACTGACCTTTCATACATAGTGATCCAGGCTATACCATAGAGTGCTTAAATATCTCAAAATAGATTTACAATGTTTTAATTTAAAAAGAAATAATTACAAGAAACTTATGGTTTTATTAATAACTTGTCTTTGAACAATATCCTTGTCTGTTAATCCTTGGGGAACAGAAATTCCATAAAGATACACATACAAATTTTGACATACTTCACCTTGTATTTTAAAAATAATATGCACGTCAACTGGTTTTGGAAAGGAAAATGTGTATTACAACAAAGCATAGCACATACTTTGGGGTGAATAATAAGTTAAGGCTGCCAGTTTTGTGTTCACTTTTCAACCTAGCAGGAAATGGAAAATCATGCTTTGTTGTGTTCAGAATTATTTTTAAAAGATAAGAATCAATAATTGATGAGAAGTTTAATTTTGATGTACAGGAGCAAAATATGAAGAATTACATAATTTTTATTCCTATGGGCAACTTGTCAATAATGATTAAATCAGATAAAGGTGATGTTATCAGAACAAAAAACTAATTTGTGTATGGTCTCTCCAGAAATATTGTCTTTTAGTTACCTTTAACTCCATTCAAAGTCCATGAAAATGCTAATGTTAAGTCATGTTTTCTGATATTTGACTGAAAGATTCCATAGATAACTAAAAAGCAGTGAAGTATATGCCTACATTTTTTGAAAATTATACTTATTTTATAGTTGTTTTATTACAATGACAACTGGAATTATATCAAATTGTTTATATTCATATTCTAGAAGTATTTTTATTTAAATGTATTTTTGATATAATTGAGAACTAATACACAAGCATCTGTTAGTACAAATTATGTTAATATAGAATCTCAAATTAATTTGTACTTAGTAAAATCACCACTTTCAAGAATACTCTTTAACATATTGTATAAGAGTTAAAGATACTCTGTAGGACTCTTCCTTAAAAGATGTCAACTTATTTAGAAGAGGTGTTCATTTTTGAGACTGTTCTTATTCTATATCAATTTTTAACACCAACTTTTCCTGAATAAAGTGACTGTGCCTAAAGTTTGTGTTCTGAAGACATCATCACTCCAGTTGAACTTCTGAGCCTTTTTGTAAGGGAGTTTCTAGATTAGAATGAGTTGGGAAGACAGAGTCTAAATTCTGGACTCAAACTGGAAAAATTCAGACTAGCAGCATCATTCATCACTCTGCTTTCTAACTGCTGTTGCAATGTGACCTTCCTGACTGTTGCCTTATGTCTAACATCATCTCTCTTTCTCCATGTTGAACTGTATCCAAAAGCTGTGGGCCATAATAAATCCTTCCTACTTTAAGTTGCCTTCATCAGATATTTTGTCAGCTACAAGAAAAATGACTAATTCTCATGCTGACTGATTTCTTTGGTCACACCCAAGAGTGCAATAGAGGATCATATGTTAGTTCTTTTTCTGTCTTACTGTCTCATATGTGGAATGGAAATTAATGAAAAATGCATGAGAAGGTATTGGGAAGAGGAACAGGATCAGTGAATGGGGAAGAGGAACAGATAAATTGATGCAAGAGCCAGTATGATCAGGATATATGACACATATCCATGAAAAGGCCATAATGAAATGATTCGTTTTGTGTAATTAATGTATGCTTATAAAATTATCCTACCTGTCTTTAATTATAAGAAAGATCCAAATATGTTATAATTTCATTTAAAAAATTGTAAAATTCATGGTAAGTATTCTAAATGCTAAAGTAGCAAATATTTTTGATTCTCAGAAATATTGTAGCCCTTATAATGTGCTATAAAATAAGTTATTGTATCTCTGTAGGAATTTCTTAGAGTACTTTTATATATATTTTTATTTCAAAACTAATACTACATAGAATTTTCTCCAAAAGTATTTTATTGTATTTCTATATAAAAATAAGATATATCAGTATCTTTAAACTATATGTCACATCTTAATCTACAAATTCCCTTACAAAAAGGCCCAGAGATTTATCTCTAGATTAATTCTAGATTCTGTAAACTTGGTAAAACAATGTAAACCATCAGAGAATAGAGAGATGCATGCATATATATATGTTTATTGTCACACTATCCATAATAGACAAGATATGGAACCAGTCAGCATGCCAACCAACAGATGAAAAGATAAAGAATTATGTGCATAAACATAATGGAGTTTTAGAAACACTTAAAGTAGATTGAAAGGAGCTCATTTGTAGGAACATTGACGAAACTGGAGACTATCATCCTAAGCAAAATAGGCATGTCACATCGAACGATGTCTGATGTCTGAATATTTCTTGCCATATTTACTCAAACAGCTGTCAAAAGATTAATAAAAAGAGTCAAATAAAGCAGAATTTATTCAGCAACTCTAACTACACATACACACACGCACACACACACACACACACACACACACTGTTTGTAGTATGCTAAGTACTATACAACTCATAGTATGTAGAGCATTGGAGTTTAAATAGTTCAACACATAAAATGTCTTTTTAATTCCTTTTGAATTGAGATTTCAGATATTTGAAGAATTTAATAGATGCTAGTAGAAGAAAGATGTTTATGGGTCTAATAGAAATCTGTATTAATATATGTTACAATAGAAATTTGGAATTTACTATTTTCTCCTCTTCTGTCATCAATTGTTTCATTTTATTGTTGTAAAACTTATTCCCTTAATACTTGTATTTTTAGCTTAGCCTAAAATACCATACTTAGATATGATTTACTGCGACTTGAGTGTAAAATTTGTTATGTGTTTTTCTCAATCTCTGTTTTCATTGAATTTGTGTGCATTTCATACAATACATGTTAATCATATATAAACCCCCCTCCTCCATGTACACACATCGTAACCCCCTCCCACAAGATTTCATTCATTATGTCTTACATGTTAAGGCCTATTGAGTCAAGTACCAAGATGCCCTTTCGTGCAAGTTCATCCTCTGGAGTCTACTCAGCCTATCTGGAGTCACTCCCTTAAAGAAAGTTTTTATATTATTATCAAGATAAAGAAAAAGAAATTACCAAAATTTCTTCAGAAAACAAATAACATCAAAAAATAAAATATTGATTTACAACTTGATAACAAGAAAGTAGTCTTAGAATCTATGAAAGAATCATAATAATATTTTTATTTATTTATTTAAATTGGCCATTAGATGGTATACCTATGACATGAAGAAAATGTATACTTCAGAGGGTGATTAGTTTAATAATTAATGCATTTAACTTCTTTTGATCTCTGTCAGTCACTGTAGTATATGTCTGTGTGTGATTGTATTTTTCTGTGTGTAATTTTAAATAGCTCATATTAAATATAACTCATACCAGGAAACTAAGACTCTGTTATAATGCACACTTTCCTCTTAATTAAGTGTGCAACTTTTGAATAGTGCTACCTAAAAGAATCTTATTTGTATATGAAAAAAGAAATCTAAGCAATTTTCTATTAAAAGTTTGAAAGGAAAAACACATATTGATCAGTACTAAGTAGTAAACATTTATTGCAGTGTTGTCAGTTGCCGTATTTCAGATCAATACAAATCTCACCCAAAGCTTCTTAAATGCAATAAGAATCTGACAAGACCTTTTTGTCACCGATTAGTGTTAAAGCAATGAAAGAGCCCCCAAGGAAAATTGTCTTTGGTTGAAATGCCAGCTGCATCCTGTTTCTGATATATTCTAGCCATGTACCACATCTTTATTGATGTTGTGGATATCTACAAAGAAAAAAATCTTGCATGCATTATATGCTGAATAAGGCAAATGAGCATCACAAACTGAGATCTTAAATTTAGATTAAAATTTTGCATCCAAAAGTCACCATTTGAAAGAGATCATGGTCTGTGTGAAATTATATTAGAGAGTATGGCTTCAAGGGGTGCAACTTGTTTATGCTGATCAGCCACATTGTTTTCAAGTTAATAAAATGTCATTAAGATATTTCCATTAAGCTTTTCAAACAATTTATATTTCCTAAATAGGAGACGACTGTTTTGAATTTAACTCAAACTTTTAAATTACACAAGAAAGCAAACATTTTAAAGAGTAGAATCTAATTTGGAGATGCAGAAGTAGTTCTAAGGAGCCCAAGACAAGTTCTATTTCACGAATTCTGATAGCACCAGAACTCAGTCTTTTTGGTAGGACTGTGATTTCAGTTTGCATACAGAAGCAAGCATTCAGAAGCCTGCTTATCTAGAGTACATGCTTCTGTTGGATAAAGAAAGGACATGCATCTGTGAAAAAAAGTCAGATGCAATTTTACAAAATGCATCAGTTTATTTGCACAAAGACTTGTCTTTTTCACAGAAGACAGAATTTGGTTAGGGGATTGTAACTTTCAATAAAATGAATGATCTTAACATCCTTTACACCCCTCCCAAAGTGGTATCACCCAGGACCACCTTGAGCAGAAAGACAAGGAGCTGGGAAAGTCCTATGACCCACCCACCCCGTCTATTGGTCTTGGATGTGAGAAGAGGAGGGGGTAAAGGATTTAAACTGGGGGCCCAGGAGGCTGGCCCTTTTTCCCCCTCCCCTATTGGCCATTTGAATCTGTTCACCAGGAAGTCGCAAGATCCAAGCCTCCTGGATTTACTAATGTAACTTGCAGAGGGGAAGGTGGGCGCCCATGTTCAGTAAGTAACCCCTTACCCACTGCTCTGTTAGTAAGTCCAAGTAAACTATGTAGAATTTGCTTAAATTTGAGTGAAGTAATTTGTGTGTTTGTTGCAAGGCCTGGGGAGATTTTTGGGTTGCAAGGCTGGGGGTGGGGAGGTGTGGGAGGCAGGTGAAATTGGTCTGCCTCTCCCAAGGAGAAATTTTAATATCACACTACATCCTGATCCCCAGTAGTCGAACAAGCTCAATTTTTCGGTCTAGTTTGTTAGAGCCTTCACAGGCTGTCCCCATTCCAATATGGCTTTCCATTCCTGAGACGAGCCTTCTACCCTGGTAGTGCCAGCCACCGACTAACTCACACTAGATTCCAGAGACCAGCCTTCCTCCCTGGTAAACCTGATTCTGTGCATTGTGTCTTCATTCCCCTCCCGCCTCAACAACTCTATTCTCCCCTACCCAACATCCTGTTCTCCTTCTAGTCTTGGGCACAGGCCCACTTTTACACTTAGTCGCTCAGATATCTGGACTACCTTTTTACCTCTGCCTGACTGTTAGCTCTCCAAATCTCACCATGCCCATCCCCCTACCCTCTGCAATGTCTCCCACAGTTTCAGTGCTAGGATTCTGTGCCCTTTAGTAGGGGGCCAGACCTTTGCAGACAGCCTGAGAAAGCCGGAATTCACAGCCTTTTCCTAGAGATTTTCCCAAATTGTGTTGTGACTGAGGATTAGAGCAGTTCAGACCTTAGGAAACAGACTTAGAGCATCTGATCTCACATGCTTGTGATTCTGAGGGAACTCCTGAGCAGTTAGACTAGAGCTATCTGTTCCATCATTATAAAATCAAAAAGGGAAACCAGAAACCTTGAACAATCAGCTCTTATACCCAATAAGAAGACAATCAAGTCATATCAAGTACACAAACAGAATCAGACTTGAGCTCAACAAAGGAAAGTTTGAGCCTCACATCAGAATCACAAACAACAAAAGAAGTCCATATGCCAAAATCACAATGAAGAAATAATAGTATGAAAATTCCAAATAATATGTCCCCACCAAACATCACCAGTTTATAGAGGAGTTCCACAATGAGAACCCCATGAGATAAACAAGGATATGGAGTTTAAAAGACGAATCAAAAACATCATCAAAATATTCAATTAATTTAAAGAACACACAAACAAATCAAAGAACTAAAAGAAGATAGGGATAAACTCCTGAATAAATTCACAAAAGAGATAGAAATATAAGAGAAATCACAGCCTGAAATGAAGAAAGAAGTGAAAAACTCAGTAAGCCAATTTGAAATGACAGGAGAAATGGAAAATAATATCAAAACTGATGGATAAAGTTGAAAAATTGGAGCACTTAAGCAAAATTATGAAAAGTTTACTAATTAGAGAAATAGATTATGCAGGAAATATGGGACATCATGAAAAGACCAAAATTATGCATTATAGGCATAGAGGAAGGAGAAAAATCTCAGGATAATGGTATTAACTAAATCTTCAGAATGAAGAGGAAAATTTCCAAAAATTAAGGAAAGACATCAGCAGAAACATTCAAGAAGCACATACAACACTTTAGACAGTACCAGGAAAGAAACACCCAAGAGCAAATTGTAATAAAAGGACTAAGTGTACAGAACAAAGGGAGAATACAGAAATCTGCAAAAGAAAAACAAGTTACATATAAAGGAAAACCCATCATAATAACAGCTGACTTTTCATTGCAAACTATGAAAGCCACAAGAGCTGAACCAAAGTATTCCCAGTACTAAATGACCATAGATGACAACCTAAAATATTTTACTCAGTAAAAATGTCTATCATAGTTGAAGGGGAAAGAAACATAATTCATGACAAGAATAGACTGAGAGAATTCATGTGCACCAAACCAGGTTTTCAGAGAATACTTAGATCAATACAAAATGCTGAAGAAAGGAACGACTGTGAATAAGGGGCAATAGAAGGAAATTAAAGAAGGTATAATCAGGAGCACAGATTTAAAGCAAGAATGCCAACAGAAGTTAAAATGACAGGAACCAATACACATCTTTCAAAAATAACTTTAAATATTAATGAACTGAACTACCCAGTAAAAAGACACAGGCTAGTTGAATAGATCAATTTAAAAAAATCCATCTTTTTGTTGTCTGCAAGAAACCCATTTCATCTTCAAGAAGAGATGCTAACTACTTAAGATGAAAGAATGGACAAATATTGTAAGCAAATGTAATTAAGAAAAAAAAAGTAGGACTTCTCATTTTAATATCTGACAAAATAGACTTCAAACTAAAACTAATCAGAAAAGAGGATCACTTTATTCTGATCAAAGGAACAATTAATCAAGAATATATTACATTTATGAATACATGTGTATCAAACTCTGGTGCACCAAGCTTAATAAAATCAGTACTACTGGGCCTTAAGACACAGATTAATCACAACTCACTAACAGTAGGTGACTTCAATATCCCATTGTTTCCATTAGACAGATCATTTGAACAGAGAATAAACAGAAAGGCATCTAAATTAAACAACACCGTATATCAAATGGTCTTAACAGACAACTACAAAATATTCCACCCAAGCACCAATAAATACATATCCTTTTAAGAACCCCATGGAACTTTCTCCAAAATTGACCACAAACTGGGGCACAAACAAATCTCAGCAAATACAAAAGTTGAAATAATTCCATGCAGTCTATCACACCACAATGCAATAAAGCGTTAAAATCAACAACAGAAGAAACTTTAGTAACATGATCAACACATGGAAACTAAACAACACATTCCTAAATGACTAATGATTCAAAGGAGAAGTTAAGAAAGAAATGAAAATTTTCCTAGAATAAAACAATAAGGAAACTACAAAACAACAAGCACTCTGTAACTCTTTAAAGGCAGTCCTAAGATAGAAGTTTATAGCTCTAAATGTTTACATTAAAATCTGAAATAGCACAAATAAATAAATTAATATTGCAACTAAAGAATCATAAAAGGTAAAAACAAATGAAACCCAAACCAAGCAGAAAAAAAATAGCAAAACTCAGAGCACAAAAATCAGAGCAGAACACAATATAAAAATAAATGAATTCAGGATACGATTCTTTTAAAGGTAATCCCTAGTTAACCAAAAAAAAAAAAAAGAAAAAGAAGAAAAGAAAGAAAGAAAGAACAGCTACAAATCAACCACATCAGAGATGGAAGGGGAATCATCACAACAGACGACAAAAAGATCTAGAACTTTATACGGGAATATTTTAAAAACCTATATGCTATTAAATTTGAAAATCTCAGAGAAATGGATATTATCTAAAATATTGTGAATTACCAAAGCTAAACCAAGAATAAATCATCAGCTCAAACAGACCCATAATATATAAGGAAATGAAATATTAATCCAAAAACTTCCTGTCTAAAAAAAGCTAAGGTCCCATTGGATTCATAGCAGAATTCTACATGACATTTAAGGACGATCTATATCCAATATCATTTAAATTACTCAAAAAGATAGAAACAGTGGGAGAATTCCCTGATTCCTTCTATGAAGCCAACATGACTCTAACAGCAATACCAGTTAAGTATACAACCAAAAAATAAATAGGTAAGCCCATACCCTTAATGGAGATAGATGAAAAAAATCTCAAGAAAATATTTGCAAACCACATATAGACCCACATCAAAAAGGCAGTCAATCATGATCAAGGTGGTTCTATCCCAGATATGCAGGGGTGATTCATTATCCGTAAGTTAATAAGCATCATAAAGCATATGAATGGACTAAAAAATAATTGCAAGGACATCTGAATAAATGTAGAAAACACCTTAGACAAAATTCAACATACATTTATGTTAAAAGTTCTAGAGGGAATTGGACTGGAGGAAACATACCTCATCACAATCAAAGCTATATAAAAAAACCCAAGGCCAACATCATTCTAAATGGTGAAAAATTGAAAGCATTTCTGTTAAAATTAGGAACCAGAAAAGGTTGTCTACTATCTCCACTCCTGTTTAATATTGTGCTTGAAATTCTTGTTACAGAAATGGACAAGAGAGGAAATTTAAAGTAATACTCATTGGAAAAGAAGAGATCAAATTATCCCTTTTTTGAAGATAACATGGTATCATACCTGAGATGACAAATTCCACCTGAAAACTCCTAGAGATATTAACATTTTCAGTAAAGTGACAGGTGACAAACTTAATCTAAAAAAAATCAGTAGTGTTTCTCTCCACCAATAACAGGCAATTGGAGAAAGAGACCCTCTCATTCCCTATAGCCTCAGAATATATCTTGAAATAAAACTGACCAAAAAGTTAAACATGGAAACACTGAGAGAAATTTTTAGATCTTGAAGAAAAAAAAATTAATGAGGACACCAGAAGATGGAAGGAACACCTATACTTATAGACTGGAAAAATTAATATTATGAAAGTGATCACAATACGAACAGCATTATATTGATTCAGGGCAATCCCAATCAAAATCCCCATGACATTCTTCCCAGTATTAGAAAAATACCTCCTAAAATTAATATGGAATCACAAAAGACCTATACAAAGAAACTCTGAACACAAAGGGCAATATAGATAGAGGGATTACTATACCACATTTCAAACTATATTACAGAGCTATACTCATAAAAAGCAGATTTATACTGTTAGAGATCCCCTAGACCAATGGAATATAATTGAAGACTCAAACACGATTATATGCAATTTTAGTCACCTGATGTTTGAAAAAGTGGCCAAATCACTCACTGGAGGGAAGATAGCAACTTTCTAAACCACACATTTGTTGCTCAGGAATTAAGGTCAAGAATCAACACATGGAAACTCATTAAACTAAAAGACTTCTGTACGGCCAAACAAACATCCAAGGAAATTAAGAGAAAACCCACAGAGTGGGTGAAAATCTTCATCAGCGACCCATTTGACAGAGGTTTAACATCAAGAATATATAAAGAATCAAGAATACCGGTGACCCACTTAACAGATGGGCTAAATATATGAACAGATAATTCTCAAAAGAAGAAATAAAATGGCTCAAAATCAGCTTAAAAAGGCACTCAACAGGTTAATAATTAGGAAAATGCAAAAAACAAACCACTTTAAAATTCCATCTTACACCAGTCATATGAGTTAAGATCAAGAGTACAAATGATACTAAATGATGGAAAGGATGTGGGGAAAGTTGACCATTCATTCACTGCTGTGGGATTATAAACTCTTGCAACCCATATGGAAAGAGGTGTGGAGAACTCCTAAAAGTTCAACAATCAACCTACCATTTGACCCATTTATATCACTCCTTGGCTTACACCCAAAGGACTCATCCTATTGCATAGATGCTTGCACATCCATGTTTATTGCTGCTCTTTTCACAGTAGTGAAGAGAGAGAAGCTACCTAAGTGTCCATCAACTGAAGATTTGATATTAGATATTGAAAATGTGGTACTTTTACACATGGAATTCTTTCTACTCAGCAGTAAAGAAAGATAAAGTCATAAAATTTATACTCCAATTGATGAAATCATGGAATCAGATACTGTTATGCTAAGTGATGTAACAAGATTCAGAAAAGCAAACAAAATATGTTCCTCTTCACTTATTCAACCTAGCACCAAACCCTTAATATGTATGTAACTCTGATGTTACTGCAGGAACTAGGAAAATGGAAAAGAATCAGGGAGGTAACAGGAAAAAAAGAATCCGACAGAGAAGAATTGTAGTGCACAGGTGTTACTAAGGGAGAAAGAGATAACAGGGGTTATTTAAATAGGAGCGTGGAGGGAAGGTTATACAAGGAGTTATGAGGACAATGGGAAAGAAGGAGCTCAGTGCGGTGTGGCCATAGGAGTCTGATATTATCAAGGGAGAAAGGGGGAAATGGGGACACTTTAAGGGAGGGTCAGACGGGGAGAGACAGAGTAGAGATAAACTGTGCTCAGCTAGTGTGAAACACCAGAGGAAATCAGATTAGTCTAATAACCTAATGATAAATCATACATTCAGTATCTCTACATGAATCCCTGTGCATAGCAGAAGTCTACATAGCAAGAAACCATGCCAGACAGGAAAAAACTTTTCTTTGAGTTATTGGCCAGAGTGATCCAAGAGACTCCCCAAATCATACAGGCTGTTGCCTTTGATCACCTCCAAGAGCTTCAAGGTTAAGACCCTAGTTCTGGAAGCATGACATACTTCAGAGACTATATTTGGAGCAATGGAGCTGGAACTGACCTGGAATCCATTCTGCTGAAGGCAAAGTCTCATAGCTCTGGAGAGCACTATGCAAGCAGCTAAGGAAGAACATAAATTGATGGCCCAACACCAGCCTTGTGATCAACTAACCACATTAATGATCGGCACAACATTTAACACTGGTGCACAAGACCCACTTTTATTTTAGGGCCAATCAATGACTACCTAATTGGTCTTAGAGCCCACTCAGTGGGAGCAAACTCATGTGTGGTACTGTAATCATAGTCAAATACACATGACGGAAGATGTCATAGATTTTAGAGAAAACTCCAAGAGTATCACATTCCTAGGATAGTGCAGCCTCTTACTAAGTGAAAAAAATATGTATCCTTATATATACAGTCAAGTATCTCAGTCACCACGCATCAAAGAATAATACATTGCTCCAAATGGAGATGACTATAGAGTCACAACTGGTCACACACATTGTCTGTGAATTGCCCATTCCTATGCGGCAGATCTACAATGCCACCTCTACACCCAACACTCACACAACATTGAACAAGGGTTAAAGTGAACACTAAAGAATCTTTCAGCTCTCATTTATGAAGACCCCTGATGTAAGTGGGTCAGAAACATAAAAGGTCAAAATGGTCAGCACAGAGATTAGGAGCCTATGGAGAGTGAGTCCCTGGTGGGACCGCTATACTAAGTTTCACTCTCCCAAGGCTCAGGGACCATTGTGCAAGAAAGGGTGGAAATATTTTAAGAGTCAGTGAGGAGGTGCATGATCATATGGGAATAGAATCCTAGAAGGTCCTTGGACTTTTCTCATATGAACCTACAGCAATGGTTTAGGCATGCCCCAAACCCATACAAACACCAACAGTGTAGCAGACCAAAATTTTTTCACTGGAGAAATATTAGCAACTGATTACTGTTCGGTGAGGATGAGCTAATCTTCCAGAAGTTAGGGATGCTGTATGGGAAGACTAGATCTGGGTCGATGAATCTGCAGTGAGGAACATTTGGGTATGTTAACTTTACACAATAGACCTTAACGCCGATGAAGAATGCATGGATTCCAGTTGGGGTGCTTTGTTAGAGTGTCAGTGGGGAAGTGGGTATAAAGATGATTCAGATTGATTGAGATGAGATATTCTGTATGAATAAATATTTAAAAAAAAAGAAAAAAGTATTTATTTGAAGGTGACGTCTGTGAATATCACGCTATAGTACAATGGAATTTTTAAAAGTTATAGAGCAAGATCACCATTAAACACATACTGTTTTAATTTCTTCTTTCTGATAATACAGCATCTTATTTTTTAAAACAGAGATGAACATATTTTAAAATACCAGTAATAAGATCTTAGAACACTAAAGTTGAGAGAATTTGCAGATGATAAATACAGGATCTTACATTAATAGGATTCTCAAAACACCTTATTTTAGCTGGGCATAGTAGTATATTCCTTTACTCTTAACTCCCATGTGGCAGAAGCAGGATGATCTTTGTGTTTCCAATGCTAGCTTGGTCTATGTAGTCAGTTCCAGGCCAGCCAGTAATACATAGTGAAATCTCATTCCAAAATATAATAAATAAGTTGCTTAGAGATTGTGTAGTAATTAGGAACACTCATTTTTCTTGCAGAGGATCAAGTTTAATTGCTAGCACCCACATGGTAGTTAACAACTGTCTGCAACTCCAGTTTCAGAAGATCCAGTGCCTTTTTCTGAACTCTGTCTGCATTGCATGGTGCACTTACATACGCCCAGGTAACACATTTATACACAAAAAAGATAAATTATTTAAAAATAATAATAAACAAAAAATACAGAGCACCATTACTTTAAATATCTAGTTTTATAAGGTAACAGTTTGTGGAAAATACCTCATCTTTGCAAAATAAAAACCACATTTTACAACTGAAATTTGGACAAATCCAGAAGCTTGTCTTTTGTTCATGATACTTTTTCTAAATTATTATTTTACGTGTGTCAGTTTTCACTTACATGTTTGTAAGTGCACCCACTGTTGAAAAGAGCTTCTTTATTTCTATGTCTGGGATGCAGTAGCTCAAGACCCAGGGTGTTAGTGTACCTCTCACTACTTATGTCTCACACTATGCCTAACCTAGACCTCTTTACAGTGTAGCTTTTCCAAAATAGCCCAACCTTTCCCAAGACATCTGGCCACTCCTTGAGTCTTCTGAGAGTGCACAATGCAAGGCTTTTTCATCTGACATTCAGTCTTTGTAGTCCCTGAGGTCCCTTTAATTATAGTCTATTGATCAAATAATACTCTAAGACTAGGCAGAATTCAAGGGAGAGCGAATACAATGAGATGAACAGAAAACGCTTGCACAGTAGGAAAAAATCAATGATGGTTAAAGAGGGTTATTTTGGAGGTTATCAAAAGTATCCTTGATGTTTTAAGACAGAATTTTAGATGATAGGCTTTATCAAATACTATGTTGTTATTCCTGCATTTTTCACTCTCTAGTGATAATAAAATTAGGAGAGTAGTAAAGGAAACTGGGATTTAGCCTTGGAGTGCCACAGCCTGTATTTACCTTGTGAAGGGATATCTTCTGTTATCTCTTTGAATATGTAACTGCTGTCCCACTTATTTATACTTCACCAAACTGGAGCTGTTCTTTCTTAGGTTTGAGGAATTTTTTCTCTTTTCATAAAACCAGAATTCAGACAAAGAATATTGTTATTACCTTCTACACCTAATTATGTTTTCTTTATGTCTCACCTGAACCAAACAGTAACTCACTGAGTAGTAGGGATTTTATAATTGTAGTGTTCATAACTTACCAAAAGAAGTTTTCCTACCTTAGGAGTACTACATAATAAGTTACTGAAGCATCTTTATGTTACTCAATGAATTAGACACAAATGTGTAGCAATGGTCAATGCAATGCATGTAGCCTGATGCTAAAGAACATCTGCCATGTGCTGATGTGCCATTCTCACACCATAAAACAAACAGCAGAGGCTAGTCTCACTAAAAATAAAAGCATTCGGAATCTATCAAAGCAGGTAACAGATGTTTCAGTCAGATGGTCAAGATGAAATATGTATTATATCTGGCATCCATGCAGGAAATAAACTGGATTTATAACTTCCACATGGTTTTAATTACTCTGCACTCAGAAAAGTTTTATTGTTAAATTTAGTATTCTTATTAAAAGAGATTGGAAGCATTCCTGACACCAGCAGTGTGAGACGAAATGTGATAGGCCTTATTTAATACAAGTTTTTAATTCAATGTGGAAAACTCTCTTGTACTAATTAACACTGACCTCTACATTTTTCTTAACATTAATTTACACGGGCAGAAAATATAGTTTTGAATAAATATTTTGTCTAACTTCTATAGTGAATTTACAGACTTATCAATGTCTAGCAAAATGCCAACAATACAGACGTTTTTAGATATAGCAGATTTCATTATGGTATTGTTGCCTTATCAGTTACAATAATTTCACTTACTGATGAATCATATTTATCTATTGCCAGATGTCCTTTAGAAATCTCAGCTTTCTCCTTTGTGTTGGTATTTTTAAGTATGAATGTATAAAACTTCCGAAACATCACATGGCAAAATTAGCAAAGCAAGAAATGAAAAGAAAGCACAATGCAATTATTTTGGTTTTGAGCGATGAACCATGCCATATGATACTTTTTTAAATCTGTAGATTTTTCAGGTCTTTAAATAATAATTAAGCACTAATATTTGAAGATGTTAAAACAGACATAAAAATTGATTAATATGCAACCATTAAACAACCCAGAAACTGTAGGTTTTTTTTTTTTAAACTGACCTAAAGAATAAAACATGACTTACTTTAAGCTCCATGTCAAAAATGCCATTTCTAAGCTGTGTCTCATTAGGTAACCTAGCAGCATCCTTTGCAAACCTGGTTAACCCCAAGGATTACTTTTACTCTTTCTAACTCATGAACTCATTTTGAATGCTACTGCTGTAGCCATAGCTGTCTCTTCCCATCTTAAAACTAGCACTGATGATAATTGCCTAGTCTTTCCACTGTTAAGTTTTTCAAGGAGTCTTTGACAAGGCGCCTCTGTAATGTTTTCACCAGCCATCATTTATAGACACCCTCACAAGTCACCAATAATTGAACTTAATTGCAGGTGCACTGAGACCTTTATGATATCAAAACAAGAGGCCAGAAACCAATCATGCCAAGATTACAACAGAATGTCATAGCCATGTATGTACCAGGGAGATAAAATGAACCTATAAATGTAATATAGTTTTAAAATGTTTGGCTCAAGCAATTCATTTTAATGTTTTTTCCCTCTCTTCTCAGTAATGAATCCTTATCTGTTCAGAGTAGCTGCTTACTAACTGCTGTTCTGTCTGCTTTATTATGAAAAAAAAAATTACATCAAATCTTCACAAATGGATAAAGTATTTCATCTTTTATTAGCTACTCTCCTCCACAGACAGAGTACAGCCAGTAAAGATGTCATTCTTGTTCTTTGAAACAAGTAGATTAGTCTATTTTCTCTTGGGGTTTAGTGAAGTCCTTCAACAGACGTGACTGGCAGAAGAAGGCGCTGAAGACTCTGGCCCCGGGGAATAGATTGCTGACTTGATAAATCTTCAGGTCACTAAAGGTCATCTCTTGATGTTTGGAAGCAAGATTGACTCACTAACAAATACCAGCAAAAGATCTTTCTGTCATGTAAGATATAAAGAAAGCAAACTAATATTGAAAAAGCATTTACATGCTGGCAATACCCTTACCCAGACAAAGCAGAGACGGAATCTGTTCAGCTGTATATAGAGGAAGAACGATTTACTATTCTTTTTAATTACTGTCCCTGCTTCAGGAAAACAGACACTTTTTTAGTTGTTTAGATCTCCCGTGAGATCTGCAGAAAATACAAAGCAAAATTCCCTAAATAGGCAATTTCAGACAGAAAGACTATAGCCATGTCTTGGAAATAATTATTTGAAATTTGGTATTTAAAATATAAAAATTTGAAGAGCTTTGTAAAATCTGCTAGAAATGAAAACATCTCATTGACATTTAAGATAATATTGATATGTTATTAATGAATTCATAAACCTTAATTGTAATATCACCTAAAATATTTTTAGTTTGAAATAATAATATCCATGATTCAGGAAACAAAACCAGAAAAAAAGGTACAGTGAGAAGAAACAATCTGCACTTCCAGCTATTCTTAAATTTAGGAAGCAAATCTTTTTTCATTTATCTTTGAAGATTCAATAAGAAAGTTTAATATGTGGTCCCAGTGATTTGACCTGCCTTCAGGAAGGGTAATAGGAATATGTTTGTAAGTCATTTTCAGGTTACGTTGATCCTGTCTGTAAAAGAGCAATGAAGGAGGATGAACTCACATCATAAAGAGGAACCTTAGCATTCAAACACTCACAAAACGTAAGAGGCAAAGATGGGCTCTTGACTAAAAGGAACCTTTGTGAAGGATGCAAATCTATTTCACACATTGTAAAGTTGAATGACTAATCTAAATACATACGCTTGCTTAGGAATGCACTTATGTGTGTGAGTGTGTGTGTGCGCACATGTGTGCACACACACATACACAAGATTATTAGATTGTAGATGTGATACCTGGCATGAATTCCAAAACATGGCTCTGTAAATAGGTGTTGATTTGTTGATTTCTAATACCTTACAGATACATTAATTGGATGGAACCTAGAACATATGACTATTCTTTGCTTCTCTAAAGCATTCTCAACAAAATGAAACTTCTGAATAACTGTACTTAAATTAATTGGAGTTTACAAAGAATATATATATATATATACATATATATATATATATAGTCACTTGACAATTATAAACACAAGACAGATTTATTTCACTCATAGAAACTGTGGTGAATATAAATCACCCTAAGAACTAGACAATATGAAAAATATGAAAGCATAGAAATGTATGACTAAATTTTCATGATGAGGCTCTGGAATTCCATAGAAGAAGGATAAATGTGATTTTAATTAGGCTTTTTGTGTGTGCCATTCCCAGTGTGAACACATCCTTAAACACAAAACTAGTCCATTCCATGGATGCTGATTATAACTGTCTAACCACAAGTCCTCAGATCATATATGCTTTCAGTGGAGTACTTCGGCTTCTACTGTGCATGTGTCTGACACAAATCTTTGAAGAGTTCAAGACTGATAGAAAACATGGTCTTGAAATGCCTTTGAAGTGATAATAAGGCAAGTAATTTTGTTCAAGTAAGAGTCCAGGATTCATACCATTCTTAGTATGACTAAGAACCTTCTATGACGTGAACAATTCAAGGAATACACAAAGATTCACAAGACCTTTCAGAAGCCTATTATGTATAACGTGCAGCATGCTAGTGAGGGAGCAGTCTCAGCATGATGATTTTTTTCCTAAAAGGTTGACTCTCTGTAGATTGACTGAAATTAGCTTGTGATGATGTTGTTCAGAAGCTGGATCTAAACAGTGTAAAACTTCCTCTATTCAAGATAACTTTAAATGACTTGAATGAGCCATGTAAAGAGCATCAGTCTGAGAAATCAGCTCATCTGAACATTTTATTTGATCAAAAAAAAAAAGAAAGCTCTAGAGAAGCCAAGAAACTTTACATTTTTATTTCTTTTATAGTCTTCCTGGAAGCTTTCACGTAGCCTCTGCTATATTGATATCACTTACATTTGAATCAAGCATAACCGTCATCCAGTGACAAACACGCAGCTTCATCTGGTTGGAAATTACTGTACTTGTGCCTCCTGAAAGTCCCAAAGATCTCTGATAGTGACAGGCTCAAGAGCCCGATGTATCTGTTCAGTGAAATCAATGAATAAGTAAACAAACAATCTTAAAATTCGCTATTTCAAATTGTACTTGGAACTCATAGATGGTAGTTGGGAACTGAGTTTTATGGCTTGGAAAAGGCCCTCAATTAGTGATATGATTCAAATATCTTTGGGGCGAAAACAATGTGCAAATCCAGTGAAGGCCTTACTTATATCTTTCTTCTAAATAAAAACAACAACAACAACAAAAAAAAAAACACTCAGAAGTTCTACATGATGAAGTCTCTCAAGTTCACAGTGTCCTTATCAACTGCAAACAACCATAGGACTGGGCTTAAGAACTTGATCATGGAGAGTTTCTAAGAAGAGGTTCACAGGGAATGCATTGTTCTGCTTCTTTGTCTTTCCCTTGTAGGCTTGACTATAGTTCTCTGACCCCTAAGGTTATTGAATTGTACCTATTCATGATCTCCAGCATATGTGTACCTTGTATAAAGCTTAATTAAGGGAAAATACATCTATCTACACAAATAATTATTATTTCTTTACCATGGAAACATTCAAAATGTCCTTTCTTCTAGTCTTTAGAAACATTTAGTATAGTAAATTGTCATTTGAGTAGTCACTCTACTGTGTGGCGATGCATGAGAATTCCTTGCTTTTATCTGATGATAATTTAATACCCAGTGACCAACAGATCCCATTTCTCCCACCTTTCTCTCGCAAGCCCCTAGAACAACCACAACCATTCTGTTTTCAGTTAAAGCAGAGATTGTCTTGTAGATAGTGACTCACTGGCTGTTAGAGCATCTCCTGTCGGTCAGAATATGAGATATTAGGGAGTATAAGTCACTCATGAATTTTGTCTGGATAAAGTGAAAAATTTACTTAATGAAACAGTCATCAAAACGAAAGAGAACTAAAATGGGTTCTATGCTCACAGGCTATTGATTAGAGGATTGGGAATATAAAAATGAAGATGGTCAGAAGAGTAGGAATTTATGATTGAATAGCCAAAACAGTTACCTGTTATTTAACTCCATGCATCTGTGCATAGACAACATGCCTGCAGATAACTGGATCAATATCAGCCTTTTCCAGCTCCGCCCACGATGGTCATGAGCCTTTTTCCAAGAAGAGAATTTTATTATAATTTGTTCCTCATGGTCAGAAGCAAATAAGTACCTTCATAGAAACGACAAATATTTTATTATCTCTAATACTATTTGTGGTTTTAATGAAAGAAAATAAAACAAATGAAAGGAAACACAAATAGAAACATTTTCATGATAAAGCTATGCTCACTTTCTACCTCATTTAGTATTTGTTGTTGTGTTTTTATTAAATGAACATTATAAATCCATTTATTTAAGCTAATTTAAAACACACAGAACATTCTTGATATTTTCCATTATTCTATCCAAAATAAGTAAAAATAAATCATAATTGAACAGAAGGAGAAAGGCATAAATCTATTATTAAGCAGCTTTGTATTTTCTAAATGAAAAAGAAATACTTAGGATTATGTAAACAAATAAACATAAGCCATTAAATTTAATGTATACTCAAAATTTAGAAATGAAGACACTCTAATTTTGTTTCATTATCTTTCAATTTCTTGGGCTGGTGATAAACAGTAAGTTTGGTTGAAATAAAATTGGAATATTCTCACTACAAAATTCAAAATTCAATATATAAAAGGTAATGTATTTAATCAAACAGTAACTATACAGCCATGCATACATATTACGTGATAGTAAAATTAGTTAGAAAGCAATACACTAAGTTTAGTTTCCAACAAATTATAATCAGTCATATAAATAAGCCAATTAATAATATAAAGCACAAGCATTTACTTACCCCATAACTGGGAACTAATTTGAATATATTCATACACTGTAAACTGTTGCTTGGTTTCCATTTAAAGTAATTAGGCAACCATGAAATTAAAGGGAACAATTTGATTACATTTCCTATCACATTATAATTTTTTTTTAGGGTTGGAACTGGAGGAAAAAAACCACCTGCTAATACAGCCCTATTCAGTTCTATTTCCACTAATTTATTATGATTTCACAATGTGGATATTTTTAAACAAACATACAAGTTCAATTACTTATACCTTTTACCTTTTACTTGAAATGCAATGTGCAAGATAGGTTTCTGTGTCCTCTAAATTTCTGATAATTGTTTGTTGAAAACATCATTTTTAAAGTGTCAAAAGAGAGCCCATCATCTCTTTGGCTAAAGCTCTTACCTCATTTAAGTGTTTGTCAGTTCTGACCTTTTCAATGATACTTCTCTGACTAACAGAGTGAATACTGAAGCACAGTCTCCCAACTCACACCACAGCATGTCAATTCTCCTGTTCTTCCTGATTTCTTTGTGTAACATTTATCTTCATTAAAGAAATAACTACTAAGAAATTAATATATTAAGAAACATATAGTTAAGAAACAAATATATTTATAATCAGGTTCAGTTTTTGTTCATTTATTGTGCTTAGGGATGTCTAATATAATACCCATTCAAAAATTACTTAAAATCTAGTGGGTATTTTCAGTTTCTTCAGGCAAATGACTTTCTAGTAATCTCACAACCATTCAGGCAATTCTACTCAAATTAGGAAAGATTATGTATCTCTAGAGTGCCAGTTTAAAAGCTGTGTATTTAAAATAGGAAAAAATTATTAATGCTACAAATATGAAATTGTCAAAATTTGTGATACACTTCCATAAGAAACATGTAATACAGAATGCTTAGGACATGTGGTCTCATTCAGACTGATAATTTTAATGGAAAATAACTATGAACATTAAAAACATATCATGCCAGAAAGTCTAGGAAATATCTGTGTGCTTTCAAAACTGCCTTTAATATGTTGCTGGCACAAACAGTGAGTTTGGAAACTCAAATGACCAGTCTTTTTCATTAGATTCACTCACCTTGTTAGATATAAAATTTTATTCCATCAAACAGAAAATTATACATATATATATTTAAAGGATTTGACTATTGTGGAAAATTGATAAAAAAATTCTGTGTGGAAGGAAGTGTATGTGTTTGTGCATGCATATATACCTGTGTGGCAAAGGCATTCATTTTATTCAGTATCCTAGAAATTTAAAACTGATTTATAATTTATCTCATATTTGTTCTGAAGTTTTTACATGTGAAAAGTGCCAGTTTGGTGCACAGTCTCTGACCATCGCAGTCTCTTTGAATTATAAACCCAACCATAAAGCAAAATGAATTGACAGGAAGACTTGCTGATTTGAACACTCAGGAGGGTGGCCTCATTGCAGTGTAATATGCTGAGTACTTGATGAGAAACTCATCAGTATAGAGCAGTGTTCATAAAGCCAGGTGTTAATTTGCATGGCTTTCACATCTCTCTACTTTTTTCTTAATGTCTCATTGTGTTTCTAATACAGTCAACAGGAGCCTTAAACTGAAATGACTTGTATATTTATCTTCAATAGCACTAATGAAAAAATAAAGACTGTTTTTCCACTTTTGGGTAGAGGTGGAAGGGAGAAAGCACTCCTTGTGATGAATGAGCATGTCACACCTAGGCATGTATGACTTGGGTGCAGTCCCTACTGCCTACATTGGTGCAGCAAATTTCATTTGGGCCTGGGGAAAGGACTCTTGGACTTCAAAGTTTTAAATATCTTTTTAGAGTTTGCAAAAAAGAAAATCTCTATAAGTCCATGTTGCTGACAGAATTCTCATTAAAATCTTCTGACTTGCCTGGAATATGAGCGCAGTTTTTACATACTTTGGTCCATAAATAAATGTTCAAAAGAAAAATGTGCAGTTAGGATGTGATGTGAATATAAGAAAAGAAAGAAGAAAGTGATCACCTGTACATTTTAAGAAGAATTCCCACACAGGTTTCAAGAATGTATTATAAACTGTATTTTGAATCATTCATTTTAAAGGAATAAAATCAAACTGGCTTTTAACACAAAGCTAACAGTGAGTTCCACATTCTTCCAAAGTGTGCAAACTTTGATTTTGTGATTGAATTTGAGCTTATACCAGTTCTTACTGTACTAATTTTATCCAAGTTTAATTATTCTCACTTTGTGGAAAAGAGTAATTTTAAGATCAAGATAACATTTTTTTTTTTTCTAGAAGAAGAAATACATCACGGTCCGAGGCTTACAGTAAGTTGCTATTCAAGCCTACATGTATTCACTGCTTCCCTGGGAATTCTGGCAATGACAGGCCTATTTTCCTTCTGAGACACTTAAAATTTCCCTGTGACCTTCTGGGATTGTTCTTTATTTAACCACCTGGAACTTTTTATTGAAACTGCCTTTGCCCCTCTGACCCTGTTGACTCTTTGTTTTCACCTTTTGGTCCTCCCCAATCTGGATCTCATTTGGTCTCTGTAGCCGTATTAGCAGATTGTGTTGAGAGAGGGGAGAATGGCAATTCTACTAGTGCTACAACACATTCATTTGATGATTGGAGAACATATCCCATTATTTCTTTCCAAATCCATGAATCCAAGCACAACAGGTTTGGGTCAGACCATTGTGATACCCGAAACCACAAATGACATGCTCAGATGAATCTCTTCTGATGGAAAATTTTCTTCTACAGGGTACATGGTGGGATTCAAGAGGTTACGAAGTAGTGCTGTGACTTTCTGCATAGATATATATATATTTTTTTCTTTATGGTGTTTTTTTTTTTGTGTGTGTGCTTCTGGTGATCTAACAGTTATACACACTAGGTGAACACTATTAGTTTACACGTTATGGCCTTGGTACTGATTTTATTTGTAACATGTTATTCTAAACCATTTGTTAAAAGATAGTTAAGACTGTCTCCTGGATGCATAAAGTTTATGCCGAATATTATATATAATATGCATACACACATTTTATGTTAAAGGTAATCGTATGTATTTGTTTTAGATTGTAGCTTTAAATCATGAGATAGTTTAGGTGCTTTTACAAGGGAAATTAAAAAATGAAGACTGAAAGGAAAAAGAAAACACTTCTGGTTTGACTTAGGGTCAGTCTGGCTATTACCCTGCATCCTGTGTTTTCTAGGCAAGCACAAAAGTACAATTCAAGGACCATGAATCGGAACCTTGACTTCTATAAAATTCACAATACAACATCCAGATATCCTTGCAGATAAAAATAAGATTCCATTGCCATTGAAGACTCATTTCAGTGTGCACCTCTGTCCCAAGCAGGTTAGAGTGGCCAGTGGATGCCCATGTGCTTGCATGGAGCCGTGTTTCGAAATCTGTCCCATTTGTTGTTGTATATATCAATCGCATTGTGCTGCTATGAATTTGTTTGTATTCTAGACTTTGCTTCTGGGAGAGGAAACTTTAATTGTTCAACTGACAATTTTCAGCCTGACTAATTTTCTAACACAGCCAAATAAATTTGGAAGTTCTGTGCTCTAAATATTTTTCATATGTATATGTGTGAGAAAATATATTGTTATAATTTCAAATTTACTACAAATTGAAATAAGCCTTCTTAAATTAAATGTGGTAAGTTTATAACCACACAAATTAATAACACAAGGATAAATTTATGCAAGGCACATTATTTATTTTATTATCCATAGTCTTCAAATTTTCTTTTGTGTTGTATTTATTATGTCAAAGTTACATGTTAAGTGTTGTGAGAGGACCAAAGCAGCTTTTCTAAAAGAATTTTCTATTTTTTTTTCTGTATTGTTGGTAAAAAAATTCCCCTGCCTCATTTATTATTCTCCATTAAATGACACAATATTGTCCATAGTTTCAAGTTTTTGAAGTAATGTCATATATTTTGCTTTGATTATATAAATGAATACATGTTCTACAATTTCAAGAATAATTCTGCATTGTGAAATGTAAATATGAACCAAGTCTTAATGACTGAAGCATGGGATTTTGATTTTAAAATGCCTTAGGTTTGAATGCATAAACATTCTTCCATTAAGGAGTATTAGTTTTCTCGATTTTCCACTTTAATATTAATGTTAGCCTTCAAACTCTTAAATATATTTACATAAATATGAATAAGCATAACATTTAGATACTGTGCTTCATTAATTATAGAGAAATAATATATTCACATGTTGTTGATGGTCCTAAAATTTGGTCTATCCTTAATGGAGATAGATTTGGCAATATCTATTGCTAAAACAATTTCACACACCTGTGACCAGCAATTTCCCTTCTCAGAACTTATCCTTCAGACATTCTTAGCACTCATGTATATGGCAAAAAATTAAGGGCTGCAACCCCAGAATTTCTATAACAGCAAAGAACTGAAAACAACCCAAATGTTCATCACAGATCAATATCAAACAATAATGAATAGTTATGAATTTTAAAAAAAAGCAAGATTCTACTCACTTATAGGAAAATGATTTACCCTGAGAAGTAAAAAAGGCAAGGCATATAAATCCATGGATAAGATGCTTTCAATTTAGATGAAAAGTGAAAAATAAGAGTATATATTCATTTAAAGATATCTGTACAAAGGAAACTGACATAGTGTATACATGCACAAGAATGTGATTGAATGGAATCCAGAAAAATGAAGCACATAATGAGAAGTGAGATTTCCATGTTTTTGATGTCATTGATACTGCATAAAAGAATACTTCTGAGAAATACATACATGAACACAAACACAAACACACACATATAGATACACACAAGATATTACATCAGAGAGTATAGGAAAACTTGCCAGAACACTCTACAATTGAACAGTTTTCTTTCAAGGAATGTTCAGAAATAATTGACAAAAATGTAACTTAAATGTCCACATTAAAAAATGTGTTTAGATGTAAGCATGTGCACATTGATTGGTGTAATTTAAATCGATTATAGTTATTAAATTTAAATTATAATGTGATAAAATTGGTAAAAATAGCTGTTTTCTCTATTTCCTTAACTACTGCCACCGCCACTATTGCTAGTTACAGTAACTGTGATGGGAAAATGAGAGGGCCTTTATTATACAGACGTTGTCTTTAGAATCACTTTTCATAAAATGATGGTGTTCTTATGCATGCATAGCATGATTTCACATATGAAGACATGTTGACCAAATAGTGCCAGCCTTTAGAAAAGGTTCTCTTCAAGAGCTAGTTATTTCTCTTAAACTGAGTCATTTTCTTCAAATAATTTATCAACATTGGATATTGTTCTATTTATTTCTGTTTCCGTGACAAATACACTGTCCAAAAAGCAACACACTGAGGAAAATTGTTTGTCTTAAAATACCATGATATAATGGATTATTGTTGGGAAGTCCCAGAGGCAGGAAACTGACTTTGAATGTGGTGTGACCAACTGTGAAAGTCTCCTGCATCTGTGACTACAATGCTATTTTAATCAAGGCACCAGATACCATTTTAGGTTGAGATAAACATAGAGTAAATATAGGGTAACCTGCACTAAACATTTTTCATATGTTATATGAAGACAAAATAATTATAACTATTAATAATTAATAAATTATAAATTTTAAGAGATCAAAAGTCAAATTTTATTTGGTTTCTTAGCATCTAAGGCACATTCATTGAAAGGTGCTAAGTTGTGTTTATTTTGAGAAAAATGAACACAAGAATGTGTAAAGAGTGACTTCCCAGAGATACATGATAATTAGAGGAAGGTCATTGTGGAACTTATCTTGGAAAAAGTTACAGTAAGGAAAAGTAATGTTTCAGTTCTCAGATTGCAAACATTCCTGTTGTTTCTGTAAGGATAGCATGAAAAGACAAAGTGGTAGATGAGATCACAGAGGTAATAAGGAGCAACAGAGTCTGCTGTATTATGGTAAGGAAATTCAACTTTATACCAAATGTGATGGAAAGCTATTTTGGTGATAAGTTGTATTAATTTGTTTTTCAATTACAGTGACAGACATCTAAGTAAAACAGCTTAAAAGAAGGAGTGACTTATTTTAACTTAAAGTTAGTGGTGAACTAGCTCCATTGTTTTGATAGCAATTGTCTGACATAACAAAAAGAGAGACTAACAAACTGAATATATTTTTCCAGGACATGTCCCCAGTCATTCATTTCCTACTTGTCAATAATGACATAAAATGATTAATCCACTGCCATTTTTGGAGTTGCATGATCTAATCACCTGTTAATGATTGGATCCATGAGCTTTAGATCTTTTAACTCATGTAACATCTAGGTGGACACTTCATATTCAAACTGTAATAGAAATAGATTTTATCCTGTTTGCATTTTCAAAAGGACATCTAGTTATTGTGTGGACAAGAGTTTAAAAGTATAAGCATTAATATTCATTACATTCCTAAAAGAACCAAATTAGGAATAACAGTGCTTTAATATTGATGAATTAGTGTGCTAGAAATGGTAAGAAATAGTTGAGTTCATTGTATTTATTAAATTATGAGTGAACATATCACAGTTTGGTCATGAGGTGAATGAAAATGATAGTATTGTCTCACATCTTGATCACAGTAAACTTCATAAAGATGAAGAGCACTACTATTGGTTATGTTTAGTTTATAAGTTTTGTACAAATGCTAGCAATCAAAAGAGAAATGCTAAGTAGGAAGCTAGAAAAATGAAACTAAAATTCAGTAGAAAATTAATACTGGAATACGATAGAAATCACCAGTTCATGCTGAAATTCCTGTTAATGAAAGATTTATAGCATAAAGATTTAGAGCATAAAACATGAAAATGTGAGATAGCATCTAGGAAATACAGATAGTGTGAATGTCTTGAACGTTTCATTTCATCACTTAGAGATAAGCATAGGGAAAGAACAGACATCAAGCAATACCACTGAGAAGGTATGCAAAGACAGAGGGAACAAAAGACAAAGACAGAAACAACAAGCAATCAAAAGTCAATACGTATTGTTCTGGAAGCAAAACAAAATGTTATACAAAGGGTCTGAGAAATGGTTCAGGGATTAAGAGCATTGGCTGCTCTTGCAGAAGAGCTAGGTTTGACTTCCACAACTCACATGGTAACTAACAACCAACCATAACTCCAGTTACAGGGGATTCGATGTCCTTTTTCTGCCCTCAGCTGGCACTGGACAACCTACGTGCACTTACATGCAAGCATTATACTCATACACATAAAATTAAAAAAAAACAAAGTTATAAAGTTGTGAAAAAGAAGCAAAAAACTCTATTAAGTCATATGAAAATCTGAATAAATTAAGAAAAGGAAATGAACATGGAATTAAATTTTTCATGTCTTCCAATACAGATAAAAGATCTTTGTAGGGACTGGACAGTTGGCTCAGTGGTTAAGAGCACCAACTGCTCTTGCAGAAGACCTGTGTTATATTCCCAGCACCAGCATGGTGACTAACAACCATTTCCAAATCCAAATTCAGAGGATCCAGTGCTCTCTTCTGACATTCCTGACACAACATGTGTGTACTTACATCAACGCAGGCAATATAATACATATAAAATAAAAATAATAAATAAAATATAAAAGAATTCTTTGTAGACTACTAGAACATCTTGTTTAATTACAATGAATTGACGAAAATAAAAATGAATCAGAGATAGAAAATTTATGTACTCCTTTCAATAGTTTGGTCTTATCTATTGCCTTGCCTTTTGTAATTGTAATGGCCAAATCAATATTTTATTGTATGCCCCAGATTCATGACTTGGAGATAGGTCAATGTATGGGTTCAAGATAACCTCAATCACAACCATAGCTACATTTGGGAAAGCTGAGCTCTCTTTTAAGACATGGTTTAAGCATTCACCCAGTCTCTTCAAGAGAATGCTCAGGTTTCTCACATAATGGCCCAAGTTTTTGAATCATGAAGACTTGAAGAGACAAATCCAACAGTATTTGATCCTAAAGCCTGAGTCATGCAAGATCATTTGTGTAATGTTCAGGTTCTGAGAGCAAAGATAAGAAACTGAAAAGAATACAGAAGAGATTATAAGGTAGTTCTGAAACCTTGAGCTTAAACACTGTAAAGATTGTATATTTACTGGTTCTGTGCCCACCTAGTGTACATTAGCAATTAGCAGTGAATCTTCAAAAGCCTGTGCATGCACCTATATTCTAAGCTGTTCAGAAAACTGAGACAGAAGTGTCACTTAAACATAAAACTTTGTCTAGACAACTTAAGCCCCAAACCAAACCAAAACAAACAAACAAGTATTTTGTCCTTATTACAGTATTCAACCTATGACAAGATAAACACATATCGATGGAATCCTCTCATCTTACAGCTTACTGTACCAGTCAGTACCCCTTGGATTGGTAGAATTTTGGAATTGTCTCTAGGGTAGGAATTTGGTATCAGTAAAAATAAAGCACCAATGAAGTCAGAGTTTCTTTTGTTCAGCATATTGTACATATGTTAAATCACTAACTTTTTTATACTGATATATTAAAAAACATAGATTACATTATAATGGAATGCAAATATATTCCACATCAATATTTTTAAAAATTGGAAATATGACTTACCTGTTTATCATCTGGGAAGATTCACCTAAACCGGTTTGGTTTCTGTTTCTGTAACTTTTGATTTTGTTTTTGATTTTGGTGATTCTCTAACTCATGGACAGAGTCTCATTAAACTTAAAATTTAAGTACCACTAAATTTAAATATTTAAATACCATCAGTCCTCTGGATCCTCAGTATAGTAGATTTATAAGCAAAGGAATTTATCATTTCTATATCATCATGAAGTACAAAAAGTCACATATTTATCTGTCATGAAATTCACAGTTATATCAAATGTTCACCATGAATCAAGAAACCTTACCTTTACATCAAAACAGCAAGTACATAAGCATGTGTTCACAAAGGCAAATTCCATAGCAACATAGATTCCTTACAGATGAAATTGTTATTCACATAAACCATTTAGATGGCTATATCTTCTACCATTTGTAACAGTGTATGTTCTCTTATAGGTCAAATTAAGATGATTATAAATGTTATAACAACTTTAGAAGCAACTGCAACAGCAAAAGCTGCATTTAGTCTAAATAATCTCCACTTCTTGCTTTACCAGAGCTATCACTGTCATCTATGAACTTGAAGAAGTGGTAGAGTTAGGCAAGTGTTTATTAAGAGAATTGTAACAAGTGAAGAAATTATGTTACATACAGGTGCCCTTTTCACATCTCCTAGGATTACTTTTACCAAATTTGTGTGACCATATTACTACCCTTTCCCGCTACTGAATTGGTATAAAGAACTTAGAACGATGGCATCCAGAATTGTGCTTGTGTCCTGAGCTATCTGACACATATACAACCCCAATAACCAATAGATATGGAAATATAAAAAGCCAGATTTTAGATTCCATACAATCTCTCAGGTATATTTTACTTGTAGAGTTTACAAGAGCAACTTTGTCACAATATATAAGGGATTTTGTTTCTTTTCCAATTCCCTTTTCTTTTCCCTCTCCCATCCCTTTCCTTTCTTTTCCTTTCCTACTTCTGCCCTCTCACTTGTTATCCATGGAAAGCTTTTTAAACCTATCACTTGTATTTGAATTTTTGCATTATTCTTAGGCAACCAAACAAAAACTCCAATATTTTATACAAGTATAATTTAGTATGTTGGAACGAAAATTTAATGAAATTTATCAATATGTTCACACTATTATTTTTCAAAAAAGTGAATTAAGTGTTGAATAAATAAGTCTTCCTGAGAGTGTTTCAGATAAATTCTGCACTATGTGACAGGGGCATTGATACTGCAAGAAACAGCAAGAAAGGAACATGTGTGCTTATTTTCTATGACTGTGTATTGATGATAACTTCATTGTTTCACTAATTTCTCCAACTCCCTCAAAACATTATCTATATCAGAAATATAGTACAAAGTGTAATTACTGAATCATCCATACACATAAATATGAAATATTTAAAACATCAGTGTATTTTGCTCTAGGATTTTCTCAGGGATATTCTGAAACTGCTTGACATTATGCAGACCAAGTCTGTCATGCTTTTAGAATAATAATCTATGAAAACAAAGAATCTTAAAAATTCGAAGAGTTAGAAGAATAAACTTATATTTTTTAATCAAAATTTCCCTGAAGCAGACCTTAATGTTTATTTAAATATATTGAACATTTTTTTCTGTTGGGTTGAAATTATTTCTCATGTGTAGGGCACAACACAAGATGGGCCTTAGCCAGGTCACCTGCTACGAGGAATAGAGGAATGGCTCCTGTGGGCTTGGCACTCTGCTCTGTCTAGGTGTGACATCAGCCTCCGCCCCACACCTGGATGACCTGCCTAAGAGATGGAACAATGAGTGGCTGCAGCTGGGACCCCACCCCAGAAGGCGATTGGCTAACCAGAACTATAAGGCCCCTTGCACTTCCTTAAATAAACGAGCTTTCAGGAGCTTGCCACCATCTGCTTCTCACTCAGCCACCCCCTCAATCTGTGTGTTTTGATTCCACACCTACTCATCCCCCTTTGGTGGAGACCCTTCATCCTCTAGGGCTGGCTCGTAGCACAGGGACTCCCAACATCTGGTGTCTGAACAGGGACTCTGCCTCACCTGCCTTGGCAAGACACCCCTGGTAATTGGTGAGTAGGCTCCTTTGTGTTCTGTGTGCAGATGGTCCTTGAGAGTCCGCCTTTCCTGTATTTGTCTCCTTACCCCAAAGGAAGCACACATTGTCACATGGTCCCTGAGATCTGTGCTGGCCCCTAACCTCTTTGGTTCATCTCAGCGAAATCATATGAGGGCTTGCCCCCCTCCCAGCCTTTCTGAACTGAGGCAGGCTATAGCTAAGCCTTTCCAGAGACACTGTGTGGGCAATTGGCCATGGGCAAGGCTGATTTTCCTATCTTTGATTTTAAAAACAAAACAAAACAAAAAATCCTCCTTCCTGCCACCAGGCAGGCTCAGACAGACCTTTTAAATGTTAATTGCCTCTGAAGGGCTTCAGCAGCATTCTGGCACCAAGTCAAGTTCCCAGTAGCATAAATGGGCTCAGACCTCTTAAGTTTTATTTGCCCAGCCCTACTACACTAGCATTCCAGTGAGCATTCTGAATAGGGCTAAGTAGTCCAATTCAAATACTCCCTGTGGGACAGACAGGCTCCAGACTCTAACATTTACTAGAGTGCAGAGATGTGCATCTGCAGAACTTTACAAAGCTGGCACACGTCCTTCACTGCTTTTTGGGTGCAACTGGGGAACTTTTAGAAGCTGGCACATACCTTGGGTGCCACATGTGGGACTCCTGCAGAGGCTTTGAGTGGAGACCTGTGGAGGTCTCCCACTGGTGCATGGGCATTTGGGCCCACAGCATTCTTGCTGCATGTCTCAGTTGGCCCCAATGTTAGCCATTTTGGCTTGTATAGTGATTACAGTGGCTTTGAGTCTCCATTTCATTAGCCATCACTCTGCCATAATGAACAATCTCCCTCCCATCAGGAAGTGCTGCAGCTGCAAGCACTCAGAGGCCTTCTCCTGCAGCGTGGCTTGAAAGTGAAACAAAAAGATTTTAACAGTTTTTGGAATGAAATCCTTGTCCTAGTCCCATGGATTTGTCCTGAAAACGTTTGGGATACCTCCACTCTGCCTTGTGTTCACCTTCTCAGGAAGGGTTAAGTTCTAGAGGGACACAGATCCTCCGCCCCATTCTTCTCTATCCTTTTCACAATAATTGCCTGCCTTAATGGTTCCTCAATTGAGGAGTTATTCATACCCATAATAAAAGCAGTAAAGAGGAACAAAAATTGACCATGCAAGCCTCATATTTGTCCGATCCCCACCTGCTAACTCAGATAAGGAAGAGGAATCCCCAAGTGCCAAGGATGAAACAACACCCATCCCTCCGCCAATGTGGGCTGGAGAACCAGCACAGCCGTTACAGGCTCAGGTTTTTCTCAGCCCTTGGATGAAGCCTGATCCGCACCACCTGCCCTGCCCTGGGTACGCCATACCAACCTCTCTGCCTGCCCCGAACTGGGCAAGCCCTACCGTCCTCCCATCAATACCTCCTGCAAGGACCATCTCCAGCCCTGCCACCCCGCCCCTCTCAACTTTCCCCATAATGTGGGACCAGATGTAGGAGCTGGGCCCTGGTGTCCCTCACCGACATGGCTCTCATTTGCAAAGCAGCTCAAGATTCTGGTGTGGACTCTGCATACTTTGAGCAGGTCCTCATACAGTGGACCATCCACCTTCACAATTACTATGACTGGTACTTTTTAAAGCAGTCTTTTCTCCACCAGAGTCCCTTTAATGGAAAGCAGCCTATAATGATCTGGCTGAATCACAGGCCCGCCAAAATCTCCAGTTGGGATACTGGTTTTCCTGGACATGCTCCCTGGCATGGACCCCTATAGAGACCCTGTGGCCCAAGCCACAATGGGAATTCATGCCTATTTGACCAAATTAAATCTTTGCTCCTCCGAGGTCTTAAGGCCTGCCTCCCACAGAAACCAGACACATTTTCCTGTAATTTAGTCCAAGGCCCATCTGAAGGTTTCACAGAATCTGTGGACTGCCGCATCCCACCCAGCCCAGCTAGAGATGCACTAGTCAAACAACTGGCTTGGGCGGGGGCCTCCATGGCTACTCATAATACTATTGCTGCTGTGTGCAATGAGGAACTCCACAAGTGGATTGTAGCCACCAAGGATATTAATCCCATAGCTTCCCCCTTCAAAGTCCTGATAGCCTCCATCAAGACCCTAACACTTGGCCAGAAGCATACCCTTCAACAAAGCATCTGTTGGGGTTGCAACCAACCAGGGCACCTTCGACATACCTGCCCCTAGTTTGATATGTCCAACCTGAAGCCCAAGACCCCTTGCCCTAAATGTCACAAGAGTTACCATTGGGCCAAAGATTGCAAAACTAAACCCACCAATAATATGCCTTTAAACTTCCCCAGGAGCAACCCTCAGCCCTGCCCATAAGAGGGCACCCTCCTAAAATAAGATGGACTCTCCCTTTTTATGACCATACCCCACATATCTCAGTCTCTTTGGGTGGCATTGAATTAAAGGGCATTGTGGACAAGGGTGCGGATGCCACTATTATCTCTGTCAATAACCAATTGGGCAGATAAGCCTGTACCTAACATCCAGGGTGTTGGTGGATAACAGCCCACTCAACAATTTACGAGACTAGTCACCTGGGAAGACTATGATGGCAACCCAGGGGAACTTCACCCTCTGGTGGCCAATAGCCCTAATATCCTCTGAGGAAGAGACACCCTCGTAGACATGGGTGTCATCATAACTACGGACGATAAGGCTTTTTATGATGACATTATCGCCCATGACACCATCCATCTCTCAGTGCAACCCAACTCCAAAAAGCCATCCAACACCCCACTGCACCCCCAATTCTAGAGGCTACTGTTCAACCTTCTGTTGCCTTGACTGGGTTACCTCAGATCCCATATGGGTCTAACAGTGTCTTATTTTAGAACTGAAACTGACCATCCCCAAATCCCTTGTGAAGAACAGCTTCATCTTGGCCATATTGAGTTGTCCATCAGTCCCCATAATTCCCCCATCTTTATCGTCTCAAAGAAAAATGATAAGTACAGATTACATCAGGACCTTCACAAGGTCAACAAACACATGAAAATGGTGGGTTCCTTTCAAACTGGCCGCCCCCATCCTGGAACCACTTATTAAATATCATATAGTCATATTAGACATTAAGGACTGCCCTTTCTCTATTCCCCTGGCAGTCTAAGACAGGCCCTTCTTTGCCTTTACTGTGTGGGAAACTAATCAAAACATCCCAGCTAAGAGATATCAATGGAAGGTCCTCCCTCAGGGCATGAAAAATAGCCCATCTATCTGCCAATTTTTTGTGTCAACCTCCATGGAGAGAATCAGACTAAAATGCCTCATAAAACATTACGTGGATGGCTTTTTTAATAGCTCACCCCTCACAAGTTATTCTCATGGATCTCCTCAAAATACTTCCTGAGGACCTTAAAAAACTAGGTTTAACTATAGCCAAGGAAAAAATTCAAACCGTTGCCCCTTTTGGGTTTTTAGGGTTCAAAATTTCCACTGATATTCAACCCCTAGCTCCAAGCCTTCTAGTAAAGGATAAGTATTCTCTCAATGACCTTCAAAAACTCTGTGGCCAAATTAATTGCCTTAGGCCCATTTTGCCTATTCCTCCAGCTAAATTCCTTCCACTCTTTGACCTTCTTAAAACCTCAGATAGTCCTTCCCATAAAATCCCTTTAACCAAACAAGAAAACACTTTTACAGGAGATATCTCACCAACTCTTTTCAATTACTCTGGCAAGATATGACCCAACTCTCCCAGTCCTGAATTTAATCCTCTGGATGGAGATGTCTCCCCTAGGAGTCATTTGGCAAAAACAAGCCCCCCTCTACTGGGTCCAACCCTCTTAGTTGCAGACCTATAAAGTCATCACCAAACTGGAGGCAATGCTCCTCCTGGCTATCAAGAAGAGTAATTACACAAACAAAATTTACAACATAGAGCCCTCCAAAATAATTCTGCCCATATCTATGATGGAACTCCAGTCCCTTTTCAGGGATGACCACCTCTTTCATATCCTGGTGGCAGGATTTCCTAATGATATAGAAGACCACATCCCTGCACACAAATTACTTCAATCAATCAACATCAATTGCCACCCTACCCCTGAAGGCCAATCTCCATTCTACACCCTCCAGTCAACCCATTCCCATGGCAGCCTCAGCTTTTACAGATGGCAATAAGCATAGCTATGGATTAATTATTAAGAAAGCCAACCAGCCAGACAAAACTCTTAAGTTTGCTAACCCTCATTCAGTTCAATTAGGTGAACTTTATGCTATCCTCAGTGTCCTAAAACTCTGTCAACAAGAACCTGTCACTATTTTCTCCGACAGTAGTTACGTGGTCCAAATGTCAAGAACGCTTCCCTTACCAACCCCAGGCCCTCTCATAAACCAATAGATATTGCCATTAATGACTTAAAAATGATGGAAAATAGACATCATCCCTGGTTCATTGAGGCATGTATGCTCACACACTGGTCTGTCTGGCTTCATTGCTGGTGGGAATGCACAGGTAGATAAATTTATTGTGGTCACTTCCTTGCCACTCCTAGAACAAGCTAGACGCTTACACCAAAAATTTCATCTCTCCCCCTCTAAATTCAGGTCCTTTACCCTGAGCTTTCTCTTAGCCAATGTAAGTACCTAATCGCTACATGTAAAGTCTGTGCCATTTTGGCCCCCTTTGGCCCCACTGCAGCCACAGGGAATTAACCCTAGAGGCCTTACACCAAATGCCATCTGGCAAATGCCCACATACCTTCATTTGGCAACCTTAAATATGTCCAATTCATCATGGATATCTACTCCAAATTTGTTTTTACTATCGTCCTTTCAGGTGAGAAGGCATACCATGCAATGAAGACAACAAAAACCACTATGCTGGTCATGGGTGTACCCTGGACGATTAAGACAGACAATGGCCCAGCATATACATCTGCTCAATTCAAGTCTTTCATAGAGTCCTGGGGGATTAAACACTTCATGGGCATTCCCTATAATCCTCAGGGCCAAGTCATAGTGGAGAGGACTAATAGAACCTTCAAGGAACGCATTATGAAGCAGAAAACTACAATGACACGCAGGGATCCCCATTTGACCTTGGTGGAAGCTCTTTTCACTCTTAATTTTCTTACCTTAAATGAAGCAAGACTCTCTCCAGTCAATATACATTGGAGATCTCAACCAGCCACTACCCTCTTGCCTTTTGTCCACTGGAGAGACCCTCTCACAAATGAATAGAAGGGACCTCACCCACTCTTAACACAGGGCCAAGGATACACTTATATCTTTCCAGAAACCTCATCCCTTCTTTATCTGGATACCTGCCAGAAATGTCAAGCCTGCCGTGGATGCACCTGCCAGCACAGCAGATGCCCCCACCAAGGCAGAATTGCGAGTACAGGGAATTAATGGGACCTGGCTCTTGGGCCTTAGCCAGGCCACCTGCCATGGGGAATAAAGGAATGGCTTCTTAATGGTTCCCTCTGTTTTTCCCTCAGCAGACTTTCCCCCTCCATGAACAGCTTTGAAAAGGCACACCTGATCCTTTTAACACAAGGGACTTCAGCACCATCTACGGAGACAAAAAAGGATCTCAGCCATTTTTCCAGTCCTCAACTTGGTAGCTTGAGGAATTTTGGCTGTGGCCTTCTTGATAGCGCTGCTGACCTTTTGTTGCCTTTGGAAAGCACTGCATCAAAGTAGAGCTTCACAGACAGTGATGCTACAAATCGCATTTAACTGACCACCTAATAACAGCATTTATTCACAATACTTAACTATTTATGATTCTTCCTGAGTTTTCTACAGGTCCCAAAAGCATTCTTCGACAAGGACCCTAACGCATGTCACATGAGTCTTCCTGCAAACCTCCCATCCCATCCTAATTACCCTCCTGAGTGACAAGCATCTATTGGGTTATTTCACCAGAACAGTGGGTAGGCAATGACATGAAATACCCCAATAGCTGGGGAAACCTAAGACAGGCACCATCATCTAAGTTTATCCCTAAGGGCCTGGGGTCAATAATGGCATGACAAAGAATCATGCCTCCCAGGGTTGCTCAATTAATAAAAACAAAATGGAGGATATGTAAGGCACAATACAGGATGGTCCTTAGCCAGGTCACCTGCTATGAGGAATAGAGGAATGGCTTCCGTGGGCATGACGCTCTGCTCTGGTTAGGCTTAAAACCAACCTCACCCCACATCTGGACGACCTGCCTAAGAGACCGAGCATGAGAGGCTGCAGCTGGGACCCCACCACAGAAGGCGATTGGCTAACCAGAACTATAAGGCCCCTTGCACTTCCTTAAATAAACGAGCTTTCAGTGGCTTGCCATTGCCTGCTTCTCAATCAGCCCCTGGATCTGTGTGTTTGGTTTCCACGCGTACTCACCCCCCATCAGTGGAGACCCTTCATCCCCTTGGGCTGGGCCGGAGTGCAAGGACCCCCAACACTCGTGTTTGCTTTATACTTAGTTTAATAATTTACTGCACACGTTTATCTTGTTTTATATTCTTTAATATTAAGCAAACCTATTAATGTGTTCTATGAATTTCTCTTCCCCATTTTGTCTACGAACAATTTTCTTCTTCTGGGAAATTTTTATCCCCTGAAAACAGATATTGGGAAATGTTGCATATAGAATCTTAAAGGAAAAAGAGCAAAGCTTTCTTTGTATTTAGTATATGAGTCAATCGTCAAGGACCCCTCCAATGATTATATAACAGATTACATACTCAAATCCAGTCATATTTTATACATTTTCCAAAAAGGTAAACTGTGAAGTTATCAAAAATATTTTGAAATTTAGCTATGTTGCCTTAAATAGGGACTGCAGCTTTTAAAAATTATTTTAAAATATAAACTTAATCACACGTATGTAACTACTGATTTCTTGTTCTCCATCAATTATGATCAAAGATAGCACTGGGAAACAAACTCTGAAATTGTAAACTGGTTTTATAGGATGAATGAATTGCATGGATAATTGAGGCTAGAAAAAAGAAAACGATCAGATCAGTTTACTGCAGCAATTAAACAGGTGAAAAGGAGGCTATTATAAGATGACTCTTTTTAAGGAAATGTAACTTGACTGATATGAAGTTTGCTCATTTATAAACTTATGGAGATCATTTCAATGACACCTTATATCTTAATAAACATTAGTGTAAAATGAGAGTATTGTATTAGGCTTTTAATGATTTACTTAAAATGTTTTCTCCGAAGCTAATTTTCACAGCCATGGAAAAAGGGCATGAATTTAGTGTCCAGTTATCCTAGAAAAGATAATCATTAAATGGAAGTTATTGGTAACTTAAGAAAAAAAAATTAGAGTGAGCGACTTTTCTAAACATAGACCAAATGGAAGAACAGTATAACATACATTCCCATGATAATATTTTATATTTGCTTCTTGCTGATGTGTTGGAAGGACTCCCCACAAAAACTTTAGTGGCTAAAGGATTATTACACATAAACCTCAAGATGTAACAGGAATGATAATGAAAAATAATATTCTGTTGGTAATCTCTTGAGATTTCGCTTTGTGCAGTATAATTGGAAAGGCCCAGAATCCAGTATACTAATCTCCAAATCAAGATTGTCAGTCATAAAAGTGTGGATACTCCAAGCCTATCTTGGGAGTTTAATCAATAACATGAAGAGGTTAGAACACAGAAAGCTGTCTTAATTTAAAAAGTTCTACCAGTTATACACATTCTGAGAGAGAAAGAAAAGCCCATCATATTAATTTCAGTTTCAATAGCAAAGCACTGGGCATTGTTTAATTGAAAAGTTTCTTAGATTTGAAAACCTTTAAATTTAATATTTCAACATTTTAGGGGTCACTTGAAGATTTAATGATGAAAAATATAATGTTATAATTTGTAAAACAAAACTATTATCAGTCAGTAAGAGCTTAAATCTTAGGAATAAATTTCATAATTTAATAACTATTATTTCATAACTATATGAGTATTTCAGAAAAATAATCATTCTTGGTACATTGTTCTACCCAGTTTAATCTGTATTCCTCTTGAATATACTTTTTTTTCATAAACAATAATACAATACCCATTTGTAAAATGACAATTCAACTGAATTTATTTGTACTGATGGGCTATTCCTCTGATGATTTTAAAATCTTAATGAATTTTTAAAATATATACCTCTACCTCCCTGAAAAAATAAAATTATGTAAAATCAATTCTGATCTCTAGAAAATGATATGTGTAGCTATTATCAAGTGACCATTCATTGCTTTGGAAATGCAACGTTGGGATCTTATAATTCCAGTATAAAATGTCTCCTTGCACTCAGGGAATGACTCTGAACAAGCACTGACCTTTCTCTATATTGCTGACTCTCCCATGATACAGTGTGAAGTGGTTAGAAAAGAAATGACAATACCAATTCGCAAGCTTGGAACCCAACTGGGATCAGCTGCTAAAGATATTTCTGATAAAAATAAAGGAGTAACCTGCATCAATAGAGCTTTTCAGCTTCAACAGCGGGAACCCTCTTCAGTTCAGAAATCTACAATATCACAAAAATAATTGTCCTGATAGACTCTGACTCTCAATTTGTTTTTCATAATAAAGCACATCCCATCCTCTTAATTTTAGCTATTTTTAAAGGCATAGAATCTGTTTACACATTTACTTCCAAATGTCTTGTGCTCTAAGTAACAAAACATGCTAAACGTGGTGGTATCCTTTTAATAATATGAATCTATGAAATTTAATTGTGTATATTTAAAAAACATTTTTTTATCGTTTTAGATGCTGAAACTTTTCTTGTTTTCTGCAACATTAATTATTTTTACCATTTTTTTCCTATGGATACAAAGAAGAAAATGCTTTTATGTTAATCTTTAAATTATCCTAATTATGCATTGCTTCTTGGGTAGAAAATGGTGTGGCACTTCCAAGGAATTATTTGAGCATGAAATTGATTGGATTAGAGTAGTTGTGCAAATATTATTATAATTACTCACATTTTTTTCTGTCACCTTTATGAATTATCACAAGAAATACTTTGAAAGAACTTACAGGAAACCAAAAACTTGAATATTCTCTCTGGTCCTGTTTCTTTTCTTTGCCATGTTAAGAAAGAAATATTATTTGTTACCATCATCTTTTTAGGCTTATGTCATTTAACTTCTTTCTGCATTTCTGTCTATAAACAGGCAAAAAAAGAGAAAAAAATAAAGACAGTACTAATAGCATGGAAAACTAGGGTCATTTTTGTCATTGTTGATTGAACGGGCCTGGAAACTGTATTAGTATTTAGTGACCCATAGTTTCTGGTCATGGTGAACTGGAGGGCATAAATATGCTGAAACCAGTTTATTTAGAAAATTCTCATAGCCAGTTGTCATTAAACTGAATTACATTAGAGAGACACACAATAAAATCATTCCATGATGTCCTTCAAGTGTGGAATCATTAAAAGTTGATGTTCTATTTATTGAGAGTACTTTAGTGCTTATCTGAGGTCAGGGAGAATGGATTGCAGGAAAGATGAGGAGAGACTGATTAATCTAACATTTAGACAGAAGCAAGTACTGCACTGTACTACCACACAGTAGATGGCTACCAAAAATGATAGTATAGTATACATATCAAACAGCTGGAAAAGAGGATTATGAAAGTTTCTATTATGAACAAACTGTAAATGCTTGAGGCAGTAATATGTTCAAATATTACAGAATATTTCTCCTATCAAAACTTCACATTCCCCATTAATATGTATGGCATAGTTATATGTTTATTAGGCAAAAAGTAAAATTACAGAAAAATATCTCTGCTGGGAAAAAGCATTTCTGAGAATCAGTGACTATCCTATCTCAGGAGGTATGTTGCTAATCTTACCTGTGGTCAGGGAAGCTGAGAGTAGACTTGACTTTGAAAAGAAAATGGAAGCAGATTTCATAGATAAGCCATGAGAAAGAGCAAAATAAAACAAACAAACAAAAAAAACCCATACATACATATAAACATACACACAGTGGCTGATGAGGTAACTCAGTGGCAGAGGAAATGTCTCGCATGCACAAATCCCTGGGTTTGATCCCCAGCAACATGGTGGCACAAATCTGCATTCCCAGAACATAGTAGTAGAAGCAAGAGTACCAGAAATTCAAGGTCATCTTTTAGGACAGAGCACGTTTGATGTATGAGTGGGATACACAAGAACTATTCTCAAATGCAGTAAGTGAATAATAAATTAAATAATAAATAAATAATAAAACTTCCCAAACACACAGAAATACTTCTTGACTCCTCTTCAGTATTCTTTCCTCAAGTTTTCCTTTCTTCGAAGAACAGGCTGCATCATTGCCTTCCATATCAAAAAATATTTCTCTTCGTGGGGAGGTGTCTTTTATTTGATGCTTGAGATTTTTCATGCAGAATAGAAATCTAATTCTTCACAGTGATTTTCATGAAATTAAAATAAAAGAAAGCCATAGATAGACAGTGATCTTCAAAAACCTATGAATTGTAGAAAACAATCTTCTGAGGCTGGAGAGATGGCTCAGTGGTTCAGAGCACTGACTGCTCTAGCAGAGGACCCACGTTTGATTCCCAGCAACCATATCGTGGCTAAAAATCATTTGTACTTCCAGTTCTAGGGGATCCCATGTCCTCTTCTGGCCTTCTCTGGCACTGCACTACACGGGTGCATTTCCACACATGCAGGCAATACACTTATACACATAAAAAATAAAAGTAATAAAGCCGGTGTGGTGGCACACACTTTTAATACACCTTTAATTCCAGCATCCAGAAGGCAGAAGCAGATGGATCTCTGTGAGTTCAAGGCCAGCCTCATCTACATAGCAAGTTTCCAGGCCACCTGGAGCTACCAGGACAACCTATCTCAAAAAAAGACAAAATAAATAAAGAAAATAAAAGTAATAAATAAAATATAAAAAAAAGAAATCTGAAGTTTCAATTCTTGGTCAATATAACTGAAGTTTCTTTTTAAAAGGTTTTATTATTATTGCATATGTGTCTGACTAATCTGTGTGTTTGCATGCCTGTCAGGGAATTTATGTGGAGGTTAACAGAAAGCAATGTTTTTAAAGTTTTTTTTTTTTTTTTTTTTCTCTTCTCCCAAATTTTGGTAGATTCCTGGAGTGGAATTCAGAGCAAACAGATACCCAACCTAGACTTGGGAAAATGGGCAGCAGGCTCCAATCATAGCTGAAGAAGTATTAGAAGCTGATTACTGCTGGGTGAGGGAGAGCTGATCTTCTTTAAGAAAGTGACCTAGATAGGCTAAGTAGACACCAGTAGATGAGCTTTCACTGAAGGACATCTGGTTACACTCAATAGGCCTTAACATAAATGACAGAACAAATGAAATCCAGTGGAGGGGTGCTGTAGGAGTGTGAGTAGGAGCAAGAGGAATAAAGATGATTAAGATATTCTGTGTGAAATGCAAAAGAACTCAATAAAAATATTAAAGCAGGAAATTTTATGACTGCTTCTAGTTTTATGCTTTTAGAGATTATGATATGATTTTAGAAAATATGAAGCATGGTTTAGTCTAGATGTTTTAAGCATCACTTTGTTTCCCTGAATTTTGTATTTGTAAATTATGGCACTCCAAAGTCATCTTGTGTCAAGTACATACATTTTTGTTCTCGTGTGAAATGTAATGACAGTTTTATTATCTTTTCATATGATGGCTTTATTTCCCAAATTCTTCTAATGGGAGACAAACTTTCTTTCATTCTGTACTGAATGACTGAAGTATCTCTGTTCAACCTGGGATACCACTGACATTGATCTTCCCTTTTCTCTTGATCAATTAACCTAGATTTCAAAGAATCAGTAATTGGTGTGAGTCTTTTATCACCCTTCTATTTTTTCTGTTCAGTTCATTTTTATTTTGTTATTATAATATTACTTTGCTATTTTAATTCTACTAACAAAGTGTTGGGTTCTCAAGTCACTATATTCTAGTATATCATGTACCATAACATACTCATCCCTGTTACATTCTCCAGTGCAATTTCTTGAATCCATATATTCCATTTCTTCTCAAATATTTCCCTTTTTCTGTTTCATATCACACATTCCTACATATGTGCATTTTTGTGCCTATGTATGTTTGTAATCTAGGTTCTGCATATGAGAGAAATATGGCATAAACATTCATTTGAATTTCTTTATTCTTTTTCTATGTATTCTGGGTTTAACTTGCAAGGTATGTGGTATTCTATCCCACAGGAGATAATCAACTAAATAAAAGAAAAATTACTTACCCGAATAGAAATACAGGGACTAGGCGATGGTTAAGTCTATAAAGAACGTGCCGTGCAACACGGAGACCTGACTGTACTTTCCACTTCCCATATGAAACAAAATTAGCTCAGTGGCACAGGTTTGAAATCAGTTCTGGAGAGGCAGAGAGTGGCGGATTTCTGGAATTTGGTATGTATCCCTTCTACCTGGATTAGCGAGTTCAAGATTCAAAGAAATAACTGTTCTCAAGATGTATAGCACTCAGACCAAAACAAACTTGGGGTAGAAAGAGTTTATTTAGCTTACCAATCCTCACCATAGTCCATCACTGAGGAAAGGCAAGGCAGGAACTTAAGACAAAACCCATGAGACAAAACTGAAGTATCAGCCATTGAGGAATGCTGCTTCCTGAGTTGGCTCATCTGGCCTGTACTCAACTGATCTCTTATTCAACCTGGAACCACCTGCCGAGATGTGGCACTGGCCACAATTGGCTGGGTTGTCCCACATCAATTAACAATTAAGAAAATGTTTCACAGACATCGCCATAGCCCGTTCTTTAGAAGAAATTCTTAGTGTTCCACCTTCCCAGGCGTGTCAAGGTGACAATGAAAGTAGCTAGCATAGGGACCAGTTCAGCAAGATATCCGTCATGGAGCTCTTATCTCTGCAAACATGGACATGCACTTGACATGCACCTGAAGTTCCACCTCACACACATGGAGAAAACTGAAATTTTACACAGATATTTCAGTATTTTTACCAACTAATATATGGAACCCAGTAAATAAACCCAATAAAGATATATCAAAATTACCAACACAACTGACCCCTTAATATATAACCCAAACACATTTTCTTACATTATCCTAAAACAATCGTCAAAAGAGACTATTTTTTTGAGCATAAGAGGAATATCCATATATTTAAATGAATATTTTCACAGTATGGGACTGGAAAAAATCTAAATATTCTGGATTTAAACAATATAGGTTTGTAGATTTGTACCTAACTATTAGAACTTCTGTCACAAAATATTACAAACTAAATAGCACAAAGGTACTTTCCAGGACTTAGAAGTTGAGGATTGAGGCACAGATGGGGTTCCTTCCTGGTTAGGACTTTATGCTAATTTACTGGGGCTGCCCTCTCTTTATCCCCACATGGCCTTTCCTCTGCTTTGTCCTGGAATCCTCTTATGAGGATACTAGTAATATTTAATTATATTCTTGTCCTCTTTTAAACTAAATTTTAACATTGTCTCTAAACTAAAATAACTTTGGGTTTTGGCATTAATGTGACTTAGATGTTGCGCAGGATGGAGGAAGGGTACCAGATATGAACCCAAATTCCAGAATAAAGGTTTTATATGAAATCTGGCATATTCTGTTTCCTAAAACTAAGGACAGCATAATATTCATGTAAGCATTGCATAGAAATGGAGTATTTCTCATTTCCTTTGTTTTTGAAGATTTATATTTTTCATTTATTATGGCTGAAGATATGGACCGAAGAGAAATTTGTTTGCCTTAATCTTATTTTATGGGATAGGTATTTGAATTACACACAAAATTTACAAAATGAAAAGCAGAATGAACAATCCATTTCTGGTAATTGTGCTGTTGGTTGAGATATGAGTTGAAAACACAGGAGGTTAGCAGAGAGCATGTGGGTGGAGACGAAGAAGAAACTTCATAGAAGATGCTTAAATACAGACGCCAAGGCTGAGCTAATATGCAGATGTTGGGAGATAGCCTGTGAGATCAGCCACAATACAAAGACTGGGTGGTTAAAAGGAGCTATTGCCATAGAAACCTTGGTCTCAGTTGTGAGAGGGAATCAATGAATGGTTTATAGACAGAGATTTCAAAACTATACCTACACTGCAATCTGTTTAACATCCAACTGGAAGATAGATAGGAAGAGGCTGATTATAATGTGGTAGATTAGAATAAAGATAAGACAATGAGGAGAGATGATGGGAAATTGAAGGAGTAATTGAAATTCTCCCTAAGTTTTATTATTCTAATATAATTTATTTCATAAATGACTAAAATTTCATCCTGCCATCATCACATAAATATTTTGTTAATAAATTTTGTACACTTAATTTATATATTTTAAACAAGTTAGCTTATACTGTATTATAGAAAAAAAAGTCTACTTCCTTTACATAGAAATAAAATTGATCTTAAATTTAATAGAAAACTTCAATTATTCCCATTTCCCCTTAATACCAACACATTCTGTATGTCCAAATAACCCCTTAATAGTTTCCTGACCTCTATGGGTTTTCCAAATTAAATACGAATATACAGGAAAGCTTTAGTTGCCAACTTGACACAGCTCAGAAAACAAACAAACAAACAAACAAACAAAAAACCTCCATTGGACAAACCTGCAGTCATGACTATGGAGCATCTTCTTGATTATTGAATGATATGGGAAGGCCCAGCCTACTGTGTGTGATACCATTACTTAGCAGGTGGCCCCATATTGTAACAGAAAGAGGGTTGAGCACCAGCCAGGGAACAAGCTAGCAATCAGCTGTTCTCCATAGTCTATGCTCCAGGATCCTGCCCTGAGTTCCTGCCTTGGCTTCCTCTAATAGGGACTGTGTTTTTAAGTCAAAATAAACCCTTTCTTCCACAAGTCACAGCGTTTGTCACAGAAATTGTAAATAAACTAGAACAACATATATCTAAGCATTCAAAGCATGAATCCACAAATGTGAGAAAAAATGCAACAATTTTCCTTTCTGTGTCTGAGTTACCTCTCTCAGAATACGTGTTTCCATGGATGGTGACTATGGAGTGATCAGCCCTAAATTGGATGTCTATGAGAACACACACTGTGTTCTCAAGGGTCAGGGATCATTGGAGAAGAGTGTGCAGAAAAATGTAACAGTCAGGGATGCTGGATGATTACAAGGAAAGTATTTTCTGGACCTGATAGGACCATTGCATATATGAACTTACAGTAGTTGTGAAAGCATGTACAAGATATATGCAAGCCTATGTCACACCAAATTCCAGCATGGAGGGAGGAGGTGGGCATGAAGATGTGGTTGATGGACACTGGGAAAGGAGAGTGAGTTTTCTTTCAGTTACAAAGCCTCATAGACTGACCACACTTTAGTGGATCAAGACAAATTGGATCAAATGACATTTTAAGACACAAATAGGACACAATGTTGAGTGGGTAGGGGAGGGAATGGATCTAAGAGGTGTTCCGGGAGACTGGTTAAATATCAAAATACCTTGTATGAAATTCTCAAAGAATTAATGAATATTTTTTTAAACTTTAAAAGAAAAGAATATATGTACGCAAAATAATGGATTTCCTTAAATGGTACTATGTTTTATTTTTTAAAGACATTTAAGTATGTCTATTAAAAAAGGACATGAGATATTTGTGAGGTTTATTTATATCATATGAAGTAGAAAAAGACTTTGAAATTTGAACATATGTACAGTTTTATATTATTGATAATGTGCTTATGGAAAATGATTTTTTTGTAGGTTAGATAGTTTATCTGCAAAAAGTATTTTTTCTCTCCTTCTTCTTTATAGAGTTGTCATTCCTTAATATTCAGAAGTATCTATTTTCTTGATCCCTAGACTTGGTCATCAATATCCATATTATTTTATTAAAATGATTTAAAATTCTATTATTAATTATTATGGATAATATAAGTTATAGCAGAACCATCTCTCATTGTGGGAGTGTCACTGGTTTAAAAGTCTGTCTTAGATCCTCTCCCTCCTTTTGACTTCCTTCTTTTTTCTTCTTCCTTTCTTCCACCTCCTCTCTCTGAGGATTAAAGTCAAGACCTTGAACATGCTTAACAGGTACCCTCCCATGAATTTGCACCCAAGTTGAGTTACTCATTTTTTATTATGTCATATAACCTAACATGGCCTTAAACTAAAAAACCTCCAGCCCCCTACCTCATGTTTGCTAGGGTTACAAGTCTACAAAGGAAAGGAGACAAATCTAAAAGATAAAGAAATCACATTAAAGTTCATAATTGGGGGGTTAGAGAAATGGTTTAGCAGTTAAAAACTCAAGTTGCTCTCCAAGAGAACCCAAATTCAATTCCCAGCATTCATGTTAAGCAGCTTACAACTGCCTCTCTTCTGGCTTCCATGTACACAGGGGACAGAGAGACAGACAGACAGACAGGCAGACACACACACACACAGATACACATAATTAAATATAAATCTTTAAACTTCATAAACAGTTCTTCTAAGATAAACAGAATATGTCAAGTAATTTTTTAAGACCTTGTATTTTCTTTCACAAACACTCTTTTATTTAGATCCACAACAATAACTGTGTGAAGCATAATCACAGATAAGGATTCTCCCAAAATATTGTGAAAGCTATTTAACAGATAAAGATGATTTCAAGTCATTTGCTCTTAATCTTAATCATGGAGAATGAATTACCTTGGGGAAAAAATCCTCATCAATTATTTATCAGTTTACTGCAAATATCTAACACACAGAGATAGGGAGAGAGAGAGAGAAAGACGGAGACAGAAGTAGAAAATATGAAATACAAAAATATTACAAAATCAGGTCTGAATTCTTAAAATTTAAAAATTTAACTTAGAGAAATAATAGTACAAATTTTAAACCAAGTTCTTTTGTTTTTTGGTTTTCTTACTAATTTATTCCAGTATTTCATCAAATTATGTTTTGGTCTAGAACAAATTTAGCATCACTTGGCCTTTAATATGAAGGAAAATGCTTAACTTCCTATATGCTTTAAATGGCTCCATATAAGATAATATTTTCTGTCTGCCATTGGTAAATAATTATATCAAAACTATAACTAATTTGGTTAATTCATTGACTAATTGCTTGATTCAATTTACTGTCTGTAAGAATCTACTTTCAGAATTTTTTTTTAATATAGCATACCAAGAGTGGCTGGTCTTAGGACAGTAAAACAGGACATACTTTTCTACTATACTGAAATCTAATGGGCTCTAAAGCAACCATATTCAAAGAGCTTCAGCACATACTCAGGACACTCATTCACAGTACCTTCAGAAGTTTAGTGGCATTTCACAAACAGCCTTTCTTTTTTCCTTGAAAAATTAGTGAATTATATGTAAGTTAATAGAATCGTAAGCTTGATCCCTGGGACAGAAACAAAAAGTAGTCTACATTTAACAGAAGGCCAGAAAAGGAACATTCTGTTCTCCTTGGAAATGTTTAAATACTTGCAGTAATTAGATCTCCAGGGGTATAGGCATGAGCTTTTTGTAGATGAAATCAAAAGAGAGAAAATGGCTCAGCTTCCAGCATTCTTGCATACTGTGCTTAAGGTTTAGAATCTGGATAGGAATAAGATTGGGGGACGTATCATCAGATATTTGAATTGTAATTATAAAACATTGGCAACGTCATAGAATCTGGGATCATGTAGTTGTAACAAAGCAGAAATCAGAAAATTTTTCCACAGAGGAACAAAGCAATGGAGCAGTAGAAGGCTAGGTAGAAGAGACAGACTCGAACCAGAGTAAACGGAGAAGGGAAAGGAACAAAGTCACCCCTTCTAAGAAGCCTTTCTTTAAGAAATATTTATTATAATATACTCAGACGAGCTAAGATTGAAAGTTTGAGAACTCAGAATGACGAGCAATCACCTGGGAAGTTAGAGAAGCTAGGTAACGAAATTTTATTAGTCAATACCATAAATATTCCTTGGTTTCCTGCAATTCCTTGCAGTATTTCAATCTCTTTGATGATGTCTCTGATGTTAGAATCTCCTAATATTTTATGAGAAAGGATCATTTCAATTGCTGCATGTTGCCTAATATTATAAAGAACACTAAAGGGAAAATTTTCTAATGAATCTGAAAAGTGTATATTGGAAAAAGTCATATATTTGACCCTTAGCTCATCTTTGATTCCCCAATAAAAAAAGGAATTGTATTCAATGGTTTTGTGTTAAAAACTGACTTAGAATAATAGTAGGAAAATAAATTATTTCACCAATATGGTTTTCCACTGATAGGGATTTTATTTATTAGTCTGCCGTTATGACATGAAAACAAAGCATATATATGTAAAGGGGTGTGCTCATCCATACATGTGTGTACTTGTGGAGGCCAGAAGTGATATTGATTGTACTTACCTATCACTATGTATCTAATTTTTGAAATAACGTTTTTCACTGAACATAGAAATCAGTTTTTTTAGGCTGTGTATGCAAAAGCTCTTGGAATCGACCTGCCTCTTCTCCTTGAATTGGGGATGCAGAAACCAACTCTTGGCCTGGTTTTTACTTAGATGCTAGCGATTTGAACACAGGTTCAAGAACATTTGAACACAGCAAGAAATTTCCCCCCATAACCCTAGATAAAATCATTTTCAACATAGCTTTTTTATTGAATTTTTGTGCAAGTCATACAAAACAACTTAAAACGTCTAACTCTTTATAACCACTTCCTGATTCATGTCTCCTCTAACCCTCCCCCCTAGTAGATTTCATGTATTGTTATATATGATAAGGGACGTCCAATCAAGTTATACTATCTAGCAATCCCTCATTTCAGTTTCATCCACTGATACCTAGTTAGCCTGTCCAGAGTCACTCCCTTAAGGAAGATCAACTCAGCCTCACCCAACAGTAATCAACTGTCAGTAGTTTGGTTAATTTGGGGGCCTGTTGCCCAAAGACCACAAGTGTCCAAAGTGTAGTAAATAAGAGATTCCAAACAGCATGTGATCCTGTCCCAGGATAGGACTCCTATCTTAGACCTAATCCTACACAGCTCAGGGACTATGGCAGAAGAAGGGTAGAAAGATTATAAGGTCCAGGATTGGTGCATGATCATAAGGAAACAGTGTTCCAGTGCTCTGGGAACTTGCTCATACGAACTTACAGCAACAGTGTCAGCAGGAACAAGACCCATGCAAAGGTAACTATAGAACTGAGGAAATGTGCAGCAGGCCCCAACCTTAGCCTAGATAAAATCTTGAATCCATTTCCCCGTTATGATACAGATACATTAATATCAAAACAGTAGTGAACTGGTAAGAAATTTTTATGCCCAGCTGAATAAGCAATTACAAAGGTAGTAATCATGTTGCTACTGGTTTTATTTGATAAGTGGAAGCATTTTTTTATGACCTGCCCAATGTACTTACTCTGGAATTGTCACTGTAATTAGGTTTACCCTGCTGTAGTCCTCTTCATGGACTATATTCCAAGTGTTTCTACATAAATATTTGTCAGAATGGTAATAAGAAATCAGGAAACTGCAGCACAGTATTTTTACCTCTGCTAGCTCTTGTCCATGTCCTGTAATCGTGCCACATTCTACCAAATACCATCCCCTTCCCACAGAGAATATTTGTTTCTTATTGATATTAAATACCACAAGCTTAATTGTATAGCTGTCTAGTGTAGATGTGTATGTCAGAAGTTCAGTGTTAGTCTAAACTATAATCCAACATATTCTATAGTACTGATTTCTAAGAGCTTGAGGGCAAAGTGCAATCCCTTGTGGCTACAGGAATGAGGCCACCATTTTCCTTCTGGCTATAACATGAGGCTGTTTTGAAACTGCAACCACTCTTTGGCTCATAGTCTCCTTCCTCCATCTTTAAAGGACACACTGGAAGAATTCATATTCACATTTATTTTCCAAATAAAGGACTTCTGCCTTCTTCCTTCTCATCCAAATTTACAGAGTATATCATCTATACAGATCTTGGGTGTTAAAACCCTGCTTATCAGACAATATAAAGTAAGCTCCCCTATTACGTCTTCTCTGTAAAGTTCTTGCCTTTCAGAAGTTCAGCTACTTAATATTAGATTATTATGTAGTTATATTACATATTACATATTAAAGTACACTCACCATCCAAGACCCTTCTTAAATTCGATATTTTTCACACAAATATTTTGATTTCTACTTGGAATCAGAGGCTCTTTCTCCTAGAGTGTTTACTAAAGAGTAGGATGGAAAGAACCATTAGATGCAGAAACAGATTCATCTAGTGCCTGGGCATTGCCAGATGCTTCACACATATTTTTTTGTGTACCTCGTTCCAAAAAAGTCACAATCATAACTCTTTTAGGAAGATTACAAAACTTTAATTATGTATGTACATGTGTATCTGTGTGACGGTTACTTGCACTTGAGGGTAGTTGCTTCCATTGGTCAGAAGAGACTGGTGAATCTCCTAGAAGTAAAGACACAGGCACATGTGAGTCAACAGGTGAGGGAGGGTAAACTGAACCTGTATAATCTGAAGGACAGCAATTAAGTGTGCTTAGTCCCTGAGCCATCTCTCCAGGGCCTATGAATCTTATTTTTGGCGTGAGAAACTTGTCCCAGGACTCATACATTTATGTAGAGTCTAATTACTGATGTATTGTTCTTTCACCTATTTTATTAGACTTTGCACTTGTGTAGTAACTTTTAGCAGAAAATACATTAATATCCCAGATATCAACAACCTTCTAATTCAAATAATTAAACCCATATTTCACAAATATGACAAACCAAGCGCCTGCCCTAGAACTTTCTAAAATGCTGTTTGGATGACTGCTTAGGATGATTTACTTCACTCTGTTGTCTTATAACAGCCCACATTCCAATATAAAACTCCTAGTGTGTGGAGGGAATAGCTGTGTCTGTATCTTTGGGTTCTTTCTATTCCATATGGTCTACAACTCAGCCCTTGTCTTAGGTAGATATGTCTGCTGCTATCGCTTAACTATTTTAGCATAAATTTCATGTATTTTTTTCCTGAAAATTGTAACACATCATAGAATCATGGCTGTTATTTTTAGCACATTATTCCTTAATATTTGGGATAAATAGAGTAATCCAAGAAGAATACAAACACCACTGAAAGTGATATATGAAAATTGGTAATTCTTAAAATGTTCTTAGTGGGTCCTTGTTTGCTGTGTACCTTCTTGATTACAAAAGCTAAGTTCCACATCTAGCCTGTTGATTCAGGTCTGTGGTCCACGTACACAGGATTCATAACTGGAATAAGAATACTTCACTTTAAGGAATAATACCTAATTTGAATTTATCTTTGTGTACTATAATTATCTGGCCTATGTTTTGTACATTATTGTTTTAAAAATCATGAGCATGTGTAACATTCTTTAAATGGCTTGCAACCTAATCTGCCTGGGAAAATGAAAAGCTGAATGAGATTTTTCTAAATAATTTGATGACTTACGACTTATATTACTATAAATTTTTTGTCCAATTACACACTTTAGCTGAAGTTTCTATTGCCTTTATTTGCTTCATTTTATTAATACTTAAAATATCATTATATCACAGAATTAAAGAGTTCTCTAAAATGTAACTTAGACAAAATAGGCATTCTACTTTTACGTGGATCTTACACTGAGTAGGAAATGGGTTTTTCTCAATGTAAATCTAGCTTACTCTCTAATGGGTACACTCTTAAAAAGAAATGCCAACTTTCATTAATGACCCCTGGGCACATTTAGCGATGGCTCTTTAAGTAAAAACAGATTAATCCCTCAAAAGGTTGTTATTTATTCATTATTCATTGCAATATGTTGTTTATTGTTTTTGATAGATAATACCAACAAGTAAAAATACATCCAAAATTTATTGTGATTCCTAAAATTAAGGAAAAATGAACACTGCATCAATAAGTCGTGTAACTTTTATGTGTTTATGGGTGTTAATATAAGGTATTTATACAAACCTTAGATAAGCTCATAGTCTTCAGGTTAACCAGTGTTGAGCTTAATTATTTGATTTAGATAATTTACATGGTGTAATGACTTTGTAAGGTTGTAGAGACGGTGAGTGCCTTAAATGAAATTGGAAAGGACTGCTCACAGACAAGGCAAAGCTCACTGTACTTACTTGTCACTGGAAAGCTGCCAAAGCAGTGGACATGCAAACACAAATTTGTGCACAGGGCATCCTTGAATGACAGACTAAAGTGCATCTGAATGTGTGAAAACAGGTGGTCTGGGATGCATGGTATCAGCAAGCATCTGGGCCTTGAAGTGTGACTGTGTCGTATTTTCTACTCCCGGTGGAGAGCAATGTTAATTATCAACACAGAGGCTGACATTATTGAAAATCTTTTGTTTAGTAGCCTCTTACAGAGTCTCAAAATATAAGCAAAAACATGTTTTTAATATTTGAAAACTGAATCCCATCAATACCTTCTTTGGACCACATCGGATTTTACAGGAATATTAGCATTTCTGCATGCACATATGTTAACATGGCTGCTCAGTTTGGCTCAGTTTATTCATTTTTGAGGATGTGCATATGCTATAAGGATGGGATGTTTTCTGTCTTTATTGTTCAATTTGGTTGCTAATAATATTACTAAATAAATGCTAACTATACACACAGTTCATTTTATTATGATTTCTCCAGTCTTAACTATTCAGCTGCACATAGGGTACCAAAGCACTCACTTACACAATGTTTTCTTATATTGTAAATTAAATGCTGTTCATCTTCTGGAAGCAGGAAAATGCTCACAGTATGTGTAACAAGAATATTAAATGTAATTCTGAACTGAGCTAAAATCAAGGTTAATGAGACACTTAATTAAAGATGAGTCAATTTAAAACCACCTGGTCTACATGTTTATACTTGCTCTATTCACAAAACAAATTATTTTTCACTTTATTCTATATTTCCACAATTATTGCTCATGGTTTATAATAACGATTGGTAGTGCATCTTAATAACAATTATGCTTAATATCCACATAATATCCATAAATAAATTGGTATAATTGTTCTAAAGCAAGTATCATGCTTGTTAACCAGATATATAAACACCAACACTGTATTATCTCTTTGTAAAGCAAAAGTGGCCAATTCATTGAAGTGGGGGTATTATGGTGGTTTCCAAAGGCAGGATTTTGGGTGGGGGAGGGTTGAGTGATGGAAGAGCCCAGGGAAAAGGAAAATATAGATTAATTATTACAAAGTTACAATTTGGAGGGGCATGTGATGATCTATGGTATAGAAAAGGAATATAGTCAACATTACTATATAGTTAAATTAACAAGAAAGATTTGGAATGTTCTTGCAAAAAAGATGAGACAAATGTTTGAGCTGACTGGCATGCTATTTATACTGCTTTGGTCATTTCACACACACACACACACAAACATACACACAGAAACATAGTGTTGTACCTGAATATGATTAATATATGTGAATTTAAAGTGAAAGCAAATTTCAAGCTCCTTTTAGTGTCTATCTAGTGTTAGAAACCCCTGGAATATCCTCTTATAATATTACAATCCTCACCTCTCTTTGCATTTATGATATAATTCGCATGTACTTCTGCATATGGTGAAAATGACTTGTCTACTTTCTTAAAAGATGAATAAATGGTAGATTTCAGTTTTGAAACTAGGACTGATTTAGAAACATCACGATTATTAATTTTTGCCTTACATTTACTGCTAAGAAGTAGGGAGGGGGGACTGACTTGCTTTAGCACTCTTACTCCGACTGTTTTGCAGTTTCAAATATAACATAATTTTCACTTAAGGTTTAATTTTAAGTTGATTATAAATTAGTCACCTTTTACTATGAGATTTCAATACCAGAAAGTTGGTTAGAATTGCAGAAATATCTTCTTAAACAAGAAACCTCCAAGGAGACCCTAAGATAAACAAAATATTCCAGGAAATGTGAACAGTTTTCTTTGGTTAGTATTGTCCCTAACATACTCCTAGTGTTAGTAAAATTCATAGTGTACAGTGCATTGATAAACAACTTTAAGGAGTAGAGGATAGGGAATTACAGTAACATAATAACAATCATAGAATGTACTATTTATAGTGTCCAGAATTTTCTTCATGTTGCATTATAAATGACATTGACAGCATTAAACCTATTAGTTTTAAATCCCTATGATTATCACTTTTCATAAACTAAAAGATAAACTAAAATTATGCATTTAAAATTGAACTTAATAAATTTCCTAATAATTATTTGATTTGTTAACTTTCTTAATGCATTTTTCTTCCTCTTGTCCCATCATTTTGTTTATTCCTTTTGATGACTGTATATATATATATATATATATATATATATATATATATATATGATGCTGGGGATCCATGAATGAGTCCATAAGAGACTTTTCTGTACAAGCCTTAGTTCTAAGCTCAGATTATCTCGAACTCAGCTGACACAGGAATGTTTGGACTCATATGAGAGATCTTGATTCAGTAAAAAAATTTGGAGAGATATGTAGCAAGACATCACAAGTTAGATTCTGGTTTTCACACATACTTGCATATCTATCTATCTATCTATCTATCTATCTATCTATATCCCTCCACAGGCATATGAACTCCCACACACACCACATATAAACACACACACACAAACACACACACTGCACAAGCAGGAAGGAAAATATATGAAGAGGTTTTTCCTTTGGAAATGCTGGCTGGGTTTTCTGAAGAACTCATGTAGGCCTCACGTACTTTTTCCTTCAAATCTGGGTCTTAATGGCAATTCCCTATGCACTTGCTCAGGTCATTCATTATGGTATGAGGTACAGTAACACAATATCTAATAGTCTCTCATTCCCACCACAAAAAATGCTTGAACCACTGTACATTTCATTAGTCATCTGCTAGATGTCCATGTAGAAATAATTAATTGCAAAATGTTCAAGGTAAATAACTTATGAAGAAATATTCTCAGCTGTTAAACATTATGACTCAAGAAAATGGTGGCAACAATCAGACAGAATGTGAAAGACAGTACCAGAGGATAAGGCCAGTTCCAACAGCCTTGAGTGACTTTCCTATGACAGGATGTTTTCAATTTTATAGGTGCAAAAGTCGCTGTTTCAGTCAGAGAGTAAAAGATCATTGAATTGATTCATAGTATCACAATATAAAAGATACTAATGTATAATGAGAGCACATAATAAAATTTTCAAATTTTATTCTATTGGATGTTATTTAGTATCTCTCCTTTTAATAGCAACCGTTTTATTGGAAACTACTTTAGTGCCTGAAGCCAAACATCTATATAAGGTGTTCAATGAGAATTTAGCAAACAATGAAGTTATAAACAATTAAGGTGGCTCATGATTAATAATCTAGGTACTTTGGAGACTGAGTCAGGGAGATTACAAGTTAAAGTTTCACCTCAACAACTCATGGTACACTGTCTCAAAATAAAAAGTAAAAAAACAGGCTACAGATAGAGCTCAGTGTTGGGACACTTGCCCAGCATGTACAAGACTGTAAGTTCAATTCCTGGCATCACCAGTAAAAAAATAAATAAAGCCTAACAGGAATGCCATTATAAAGCAAAAATCTATTCACTATAAATTCCTTAGCTTACCTATGTCATCCAAAAGAATGAACACCTGAAGCAAAAAGCAAAACAACAAAAATTCCCTCTAATTTACTTTTAAAAGAAGAGTTAAGATTTTGTTACTCATTTATTTAATTATATATATTAAATAAGAGCATGGAAAATTAATATTTGAATGTATGGTTTTCCTACAGAAAATTAGAGGTTCAATGTTAGCCATATTAATAAGGTTGGTGAGGCCATTGAAGTGATAATGATAATGACACATTTAGGAATACAAATTCAAGGTGATCAGTTTTAATAGGTCAACCATTGCATAAGTAGATGTTGTTTCTTTCCCACATGCCAGGAATTTATGTGGGCACTAGGCACAAAACAATTATTAAAAAATATTTATATCAATAGAAGTTATATCCTGTAGTGGGAAACTAGATAATAAATACTTAACTAAGGCAATTAGAATGCTAATATGCTGTGAAAATAGAACAGCATTTGATGAGCATAAAAGATTTGTGTGGTGACTACTCAGGAGAACATGGGAGATGCTTCATGATTCAAACTTACGAAGGATCCCACACTGATCATGAATCATTTGAGCTGAGTTTCATAACGAGAATGAAATAGTCATGTAGATACATAGGTGGAAGGACCGCTCATTGGACTAGCATAAATGACTTTCGGTGGGAGAGCATAGGCAGTAAAGAGGTAGCATTTGGAAGGGGAGAATCCTTTGCCACACCATACCTGACAATGGATTATCATCTAGAATACACAAAGTACTGAAAAAAAACATGATAGCAAGAATAGAAATTAGAATGAAACATGGGCTATAAATTTGAACATAGTGTTCTCAAAAAATAATTACTATTCCAGAGTTCCACAACTGGTTAAAAAGAATAAGTGTCTGTAAACTGCCCAGCCCTAAATGACACATCTGCAATGGAAACCGTACACCTAAGGCTCAGGGAAAGTAGTTGAATAAGGGGGTAGAGAGAATACTGATGCATCTCTCAACTCTCACCAGCTAAGCTTCCACATGCAACATAGGGCAATGAACAAAGAAGGCCACAGACACTGCAGAGTGAAAGTCCCTGGATAGGACTACTATATTAAACTTTACTCACTCAGGGCTCAGGGTGGACGAGGAGGTGGCAAAATTGTAAGAGCTAGGGGTGGTACATGACCATAAAGAAATAGAGGCTTTGAGACTTCTGAGAATTGATTTGAATGAACTTCAAGAATGGTGACAGCATGCACAATAGCCATGTAAACTCAATCAGACAAAAAACCAGCACAGAGTTAGGGGAAAGGGCAAGAGATCCCAACCTTGGCCAAAGAACTATTGGAAGCTGGTCATTACTAAGTAGGGAAGAGGTGCTGTTCTTTAAGGGATTGAAGTTAGATAAACCGAACAAGATCCAATGGATGAACTCACAGCTAGGGACATCTGGGTATGCAAGCTTGACTTGATAGGCCTTAACATATATGACAGAATGTACGAAATCCTATTGGCAGACTATGAGCGATGAAGATAGGTGAGTGGTCTAAATGTGATAAAGCTATATTGTATGAAAGCACAAAAATTACAAATAGCTAATAAACATTTTACAAAGTATTCAACCTCCTAAGCCCATAAGGTAATACAAATTAAATCTGGTTGAGATTCCTTCTCACTTAGTCAGAATTGCCAACTTCAAACATCAAATGCTGAGGAGGATGTGGGGAAACTGGAACCCTTACTCGCCATTGCTGGAAGGTTGAACTGATACAGCACTGTGGAAATCAGTGTGAAGGTTCCAAAGGAAATTTGAAAAAGGAATACTATGCACCTATCTATATCACTCCTTGGCACACACTCAAAGAACTCTATATGATACCATGATACAAAGATACCTGCAAATCCATGTTCATTGCTATTCCACATACCATAGTTAAGAAAAAGAATCAGTCTAGATGTACATAAACTGATGAATGGACAGTGAAATTCTGGTGCATATATACAATGGAATTTTATTCAATTGAAAAGAAAAAATTAAATAATGAAATTTTCAGATACATGAATGAAACTGAAATTAAGCATTTTAAACATTTGGTAATGACTTAGACTGACAAGTCGGTAAGATATCATGAGGTTGGTTGTAGGAAGTAATCCATTCAAACGGTTTCCACAAACAATAAGATTCAATCTAAAAAGTTTGGTTGACTGAAAAGAGCCTAAGACCTGTCTTTGAATTTGATATTAGAAAATTCATTTTTACTTTATTACACCCTTTGTTATGAGCCTCTTACTATCCATCCTTAATATAACAATACCTATAGTCTTGTCTGTGAAACTTGCATAAAAAGAGGAACTGCAACCTTTATGTATATGTAATGTTTAACTGAGGGAAATCACACTTAAAACAATAGAGTAATCACAGAAAGTAGAGAAGGCTACCTTTGGTTATAAATAATAAAATCATATGACACTTAGAATATACTGAAAAATTTACATGCATATTTTTCCAATCTACAAAATAACCTACGACATTCATCGTTTATGACTAAAAGTTCCCCAATGATTCTATAGTTATATTCTCCTAAATATTTTCACATTTATAGAACCATTTTTAAAATGCAAGATTTAGTAACATGAATAAGAGGAGAGCATTATGAAAAGTCATTTTAGCTATGAATAAAACTCTCTAAGATGGGTTAAAGTGCATTGCCTTCATAGGAAGCTTACCAGTGTTTATTGTGTGAAGTTAAGAATTTAAATTTCACTAATGGTGCAATATCTTGTTAATTAATTCTTCACTTAATAACCCATAATTGTTTGAAGAAAATTTGATATCTCCTCAGAAAAGAAAAGGTATTGTGAAGGGTTGTATTCAATTCCAGCTAAAATTTTTAGTTCAAGGATAAAGAAATTTGAAAGAAACATTAGCGCACTCTGAGCGGGTGTCTTTTATTGCAGTATTATTGGACCAATGAAGTGAATATAACAAGACCGAATCCTAGTAACACTTATAAATCATGAAATGAAGTATTAGAAAATGATTTTTCAAATGCATTTCAAAAAAATATATATATATTCCCTAAAATTTGTCCCATAAACATGAAAATACTACCTGGTGATTTTTTTTATAAATACAAGGTAGCTTGCATGTGGATAAATTCTCATCTTAACTGATAAATAATTTCACTATCTTTCTTAAAAGAAAGCATCATATAAATTAGACAAGAGAGTATCCAATGTCAAATATAACATGTACAGTCAACAATTGAACAGCTGAACAATGCTTCTGTCAATTTCAAGTGTTTCACTAATCTATTAAAAGTGTATTTGTGTTCACACCTTACAGAGAGCCCCAAAGATAAAGACAAAATTGAAATGAGAAATTAGTATGTTATAACTAATGTACAACCAGGTTCAGTAGCACATGTGTATAATCCTAAGTGTGTTCTTTTAAACTTTAAACATTTTATTATTTTTATTTTATGTGTATGAGTATTGCTTGCATGTAGGTAGATGCACCTGTGTCATGCAATGGCCCCAGAAGTCCAAAGAGAATATCAGAATCCTGGAACTGTAGTTACAGAGAGTTGTTATCTACCATGTAGTTCTGGGAATCTAATTCAGTCCTCTGTAAGAACAGACAGTGCTTTTAACTGATGAGTCATCTCTTCAGCTCCTCCCTCCTCCCCAAGATTTCTTATGGTGAGATGCGAAACAGAGATGCGATGATTCCCGGAGGATCACAGGATAGCTAGTCTAAAGTATGCTATAGCAAAAACAATAAAGAGACCCTGTTTCAAACAAAGTAGAGGGCAACAACTGACATCCATGTTTGTCCTCTAATATCCAAGTATATACCATGATAATTGTTTTCACACATACAGGCACATACACACAAACACACACATGAACTACATGCTACTGATAAACAGCTAATCTGCTGAATCTTTAGAGATGTCTCAGCAGTTAAGAGCACCAGCTGCTCTTACAGAGGATTCTAGTTCAGTTAACGACACCCACGTGGTAGCTAACACCCATACATAACTCCAGTTCCAGCCTCTTCTGACTCCACGAACATTGCATGACACAGGTGCACTTATATTATGCAGCTAACGCACTCATATACATAAAATAAAAACAAAAACACACAATATTTTTTACAATGCTAATCTGCAAATTGAGAAAAAATTAAGATCTACATTTATTTCTAAAATTAAAAAAAATTATCCTTTCCATATTAGATATAAGTTCCAAAGTCTTTACTTAACTGAAATAGTTTTAATTGTCCCTCTAGGAAACTACTCCAATGGAGCAATGTAAGATTCTTTGCTTCATGGCTACGCTACACATGCATATATGTCAATGGCTTTTTTATGTACTGATAATTTTAAAGTCAGTTAATCACTAATGAATGCATAGGCTGAGTTCTTTCTAGGTGTTTTTCTTCTATAATTAAGGTTATTTGGACTGAATTCAAGTAGAGTAATTTTTTATCAAAATAAAATCACTAATCTAACCAAAATTGGCTACTATAGTCTAATCTGACTCATTTGTGCTTTAGTTCCTTATTTCTCAGGGCGAGCTTACATTTGCTTCACATTCTGCTACTATCTATTCACATCAGGCAATGTTCAAACATAATGGACTAATTTCACTTACACTAAACTATTATTGCAAAAAGAAGTGATTTTCTAAATGATCTCTAATAGCCTGAAAGAGCTAATTCAAATTTTCAGAGGGTCCAACTTCAACTGAGATAAAATCAACATAAGAGTAGATTTCCAGTCTGGCTAATGACAACTTCACTGACAAAGCACTGATTCTAATAGTTTTTACTGAAAAAATATTGTCTCGAGTTGTAGAATAAGTCTCAAAAAAAACCAACAATTGTTTTTTTTTCTATATACTTTAAAAAATTTAGTTTATTTATACATGAAACTAGATATGGATAAAAATAACTCATTGTTTTCAGTATACATAGAATGAGCATTATACCTCAATATATAAAGCCTGAAAATTTGAGCTGATCTGAGTCCTGGGTATTAGAACACAGTGGGTGGGTCTGAACTAAGAGGGGAGTACGAAGATATGGGGTACAAAGAGCAAATGCAGATGTGTGCAAAATGCTAGAAGGAGAATAGGAGATGAGGCTGGGCAGATTATAGTTGCTCAGGCAGTACAGGAGCGGAGATGCAGTGAGTGGGATCAGAAGTACTAGGGAAGACAACTGGTCTCAGGAAAGAGCGTCTTCAGCCTATGGTGAAGATCCCCACTTGTACAAGAGTAAAACTAGACCTTTATCTTCCATCTTGCACAATAGTCATCTCAAAATGGTTCATAGACTTCAATGTGAAACCTGAAACTGTTGCAAAAAAACATTGGTAGTAACATACGAGACATAGGTGTAGGAAAGGACTTTCCAAATCAGACATCATTTTCTCAAGAATCAGCAAGTGGGACCTCATTAAACTAAAAAATAAAAATAAAAACTTCTGTACAGCAAAACAAACAACCAAGGAAGTGAATAGAAAACCCATAGGAGAAAATCTTCACCAGATACACATCTGACAGAGGTTTAAATTCCTGAATATATAAAGAACTCAAAAATCAATGAATCAAGAAAACAGTTGACTCAATTAAAAGATGAGCAAAGGAAGTGAGCAGATAATTATCAAATGAAGAAATAAAGATGGCTAAGAAATATCTTGACAAGTGTTCAACATTGTTAGCAATTAAGCAAATATAAATTAAACTACTTTAAGATTTCATCTTACCCCAGTCAGACGAGATAAGATCAAGAGAACAAATGATCCCAAATTCTGGAGAGGATGTGGGGAAAGGAAGATGCTCATTCACTGCTGATGTAAATTCAAACTTGTACAACCACTGTGGAACGCAGAATGCAGATCTCTTAGAAAACTAAAAATGAACCTTCCATTTGACCCAGTTATAACACTCTCTGGCGTACACCCAAAGGACACATTCAATTACAGAGATACTTGTACACTGATGTCTGTTGCTGTTGTTTTGTTTGTTTTTTTTTTCACAATAACTAAGCGATGGAAGCAAACTAAGTGTCCTTCAACTTATGAGTGGACAATGAAAATGTGGTACATTTATGTAATAGAATTCTAGGCAACAACAGAGACAAACTTATGAAATTTGCAGGTAAATGAATTGAACTAGAAACTTATATACTAAGTGAAGTAACACAGACTCAGAAAAACAATTAATGTATGTTCGCCCTCATAGGTGCATCCTAGCACCAAATCCTTGTATTTAATATATATGATGATGTAACACTAGGAACCAGGAAAATGGAAAGGAACTGGGGAGGTGAAGGGAAAGAAGGAAACTGAGACAGAACAGCAGAAATCAAGAGTTACTAGAGGGAAGAAATGGATAAAATGGGGCTTTTGAAATGGAGTGGTGAGGGAGAAATGTTGAGGACAAAGAGAAAGAAAAATTCAAGAGGGTTAGGACCATAGGAAAGTGGTATCATTAATAGAGAAATGGAGAAAATGAGGACACTTCAAATAGGGAAGGCATGGAAGAAGCGTTAGATAGGTAGAGGAGAAATATTAATGTATACTTAGTGTGAAAAAAAGAAACAGAGGTATCATTAGTCCAACAACCTGATGACGAATTACACATAGTCCACAGAAGTCCATGTGTATAGCTGAGGCTACATAACAAGAAACAGTGCCAAATAGGAAATGTCTTCCTCTGAGTGGTTGGCCAGGGTGGTCCAAGAGATTCCCAAAATTACACAGGCTATTTCCATAGTCCTTGATTGCCTCCCAGAACTTGAAGATAAAACTGTATCACTGAAGACAGAACATATTCTGAACACAGGATTTGGAGCAATGAAGCTTGAACTGACCTAGAAGCCACTTCTGAAGGTTATTTCTCATGACTCTAGGGAGCACTATGTAATCTGCTAAGGAAGAACAGCAATCATTGGTCCACCACTAGCATCAATACCAAATAATCACATCAATGACCACCACAGCATATGACATTGGTGCTGTAATGGGACTTTCATCTTGCGGGACTAACAGCAGCTGCCTAATTGGTCTAAAGCCCACTCAATTGGAGAAAAATCATATTTGATACTGTAAATAGACCCAAATACACTCATAGGAGAGTTCATAGATCTTAGAGAAAATCCCAAGACTGTCACATCCTTAGATTAATATAATTTCTTATTGTATACAAAATATATATCCTAATATTTACAGACATACCCTAGTCACCACTCAGCAAAGAAGCTTCTTTTGAACAAACTACTACAAAGTACCACAACCAGTCAAACACAGATATTTTCTATGAATTGTCTAAGCCTAAGTGGTACATATGCAATGTAACCTCTACACCTAAGACTCATGGAACATATAACAAGGGGTAAAGAGGACACAAATGAGCCTCTCAACTTTCATTAATAAAGCTCTCTTATACAACAGAAAACCAAAAACACAAAACATCAAAAATGACCAAAACATAGAGATTAAGAGTCTGTAGAAATCTGGTCCATCGACAGAAATCCTGTATTAAAATTCACCCACCCAAGGCTCGGCGACCATTGAAGAAGAGGGAGGGGAAACATTGTAAGAGCCAGGGAGGAGGTGCATGGAAATAGGTTCTTCTAAGCCCCTGGAGTCCTACTTCTATGAACCTGCAGCAATGGTGACAACAAGCAGACCAACACAAACTCAAGCAGATAAAAGCCAATGGGGTTATGGACAACAGACCACAATGTTAGATGAAGAAACATTGGCAACTGATAACTGCTGGATAAGAAAGAGCTGATCTTCCTAAAGTGAGGGGCTATACATATGTGACTAGACCTCAGTGGATGAACTTCTCCTGAGGAATTTCTCGGGACACTAACGATACAATATAACTAATAGGAATGACAGAATATATAAATTCTATTTGGGTGGCTATGGGAGGGTGCTGTTGGGGATGGGCACAAAAGATGATTAAGATTTATTGAGATGTTCTGTATGACATACACAAACACAATACAAATTTAAAAAAGAAGAATAAAAAATATTGATTTTTCATTAAAAATAATAAGACCCCCTCATCCACTTAATATGCAATGATACAGATGAAAAATTAAAAATTTAGATACCATGTCCCATTTTTTGCCTACAAAATTATACATCATGATAAAAGATGTATACACACTACTTAAATTATTTGCTTCTTGTTTATGTTTATAAATTATATTAGTTTTTTATAGTCTGAAAAATACAGTATCTAGTTTCAGAGATGATATGGTTTGGCAGACAACTGTAATGCTTTTGGCCCCTAAAGCAGTACTATCACTTTGATTAGGAAAGAAGAGCTGACTGTGTGTGCCTATGTGTTTGTGTGTGTGTGTGCTTGTGTATTTACTCACACATGCATTTGTGCATGACAGTGTGTATACATGTGTACAACTGAGAGTTTTATGCTTTATTGAGGTAACCCTGAGTCAGTTCTTTAACTTCTTAGCATACTAAAATTCCTTAAATGTGCTTATTCTGTGCCATGCAGCATGTGTGATTAACAGACAAAGTGAATGTTATAGTTAATTTTATGTATTAAACTGGCTGAGTTAAAGAATAACCAGGAAACTGGAAAACTCATTCTCTTAGTGTGTCATGAACATGTTTCCAGAAGTCACCTGGCACTTCCATCAGCAACATAAGCAGCTGAAGTCCCAACTCTAATGTGTGTGGGAGGCAATCAGTCCTCCATGGTTGAACAGAGAAAGCAGAAAAAGAGTGAGTCCTTTCTCTTCTTTATCTCGGGCATCAGTTTCTCTAAACATGAATAGTGGAGACCTTGGGTCTACCATTTTCAGTTTCCACATCTTATATTTATTATGGTTTTTAACAATTTCCCTATAACTGAAAGTCAACATCACTGACAACACTACTGGTCAGTCTTGGGGAATCAAATTGAACTAACTTTCTGGCTCTTATACCTGTCTGACTAGTATTCATCTGGCATACGTTGGGGTTCCTAAACATTCATGTCATTACTGACTTCCTGCAAAAAGTTACCTCATATATCTCACATATTCATTCTATATTCATTTATAACGATATAATTTATATGTGCATACTTTACTAGGTTCTTTTTTCTGGAGAACTCTGATTAAGTTAGTGAATTAAACTGTATATAATTATATTTTTCAAAATGTCACAATAGAGAATCTGACTGGTTTGGATTTTGATTTTGGAGGAATTGTATAATTTATTGTCAGTTTTATCATGATAGAAGGACTCTGAGGCATACATACTTTCTTTGGAAGGTCTATTTGGAAGCTAACAGATTTGACTTCTACGGCAAGTTTACTTGAAATACAGAATGTTTTTTTTTTATGGCAGGGTCATATTATATACTTAAGGTTGAGCTGAAAGTCTGTGCAACCCGGATTTGAACTCACAATAAAACCTCCTGTTTCCTTCTCCCAAATGCTAGAATTATTTGTCTTAATCAAAGTAAACTTCAGGTCATATATAAAAGTCTCAAAGAACTGTGGGAATTACTAAAATATAAAGAAATAATGCAAAGATATTTGAATATTACTGTATTTTGTTCTAGTTTTTCCTAGTCTCCAGTTTTAGGGGTCTCTGTTGAAAGACTTCAGTGTAGAAAATAGGTGGAATATACTAAATGTAAAATGGAGCTTCTCAAGCATGAGTGTAGGCAGTAGGCAAGGAATCATTGATACTGGCAGATACTGAGGGCTGGTAGGCACCTCCATAGGGGTTCCAGGGATTGAATAAGGATGTGTCAGTAGTTGCAAGCAAAATAAGGGAATTTGTTATGAAAAAAATCATGCTTAGAGAAGAAACATGCCAGAGCAGAGCAAACAGTTAGATCGTTGAGAACCAAGCAGTGACAAAGTCATTTTCTGATGATTTTTTAAAATAATTTGTGCAGCACAAACATGCTCTAGTATTATATTTCTCGTATATGTTGTTCTACACGAAGATTCATAGTTGCATGTCACTAACATCCTAAATCTCATTCACACTTCTGAATTTTAATATTATAATAAGGTAAGAAGATAGAATGCAATCATATCAGAATCTCAACCTTAAGAAAACTGGACCCAATTGTCCTCAAACTTACCATTGTCAGTTTCCTGGGAATAAATTTAACAAGGAAGTATGTCATGGCCTGTATTTTATGTTCTGCTAGTGAGCATCATATCATTAAAATATATAGAACTCCTGAAATCTTAGAAGCAATGTTTAAGTGTTATAATTTTAACAAAAATTATAATTGCCTGACCCCTATTTAATCTTGATAGGAAACTGCATCAGTGTGCTACTAATATCTCACATTGACTCCCATTCAGTCCTTCTTTCCACCAAAGAGTTCAGGAGTATAGTATAGGAGACAGTTTGCTGCAGAGCAAAGTAGGACCATTATTCCTAAGTGGAGAAAGAGTAGACAATTGCCAAAACAGTTGGGGAAGGTAGACCAGGAAAATCCTTACAGATGAAAACACGTAGGATAAGACAAAAAAAAAATAGTAAGGGATAGCACTGTACATTTTCAAGTAGACTTTAGATTGTTTCTTAAAGTTTCTAGAAAAGATGGTTTCCTGAAGGGTAGGTTGATTAACATGTTCATTTAAGTTAAGTATCATTCAAGTTTACTAGAAATCTTCAAGTTAAATGAAATATTATGATCTTCAGGATAGTTTAGAATGTCATGCTATTACCCAGGGCCAGCCATAATGACTCGGATTACAAACCCATGACCGGTAATCAAAGTCCTACATTTTAGTTTCTTATTTTACAAGTTGCAGAATATGATGGAAATATTTCCCTTAATGATCTTTATGCCAAATAACTAATGACTATCTAGAAAATAAGTAAGTATTGTTACATTTCCTAGTGCTATAGGTTATTAGATATTATTGCAATAATTTACTTCTCACAAAATTGTTAGTTACATTCGATCATTATCATGCTCCTGAAACAAGCTATTCTATAGTAGTGTATACTAGTTGTAATTTTAAGAGATATTAAGATTATTTCTGGTTTAGAGAGTTGATAAACATTGAAATTAGAGATGAACTATTTTTACTCCTGAACTTCATAGGACACTATCACCAATACCTACCTGTAGTTGCCTTAGCTCAGTACATTCAGTTATTTTAACAGTTATATAAGGTAGAACTGAACGTCCCTGATTGGATTTAAAAATATGGATGTATGTAGGTTAGTAATGAAACAACATCATATGATGTGAATTTTTGTGTCTTCCTCAAAGTTCTGTGTTGAAATCTTAACACTTGTATGTAAAGGTCCTTTGAGGAGGTTACTAGGTCACAAATTTGGGTGGAATTCTATTGAATGAGAATAACTTCATAAAGTAAGTCTTGCTACACTTGTTCTTCTCTTTCAGCATACGTATACGAAAACAAGGAGAAATAGCTATTTCATTGTCTTCTGATGTTTCATGCTGCTATGACAGAAAACTTAATTTGGGATATTAATAAAGAAATGAAATGTATTTAACACACGATTCTGTAGTGTCGGGGTAAGCTTCTTGTGCAGATTTTCATGCACTGTAACATGGTGAATGGCAGGATGTGGCAGTAGTTTCTTTTACTGTTGCTGTGACAAATATCCTAACTAAAGAAAATTAAGGAAAGTTCAAAGTACAATCCATCATGGTAGGAAAGTTAGGACAGCAGGAGCTTGAAGCTGCTGGTCACATTCCATCACTCCCACCATCACGAAGCAGAGAATGACGAATACCTGCATACTCCGCTCAGTGCTCTCTCTCTCTCTCTGTCTCTCTCCAGTTATACAGTCTAGGATCTTTGTCTAGGGACTGGCCCAAGGTAAAATTATCATTCTCACATCAACAGATGTAATCAAGACAATCTCTGCATGTATGGTCAAGGGTCAATCTGGCCGATCAATCTCAATTCATTTAGCACTAACCATGACAATTCATAAGATAACACATATATTAGTAATCCAAGGCACAGTATTCTGAAAGTTCATTTCTATGGACAGAGTCAGAGTAAAAACATACTCTTAGTTAATTTTATAGCTGAAGAATGCAAAATTTCCTTACATAGTGTTCAGGAAAGAAAATGAAATTATTATTACCTCTACATATATCTGCAGTGAACACACCATTCCTCATGTGTCCAGTTGCTTCAGATGATTCTGTGGTGCTTGATATCGGACACAGTGTAGCACTCATCATGAATGTTTGTGGTAATGTCTAAATAGCAAATAAAAATATAGAAAAAAATCTAATGGAAAGTCAAATTACTATTACCATATAGATACTTTATGATAAATCTTAAAATCAGAAGAGTCTGCATTACTTTATGAATCCATCATTTATGTAATACATTGATATTTCTCATTGATGATATAATTCTAATATTCTATATTTGATTTTGACACCTTTTTGTTTCAAAAACATTTGTTTATCTAACACCTGCAGTACAATAAATTTTAAAGTTATCTGTGAAGAAGACTCATGAGTTTCAGTTTTCTTGCTTTTTAAATTATCTTATCTTTTATTTACTTCCCATAGTGATTTTATATCCTCCTTCTAAATATATGACAATTAACTTGGTTGAGAGTTCATGCAGTGCACTTTCAGTCAGATAGCACTTGCAGCGCATGGTATAAACCAAAATAAATCATGCTTTCCAAAGTAATGTGTCTGAAGTTAATACTGATATCAATATAAAAGGCAAGGCAGCTATTTAGATCAAAGAAAGATTAGAAGTGTCTTATTGAATATAAGATGTTAAGTGAATACAGAATAGAATAATGAATTTCAAGTTTTTTATAACTACCCCATGCTTCTGCTTTTAAGTCACCTCTAATTATCTTGATTGGATCTATATTTTATGATATGTTTGTTTTGCAGTAAATTCAGTATCTAATTACAGTGTTTGTTAATAGAAAATCATTTTCTAAGATATCTTAAAAGATTTACTTATAGAAAGAGTAACTGCAATAGTTCTAGAAAGTTCTAAAAGTTCTACCTATGTTATTAGAATTGATAAATCATAATATTCTCTGACTAGAGAAAATTTTTTATATATTTGAATATGGTCACATACATAGGTGACATTAAACTAAATAAGCTTTCAGAAACAGTTGCAATGTGAAACATTTAATATACAATGAATTTTTATTTTTATTTGTCTGTGTGTATATGCATGTGGTGACTCTGTGTGTGTGTGTGTGTAGTTATATGTTTGCAAGTTCATAGACTCATGCCCACTTGAAGTCACAAAGAAGACAGTAAGCATCCTATTCTATCACTCTCTGCTTTATTACCTTCAGATGATCTCACTGTCAGATGGATCTCATTGTTGTCAAAGCTGTCAGTCAGCAAATGACCAGGAATCCTTCTGTTTCTGCACTCTGTAGTGTTGGGATTTCAGGTCTACCTGGCCACGTTGGATCTAGCATGTTGGATTTTACATGAGTGATGAGGATCTGATCATATGTCCTCAGTCTGTATTTCTCTCAAACAATTCTGCTAAATCATCACCCTGGCCCATGAACTATCTTTTGACTGTACTCATTTATACCTCATATCAATTTATAATATCTCCCCTCAGAGAAAACGTCTTTCCCTCCACCCAATTTGTGTCCACATTTTCTTTTAAAATCCCCCAAATCCGGTATGTACTACCCATATAACTGATATAGTGACTGTGTGGCAATCTACAAGAACCTGGAAGATATACTCAGTACTGCTCTTTTTTTCACATTATCACTGTTTGTTAACTGTGTTTCTTTAATAGATTGAGAAGTGTAAGCTAGTGTGATAAGATATAAAGAAAATATCAAGTACAAAGACTGAGTTGAGTCAATGTAATAGAAATACCAAATATATTTATGAAGCTCAGCATAATGCTTGTACAGCTAAGATGTAACTTTGTGTTGGGAAGTACTGTACATATTAGACTTGTAATTATTAAAGTGCTTGTTCAGATTTGAATTATTACACAAGGCACTGAGTGCCATGTCACTGGTCCACCATACAGCATGAATAAATGGAACTCCTGCGAATCTCCACCAGCATAGTGTTCTTTTGTCCTTTAGCAGGCTGCTCTCCTTGACCAGCTTATCCTAGGCAGTGACTAAGACCCTTTCTTTATGGGAAATTCACACCACTTGCTCCCATATGACTAAAACATTCTTCTCCCTTCCCTCCCCATGCTCATTATACTTATCCCCCTACTTTCTAATTGCTTGTTTATTCCTCAGTGAGGACTAATCTCACCATTTCTGGTACAGTGCTTCACCCAGGGGAAGTCAATAAGCATTCCTGACTGACTCTTCTCTGCTAAAGAGCTTTAGGTAAAATAATTACCTTTCAGTAATTACAAACACACCCACGCAAAGTAAATGCTAATAGACAAGGAAGGAGAGAGAAAGAGAAAAAAAATTTAGTCAATGAATAGAAGTATATGGAATTGTTTGTGTTTACTATCTTGGACATTTCAACTATCTTGGATGATTTCGATAAATCATCACATATCCTTATTTAATATAACCTACTGATGTAGAATATTAGCATAAAGCACTCTGGTACTACAATCTGCTCTGGAAGCAGTACTTAAATCATGATTTTATCATTTCTCAAAAAAGCCACTTATTTTGTTTCAATATCTTTGAAAACAAAGCAGAAAAAAATTCAAAAGACGCATAATAAAGATAGTAACTCTCTTAAAATTTTGTTGAACAGTAGGTGATTCAATAATTGAAAATTTCAAACCTGCATATATGAGTGATCAGTAGGCATGTTTTATATTGGCATAAAAAATGTATGTTTTGTTAATGCATGGGTTTATCAGTGTTCGAAGTACTAAAACTATTCATTGGTAAGACTGATTATATTTATAAGTGTCTAATGCTCTGCTTTGAGAAGCCACAGAAAATACTGATAAAGAAAACCAGTTCAGTATTATGTGAGTACAATATACATATATGAGATTTCACAGTTGCCCTTCCGTCTCTACATTCCACTCCAATACTCTTCCTATACTTCATCTCAACTACAACCATTACATTTGATTTCACTTTTTTGTTGGGCAACAGATGGAATGAGGAAGAGTGAGGTCGGTCATAATTTCCACAGCCTGCTGCTATGGCACTCTAAGTCGGAAATTCACTGAAGTGCAACACATTTCTTCTAATTTGTATTGAATTCTTGTGAATTTCGTGCAATACAGTTCAATGGTTATTTAGAACCCCTGCTCCATCCACACCTCCTGCCACTGCCCCTTGCTCAATTTAATGGACTGTATTATACTATTATATTTTACATATATCAGTAAAATAAGGTCTATAGCATGGGATTTGTGTCCCCAAATATCCTTCAGTGGGTCTATCCACTGGAGCCTGGTCAACCTACCAAGAGTCCTATCCTTTTAAGAGACTGTTTCTCTATCTCCCAGGAGCCATCAGTTGCCTTAAATTCCTTAGATTGAGCTGGGATTTCTTACTCACTTCTCTATGTTCCTGCTTGCATTTTGTCTGGCCGAGGAAATTGTACATGCTGTCTCCATTGCCGTGAGTTCATGTAAGTTCAGCTGTCAAACTCTCTGAAAAACTCTTTTTCCTTTTTGTCCTCCACATCTTTTCTCTCCTCTCTTCTACAATGATCCCAGAACCATGGGAGGTAAAGGTTTGAAATAAGAGTCCTCTTTTAGGAATAAGCATTCTGTCATCTCTTGTTCTCTGCACTTTGACCAGTTGTGGGTTTCTCTGTTAATCACTACCTGCTGCATAAGAAAATGTTTTGGTTAGAGGGTGACACACAGTCATCTTATGAGTAAAGGTTGCAATCTAGATGTGCCACTTAGGGCTAAATTTTATTCGGAAATTTTATTTTATTTTAAATTTTATTCTCTACTAGAGAAAACTTTCCCTAGTTCTTGCACTTGCTTTTTTTTTAATACCCATTCCTCTCCTTCAATAGTTTTCTGTTGCCTGTATAAGAAATTACCAAAAATTTTATGATAGTTTCAAAGAGAGTGAGCTGATGTAGAGCTGTTTTGATGGATTAGCACTAAGCAAATCCCTAAAAGTTCTTCAGAAAGAGGGAACCTTGTGTACTATGCCAAAAACTGGAGTGAGTGAGGAAATTGGGGTGTGTAGGCATAGGCAGAAGATGAGGATGAGATGGAATGTTGGAAATTGATGTATTGTACAAACATTGCAAAGAGCATTAACTACACAATAAAAAAATGGGAGTTTTTTTTTAAATTTATGTCTACTACGTCTAGAGAAATTTAATGGCAAGTCTATAAACCAAAGGAAAGTAAAGGTCAGAAACAATGGACTGAAAATTCTGTCCTATTATGGAATAGGTCACTCAGCTAAGAATTCTTGCCCTCTTCCTACAATAAGAGGTAAAATATCCAGTGTTGAAGAGCATGCCATTTTCAGCATTCTCCAAAACAGATGAAGCCAACTAGTTAATAAACTTAAACACAGGATAAAGAACTTCACTTTGTCATATTAGACTGTGGTTAGACACTAACACTACCAGAATTCTCAGACACATGCCAGCTTTAGAAAAACACTAATAAAATCTTTTACAAATATCCTATAAACTAATATGAGGTCATAATTAATGAAAGCTAATGAAACTCATCCTAAATGAAGAAAATGTAAACAAGGATTTTGTTTTTAATAAAACTACTTGTCGTGTAACTCAAGAAATCCCCAAAACAGCCCAATAGTTCCAGGAAGAAGGCAAAGACTAAGAGGCAAAGCAGCCTAGGGTTAGGACATCAGGTACTCAGTTTACTATCTGATCAGATGTACCTGACTGCTAAGCTCACATGTACCTAAGCTAAGTTCTTTCTTTTCTCTTGTTTCCTGGATTTTCTCTAATCAAGTTCACGATCTTTTGTAACAGTGTAGTGATTTTCATAGAATATTTTATATAAATTTTATTTTATGTTAGTCAGATTGTTTTTTTCCTTACAACTGAAATTGACAAATGATATAATTTATTGCCATTTTTGTACGAGTTGATTTTTAGCATTGTGTAGTAATTTTAGATGAAAAATAAGCAGAATATAGATTATAGAATTTATGGGAATTTTGAAATTTTTTCAATAGAGAACAGTTTATCTACAATCAACTGTTCAGAAAAGATATAGGTTAGGCATTAAAAGGCTTCATTCTTTATAACAATATATAGTCATTGGAGGTTAGCTGACATAAGTTGTAAAATAGTACGATTACTGATAAAAAGCTTGCAAGTTTAAATTGCTTAAATAATATATTTTTATGATTTTATAGATTTTTTTGGTTTCTTTCTTTGTTTCACAGGTTTAAATGCTTATGCAAAAGAATTTTCTTCTAGTCTAGCACATTTTCTAAACTTTTCTTCATTCACTTCCTGATATAAGTTGTTTCCATCATTTCCATGGAAGGCAGTTTCGTTTTGTTTTCCATAAAAGATCTCTGTATAACTAACAACTTCACCTGCTCTGGACAGGCTTTATTATATTAGGTACTGAAGAACTGCTTGGGATATTTAGACCAGTGAGCTAGGTGTTCTCCCTCCACCTATCTCTGCTTATTTCCTTTCTTTCCCGCCCTTCTTTCTTTTTTTTCTTCCCCTTCTACACATGCACACATATACATGCATTTTAGATTTCAAAAAGTCTGTTTTCATTGTTGATTAATGCACTTTTAAATAATAATGAACAGCATACTCTACTTTCTTTAGAAAATAAAATATTGTATTGATTATACATTTCATACTGTACATTTTGATCATATTCATATATCCTCCCCCACCTCCACTCACAACTTTATTTTCTCCCACCAATTTCATTTTCTCTATTATTATTATTATTATTGTTATTTTTAAGGCCTATTGACTCTAAGTTGTGTCCTCAGATGCGCCTGTGTGGGGGTTCACTCCCTAGCGCCTGGTTAACCTAGTCGGTGTCATAGCTGCTGGGAGAGGAAGAGTCAATTTTCTTTAAAGTTTTTATACCTCGAGAAAGAAGTGTGGAATTTTAAAACTTCCTAATATATATGAATTAAGTGAAAAAATTCCCCTGTAAAATGTTTGTAGAATTATGTTTCTTAGGAGCTAGATTATAGGTGTACTCATTAATACAAAAAGTATATGGAAAATTGACATGCTTTCAGTGAAGTCATAAGCAAAGATTACAAAGCTTTTTTTGTGCTCTGTGATTAGAATGAGCAAGAACTATGTATATCATTTTATGAGCACATATTATAATCAATCCAATCCCATTAGACTGGATAAACAAATTAGGCCTAAAATTGCTGAAATTCATCACAGATTCCAATAAGTGTTCACGCATTATTTGCTCTGCTTTCCTTAAACATGTGTTGGTACGTCTGTTTTAGACTTCCGCAGAAGGATTAGCCTTTCTAATCATACTGAAGGCCAGATTGCTTAACTACAGCACACAGTGTCATGCTACAGATAATCCATGCCCTTGATTAATGTTCTTATAATCAATTGCTGTCTGGAAGTGACTCCTTCCCATCACACTCTTCACAAAAAGAGCAGATGGTATTTAAAAGGTTATGGCAAGAGGGCTTCACAGAGGTCAAATGGAACATCGATCAAGTGGGCAAAAAAATTGCCTTTTCTCTTCTTCTTTCTTCTTATCGTAATAATCCACGAGGGACGGGTGTATGTGAGTTAGAGTTTGATCTATAGTTCAAGCACTAAGATATTTTCTTGTCTCAAATTTCTATGTTGTTTTGGGTAATGAACCTGGAAATTGGATTCCTTGTGTGCCAATAAAAAATTGTACCAATATGACCATCTTACCCAAATAAGCCTTAGACTGAAGAAGATATAAAAAACATTTAAAGCTGCCAGAGGGTTCCAACTTAATAAAAAAAAAAAACTTTAATATATAGTGACTATTTGGTCAATTTTTATAGTGGTAATGGATTTATTTATAGAAAATTACACTGAATTTTCTTTTTTATGTCAAATGGTATGTGGTGCTGTATATATAGATTTTCTTTCTCTCTTTTCTGTCCTTTAGCATACCCATGGCGGTCTATCATATATTTCAAAGTGATCAATTTTCTTTTTAATTGGTATGTTTAGTTCTAATTAGTAAGGATCGTGGTGGAGAGCTTTCATTCCCCTGTGCCAAAGACAAAGATTAAAGCTAAATAAGAAAATGTCAGTGTAATGTTGTTTGAAAAGGAAGTGTGCTACTTTCATAAATTGGCATCTTCACATACAACGATGCGGATGATTCTAGTATGAATAGGTCACATCTACATAATGCAGTGATAAGAAGGATATTCATTATATCGAGGAGACTGTGCATCCTCGAATTTGCAGAGGAAAATGAAAGGTTGTTGAATGAAGGCAAAATGTTTATTGTACAAGACATCTGTGTCTCTTTCTGTTGCTGGAGGTGCCCTCCCATACACACCAGCTCAGCCAAGAATCTCTGCGGTATAACTACGGAGTACATAAATGTTAAATGCCTGGAGACTGATGCTGTCAAGTCACGAAACTACTATTCAGGAGGAAACAATATAGAAAAAGCAAAATAACATTATTTGACCTGGCTTCAAGAGTTATCATATGGGAATAATTGCTTAAATGTCAAGAAAGTAGTCTTTATTATGCCATTTTGATGCTGCAAGGAAACAAAGATGGACTGGATAAGAAAGATTTCTGATTGCCATGCAAGTTTTACAAAAATGAATAGCAGTTAGAAGGTCAATTTCATCTCACAAAGAGGAAATAGCTTGTTATGCCAGGAGACCTACAGTGGATATTTCACAAAAGCCAACTGTGGCCAGACTGGAGACTGTTGTGCACATATATTTGAACTTTTTGACATCTGAAGGGCCTTGATCAAGAATTTCTATTCTCATAATTGCATGGATTCCCGATTCTTAATGATATGTAGTCTCTCAGTTTTGTTCACTAACTTACAAACTTAGCTCATACAAATATATGTGGCTTTTAGTGGTATTTTAACTACTAATATTGATTAATCTGAAACTGATAAAAGCTCATCTACTTGATGCTACCCTGAGGACATTTAAATCTAACCTTATAAAAAATAACTTCAGTGCAATGATTGGAGAACACTCAGTACAGGCTTGAAAAGTGCTCTATTATATGAAGCAGGAGTAAGCATGAAAGTTTCATTGGTGGAGATGGATTATTGGACTCTGAAGCCTTCACTGAGAAATTGGTCTCCAGAAGAACTACTGAGATACAGGTTTCACCCCCGAATTCACAATCTCATATGCAAAACAGGCTGTCCTATGAAACATGGGAATTGCAGGGGATTCTTATCACACCTTATAAAGGACATGTGACACTGGTCCTGAAGTCTTCTGAAAGAGGACGTTGTGAGATATCCTCTTATAGATAAAGTGGCTTTCACCAGTGTATGAGATGGAAAAGTGCCAGAATAGACTGGTTAGATATTCTCCCTACACAGCTATTTTGAGGACATCTGTGAGATAAAGATGAGAAACACTCCTTCCAAGTCACAGAAAAATCAATGGCTGGGAAGTGTAAAAATAATATGCTTTACAAATACCCATGCAATGCTGAGAATACAAACAGGGAATGAAGTTACAGTTTATCTTAATATCAGAGATGATATTAAGATATTGCCTGTGTGTTCCCTTCAGATATCAAAATTATCCTGACTGGCGCTCTCTATGTGCATGATGGTAAGTCAAGAAAAATAACAATAAATTTCTGTTATAAATAAGACAGAAAAACTTGTAGTCATACTACAAAAAAAAATGTTTTACTGTCTAGGACTAATTTCCCCAGGATTGTGGTTGAGCTATTGTCCTTAAAAAAAAAAAAAATCTGTTTCTCCTGGGTGTGGTGGGCGCATCTTTAATCATAGAACCGGGGAGGCAGAGGTAAGGCCAGCTGGGGCTACCAAACAACAGCAAGAACAAGAAACTGTTTCTTCTTTCTGAACATTTTATATGTTGGAAAATATTAAAAAAAGAGTTTATCATCTGATCTTTCTTCCCACGAGTCCTTTAAAAATGTGTATGTGGAGAGTCTGGACCAACTGGCCTATCACCCAGCACTTCCTTATAAAGAAGCTGCCGATAGTGACCTCTTAATGTCTTAGATTGTTATGCTCTGAAACGCATTACTCATACAGAAGACTGCTTATGCAGAGGTTTCCAATGTTATCCTAGAAATGATGGCAGTAGCTCTGAAGATAATTATATTAGTGTTAGGTAAATCCTTAGGGCTTGACACAGTAATGCCTTATTTTTTCTATGCATAAATTTAATCATGCCTTTGACAAATATTTATTCAGCTACTGGACTGGCATGGGATGCAGGGGACAGGTGTAAGAGCATGTCGGGTGCATAGAATTAGATTCATTTCATGCCCTTACAATATTGTTTTTGCTATAATAGTTTTATGAATATTTGTGCTCTCTGACTCCCAATGGTCACAGCACCTTAGGTTACATGCATACTTTCTAGGATTGCCAGCATGCATTTAAGCAGAAACCTGCAACAGTCAGCTTATGTTCTTGACACACTATTTTCTTCTATTGTACGCAAATGAGGAGGTCTGTGAATATATGATTTTTTTCAATCTAAAGATAAATATCAGCCCAAGGAACTGAATATTTTTGAACATTATAACTAATGGTATTTATTTTATTTTTAAAGTAATAGAAACAATTAAGATTCAATATTTCAAAATTACCTTTAGAACAAGGAAATATTTTCTATTGCAGTTTTGCAAGCTAGTTTACCTAATAAACACCAGCCCACTGCTTTAAAATGTATGTGAAAGCAAGAACCTGTCTAGTCTAAGACAGAAAGCAGCAAAGATGGCTTTATGGTTCTTTTACTCAAAGCCATAAGTGGGTAGAACAACCATCAAAATGCCTGAATTATAATCTCTGTTTGACTATGGAAGTTGTCTTGGGGGAAAAATGTGGAAATGACATAATTATTTTAAACAATTTATTAATGATAACACATAAATATCCATCTATTTTTACCTATGATATAGAATTAGATGTAAATAATTTGAGATAATTGATGGTGCTTCTTAATACTTAAATACATCACAGTAGTTCTTCAAATTCAAATAAATATCATACTGGAGAGTAAAGCAAAGCATTTTCTATTCCAGATTATCCCAGTTGCAGAGAGAATGTGTTGGGCATAATGCAAGGTGGGCCTAGCCAGGCCACCTGCTAGGAGGAATAGAGGAATGGCTCCTGTGGGTGTGGTGTTCTGCTGTGGCTAGTTGTAAGACCAGCACCAGAAAAGAACCTGCCTACCTGGGGAGAAACTTACTATTGGCTGTATTTGGGACTCCACCACATAAGGCCATTCACTATCCAGACCTATAAGAGCTTGTGCACCTGTTCAATAAACGAGTTGGCAGTGCCACGTGCTTGGCCTGCTTCCCGTCCAACTCCTGGAGTCTGTGGCTTGAGTCTGAGTCTACTCATCCCCAGCCCCTCGGGCTGGGCCCCCAAAGTCCACTAAGGCTGGACCCGAGTGGTGAGACACGACAGTAATGGACACGACTATAAGAATGCCCACTGTTGTGATCCCATGGTGTGAATCACAGTGCTTCAAACATTGCTCCTTTAATTAGGATAAACAAAATTGACATGACGGGCTTCTAATGTACATGGCAGGAGCAAAGAGCATTAAGTGTACTAATGAGCTCCATAAAGAATTAAAGTAATCATTTTTAGTGGAGAGTCTGGTAAAGAAAGGATCAGAGTTATGATTCAGAGATTTACTTAAAGATGAAGGAAATACAAAAAGAAATGCACATAATCTTCCTGTTTTGCGTAAGGACAATTACTTCATATACTTTTATTTATTATTAAGCAGAAATGTTGAAAAGTAAGAGATAACCATGGCTAGATGGACAGCAGTGGTTTTGGCTTCTGTTTTGTTCAATTTTCTTTCACAGAATATTGCTTTGTATTCCTGATTGAACTTGAATTCACAATTGTCCTACCTCAGCTCTGTCACCTGTGTGACACAAGGCCCAGAAGGTTATTCTCATTAAAGTTGGTGTTAAATATGCAGTGGGACCTGGCTTAAAAGTTATTGCTCAGCTATGCAGTGTAAATTGTAAAGAGACAGAGAAGTTCACGCATGAAGAATCAATGCTTATGCAATGCATGCATACATATATATGTAGCATTTTATTTTTGTGTTAAGATATGCAACATGACGCATTGTTACACAAATTCACATGGAAGCAAATACTGTAGTCATGAAACTAAAACGTCCATCATCTCACGTTTTATTAGATAACTTCAGTGTATATCTGTGGTAATCTACTCTCTGGGCTAGTGGGAATACCAAGGAGGTAAAAATGCTTGGTGTGCAAGGCTGAGGACATGAGTTTGACCCCTAGAATCCACAGGGCAAGGAGAGAACCAAATTCCACAACTTGTTCTCTAACTTCCACCCTGAAGTTACACACATCATAAACATATAGATAAAAATATTAAATAAAAAAAATTTAAATAAAATAAAATATACTCGCAGCAAATTTCCAAAAGAATTGAATGTTATGGACTCAGTTCTTATACTGTACATTAAATCTTGTGTTATTCATCTTATCTTACATATTACATAATGTTATTCATTCCCAATATCTTTCCAGTGTCAGAACTCTAGGCATTCACTGCTTAGCCTTTATTTCTAGATATTTACTTTTGTAATCCCGCATCCAACTGACAGAGTTTTTCTGTGTCAGACTCATTTTACACTGTATAATATTTTCTCTGTTCATCCAAATTGTCATAAATGATGAAGTCTCCTTTTATAAGGTTAAATAACATGCCATTTTACAAACAAATAGAAGTCATTATTGAACAGCTGATAGTTGTATCTAGGCTATTGAAAGTAATTCTGTAATTCATATGCCAATGCAAATAATAAGTCTTTATTGTTAAATACTTTGTAACAAAGAATGAAATGCTAACATAATAACTGTAATGTAAGTATCATGTGTGTTTTACTTTGATATTAAATGATACTGAGTTTTAGAAAGAGTTTTTCATTTAAGTAAACAATTGTGTTATATATCTGAGATGCATAGCCAGATATTTTGTGTATTCAGTTTTTCCTTATTTTATTTTAACATTTTATATATATATATATATATATATATATATATATATGCACACACATACATACATGCTGGCTTCCATATATTGTAGTAGGGGAGAAAAAAAAACAAATATAAACTACTGAGTCAGTGAAATTTTTTCTTCTGCATCAAACCCAAGGACATTATAAAATTTTGTTTTCTGATGAAGCAAGAATTTATCATTCTGAGTAACAACTGTATTCAACTGAGATTACTCTATGCCTATGTGGTGTGATTTCTTCAGTGCCCACAGCAACACATTCATATGCAGATATATGTGTCCTGCATGGGGTTGGAGGAGAGAATTAAGTTGTAATGCCTTTCCAACACAATTCCCATCTTTGCTTTGGAAATTAATATGATAAGTGGCATGCAGAGCACCCAGACTCTGTGCAATGCCAGGATCCCTGACCAGGGTCCAGGACTCCTGGGACCACCTCTTGCTTCTTGATGATTTACTGTGTGACTCTGGGCAAAACACTTAAGTTCTCCATTTCATAGTTTTCAGAGGGCTCTGTCCTGATAACGATGTTTACCCCAACAATCTCTCTGTTCCTTTGGCTTCTTCATTTTGTATTATTTTCACCCTTTCTATGCTTGCAAAGAAAGTAGAGTCTGGCTGTTTTAAACATTTATTCTTTATGCTCTGCTTCAAGATCTGCAGGGTGCAATTTAGAGCCTTGTGGAATAAACCTTTACTTTTCACGTTTTCTGGGATTAACATTTGCAAAGTAGGAATAAATAAAGCAAAAGAACCTGGATTCTGAGCCCATCTCTGCAATAATCAGTTCCTTTCTATAAACCAAAGAAGTTAATTGTATCCATAGGAACAATTTAATTTAACTTAATTGGAATAGGAATGGAGAAAGGATGTCTGAAGGCATCAAATCACACCTGGAAATAAAAGAGTCATAATCTTTCCCATTAACTTAAATGAGGAAAAGTTCATTTTAAGAATAATGTGTGATGCCTTCAGCAATATGACCCAAATTTTCGACTTGAAATCTTCTGCAATGTGAAAATCACTTGTTCTTGAAAATTCTATACTTAGTGGAAAACAGGGACATTAATATATATAATTCTTAACAAAGATATCTTCAAATACAAATCTGTGTGTGTATTCCTATGAATTCATGTTAAATTTCAAATGCAAATTTATTCTGAAAAATGCTGATTGATATAATAATGGCAAATATTTGAGAACAATATCAATCTGCTATTAATAACCACATTGAAATATTATATACACAGTTTTGTGTTTATTACATATTTTTATTTATAGATCAAGCCATTAAACGTATATATTAGACTCTAGATTGGCTGACTAGACTCTGGTTTATGAACCTGCACTGAGGGACATCTGGATGCAAATGCTTGACATAATAGGACTTAACATATATGACAGGATATCTGAAAACTGGTGGAGGAGTTATCAGGGGTGGAGAGAGTTGAAGTCTTCTTAGTTTGATTAAGATGGACTATATGAAATTTACAGCAACTCAATAAATAAGTAGACATTAAGTATAATTATTGTTGTGCTATAATTTTCTCAAAATTAAAATACCCCCCCCACTCCTTGGAGTAAGAGGGAGGCTTATAAGACTGAAGATTCTATAGTCTGGTGCTACACTTAGGAAACTAAGAAATTTACAAGGCGTCACAGGGGCTCCCTCAAGTTTATAAAAACAATAAAATTGCTTGAGAGAAGAGACATACCTGCTAGGTGACCTGACTCTGCTCGGGCCCTGCATAGATTTAGCTCTAGTGAGTCCTCACCTTGTTACATCTGTCTTTCAGTCTCCTATGCTCCTGTAACTAATCCTTCACCTATGAGAAGAGCAGCAAGAAACTAAAAATAACCAAAACCAAAACAAAACTGGACTTTGGTTCACCAAGCTAGGCTTCAATGGAATGTTTTTTTGATCTATAATAATGGCATATTTATGGTGAATAGGCATTAGTTTATATGGTCCCAGGAAAAATCAGCTATGTAAAAATCTTATTTTTAATCAGTAAAGAAACATGATGTATAAAGAGATCAAGCAGGTTCTTTTATATTGATTAAAAATAAGTACTAGGTCCTGGAGAAATGACTTAGTAGTTAAGAGCACTGGCTCCTCTTACAAAGAATCTGGGTTTGGATCCCCACAGATTTATGGTGGATAACAACTATTTGTATCTCCAATTCCAGGCGATCTGACACACTATTTTGAAATTGCAAGGACATTACACCACTTGAGTGCACTTATATACATATACGCAATACACTCATACAAATAGAAATAAAAAGTAAAATATTTTTCAAATAAGTACTCTTTATAAAATTGCAATTTGAACTCCTGAGACCTGTGTCTGGTTTAATTTAATTTTTGCTTTTAAAATAAAAAAAACATATAATCAGAAAATATAAATCTGTTTAACACCCAATGTGTCGCCAGTGTTAATTCAATTGTGATAAACTACTATTAATTTCAGTTTCAATCATATGTTTATATTTGCTCATTTAATGAATGTTTTCATTTTTCTGAGATATATTGCTGACATGTATAAAGTGACTACATCTATATTTTAGAAAGAAAAACCAACTGAGTCTGAAAAGTGCCCAAACAAGGATGTTCAGCTCAAGAATGGTTGTTTATATGGTGATATTCTTAGTAGAATGGCCCTGGATCATTTTGTTCTTCCAGCTCTGAGTGCCTCTGATGTAGCCAAAGAGCAAATATTTCTAAGAACGTCATGTCAACTCCTAATGCTACAGAGAAGAGTCATTTGAAGTTTAACTTAACCAAGGAGATTAGAGTCTTCCAAATTCAAATGCATCTTGCATGTGTCACAATCTGTGACTGCAGTCATATATATTAATGCTGTTGTATTTTCCATTGCATGAAAGATACTCCCATAGATATTAATCAATTGAGTATTATATCCAAAATGGAGCTGGACTTTGCTTATGCTGTGGATTCTCGAACCCAAGATTTCATATTCAGTTTCAGATTCATTATCTGTCCAGTTACTTTTAAGGAGTGAACATGGACAATTCTGACATACAGAAGAATTTCTTTTGAATATTTACAATGTGGCCATTAACACAGAGACCCACAACTCATAAACACACAGAGAATAAGTGACTGGAGTCCTTAGCCCTGAATGGAACACTATATCACACCCGCACTTCTAGAGGCTAAGGAAAATCTGAGGAGGACAGGGTAGAAAAATTGAAGGACCCAGAGTGGGTAGATGAGTACAAGGAAACAATGTTGTGTGAATAGCACATGGTAGTTAAACATCCAAAATTACAGTGCTTGTGACAGCGTGCCCAAGACCCATATGAGTCAACATACTGGCATGAATGGGGGAGATGAACAGTAATTCCCATCAGAAGCTGAGGATCTATTAACAATTTATAGCTGCTGGAAGAAGGGAGTCAGTTTTCTTTGAGAGTGTGATGCTCTCACATCTCAAGTTTGGTAGGTGACCAAACGCCAAGGAATGGATCCACACCCAAGAGCATTTGGGGAACATAAACTGGACTTGATAGGCCAGTAAACAAAGAGGACCTGAAGTTAGGGTGGGTAACGCAATGCAGAAGGAGATGAGAGATGAAATCTGAGTATGATAAAATCACATTATAGGAAATTCTCAAATAATCAATAACGTATTTTAATAATAAAGTTAAAGTATAATTATAAAAGGTATTTTTGAGGTTATTGAGATGGTTTAGGGGTTAAAGGCTTGTTCTCTCAGAGAAAAGGTGATTGTCAAGTTTCCATTGGGTAGGTCACAACCAACTGAAGCTCCAATTCCAGAGAGTCCATTGTACTTTTCTGGCATTTGTCGACTACTACACTCACTTGATGCAAATACATACATGCAGGCACACATACATATACATACATGATAATATTTCTAAAGCCAGAGAGCTTGGATTAGAATCACAGTTAAACTGCTTTTCAATATTGGAAACTTATAAAGGTGCTTTGATTAACGTTATTATAAAATGGGGATCATTTATTGTGCTCCTTAGTTGTAATTGTCAACCTGATTCGATTCAGAAGCATCTGGGAAAAGTCTTAACGAAGAATAATCTTGAGCTTGTAGGGCTAGGGTAGATCTGTAGGGGTCTGTCTTCATTGTTAACTGATTAAGGAAGAACAGTCCCATTGTGGGCAACACCATTCCCTAGAGAGGGATCCTCACCAATACTGGGGAGGAGATAACAATTAGCAAGTAGGCAAGGATCCATGGGTTTATATGACTTTACTCTTGTCATGGATTTGATGTGTTATATTTCTGCCTTTGCATCCCTGAAATAATGGACTGTAATCTGGATTGGTAAACCAACTGATTTAAAACAGAACCATGCTTGTACACTTTTCCAGAGATCTTTGCAAGAAAGGAAGTCTATAATAATGCAGTTTTTAGACACTAAGTCATCCTCCACCCAATGGCTTACATGAAGCCAGTGTCCTTAGTCCTACAGCTTCATGCAGATTCATTCTAAAAAACACTATTATCAGACTCTTCTAATCAGTTTTTTAGAAGCCACTTGGTCATAACCTTAATCACTATATAGTCTCTGGGTATTATAATCTGAACCCCTATGCCTTGAAATAGTAATAGTAAACTGTTTTAAGCCGTAGTCTGTAGTACCCTATTTCTGAGGAATAAGAAACTAATCCAGAGAGCTTTGAGGAGAATTCTTTTTCTTTTTTGTTTACAATACAAAATACACATTGTGGCTGGTGAGGTTAAACAGTGGGTGAGATTATGCACTACACATACAGAAGACCCACATCAGTGCCCACACCAGATAGCTCGCACATGCCTGTAACTCCAGCTCCTGGGATCCAATGCCCTCCTCTGTCCTCCATGGGCACCCCCAAAGACACACACATACACACACATGTATTTAAAACACACACAAACATGCAAAATTAAAGATAAAATAAATATTAAAAAATAATCTTGTACATAATATTTAATATAGTATAAATGTGATAACAAAAATTTGCTTACCTACTTTTAGATAATATAAAGAATAATTCAACAATGATATTAAATGTTTTATCTTATATATTTAATATATTTTAATATTTAATTTTAAAACTAATATTTCATTACAGACCTGTTTAAAGAGAATTCTTTAAAAGCAACAACACATACATCTTCATAGGATGATTTCATAAGCAAATTGATTTCAAATATTGAGAACTGCATTTACACACACCTATATATGTGCATAAACAACGCACTTAAGCTTTGATACAATAATTATGTATGCATGTGGATTAGAATTTTTCTTTCTGTTTTAATTATTTGCAACTAGCCTGAAAGTGAAGACTTGAAATTGAAAATACAGCAGCCGCTCCTAGTACAACCATGTGGTGGTCAGTAGATGTTCAAAAATATATTCTAAAATGGCTCACTTTTTAAAAATATGCATATATGCAATATATTCTAATGGCATTCATGGAACATTAACCAGTACTTGTGAATTATGTTAGAACACAGGATGGTAAATAATTTCAGTATGATTCTAATCTTTCTAAACCTAGTGTCTAAAGGTAGAATAAGATGTACTTAAGAAGTCATAATTTCCTGATGCTAACTGATATATAAAATGTTAAGAATATATAAATGGATGTGGCAATACTTTTGGCCAATGGGGCCATGCAAAACTTCATGGAATGAGATTTACACAGAGAGGAGAGGTTCACAGTTGAAAAAAACTATGTTCAATTACTCTTACTATTCTGAATACACTAATATTAGAGGTCTCACTGAAGAAGGATTAGACAATGTATCCTGGAACCTGTTAGGAGTGCGACTTATGGTATATGTAACTTCTTTCATAAATGAAAACAAGGGACTTAAGGAACTTAAAGGGGCATGTGTAACAGCCTCTAAAGGTGCAAGCTGGGCCTTTGAATTTGTATCTGTCCAGTTTCCTTTGAAAATATTAGTACTAGTTTTAGCAAAGGAATACAAACACTAAAGAAGTATTATTTGGCTTCATTAACTTTATCCTACTTTGTAGTAGTTGTATTTGTCCTGGAAAATGTTAACCGCAAAGGACAAGAAGGATTTTCAGAACTTGTGATCTCTGCTTATTGTTCTTTTTGAAAATGACTTGTTTCATTGCCAAAGCTAATCATATCATGACTCTCATCTTACCTTGAGCCCTCCTCGGCCCTCTATATTTCCCACCAACTGCCCAATAAATATTGGAACATTTTCAATATGATGCAAATTTTATTTGGTATTCAATATTGATATTTTTAATCACAGTTGCTGACCATAGAACACATTTAATTGTTTGAATGTTCAAATGAAATGGAGTATTTGGATCCAGTAGTAATTTGGAAGTAAGCTGAGAATCAGGACAAAGTATACATCAATGGTAACACTAAGAGTGTATTACAAGATTAAGTTTGCATAGATTCATTTAGGCTTTCATTGCATTCAATAAAAAAATTCATAAATGTGTGTAGTTAACCTCTGTCTGTAACTTTAAGGTCACAGTTCAAATGTATCCATGGGGTTCTTTTTCTGATTCTCAGAATCTCTCTGTCTCACACTTTCTCTGTCTCCACCTATGTCTATTTTTCAGAAGCACACATGCACACAGCCCAAGCACTTACAGCATTACACTAGTCACTGTCCTTGGAAAGATAGATGGATAACTTACAACTAATTATAGATCCTCACTTGTGTAATGAAGAGAATTAGAAATGTGTACACAATAGTAATGCAGGAGAGAGAATGCATAATTGGAAGCTATTAATCTAATATAGAGAGAAAAACATGGCTAGAATAATTAACACTTGCCACACGGAATGATCATTTATGATAAGGATGACTGGAAAGACAGCAGCATTACTTAGGTTTTCCCACTGGCAAGAAAGCCAGAGTGAAAACGAAATGAATCTTTGGCTCAGACAGCAGCTATCATGTTTACTGAACTGTAGTCAAAGTAGGATCTTTATGAATCCATTTGGTAATTCTTCTTTAACAGTTTTTACTATTAAGAATATATAGCTATCATTATCCATTTTGATAAAAAAATTGTTAGCAGCATAATTTTTACAAAACACTCAAATTTTACTTAAAACAAACTTTAGTTAAGAAAAAATATATTTTTTGATATTTTGGGGAACACATATTTATGTATTTCAGAGGCTATGTGTTTATTTGTACTTTTCTCCTTCTAAACTATATATTCCATCAAGATATCACAATACATTGGGAAATTATTTTAAATGATTCATTAATAATAAGAAATGAAGACCTCACGATAAACATGAAATTTAATCCTATTTGTAGAGTCCACATTGGGTCACAAAACAGTCTTTGCTAGTAAAGCTATCGTACAGTTGAAGCTATGATAATTTGCTTAGTCAATATCAACTCTTTCTGTATATAGTACAATGTAATTATATTATAATGAGACTCAAAGTATTTTGAACTATTGGTGAACTATAGTTCACTAATTTGAATGTAATTTTAATGCAGAGTGAAAAATAAGAGAATATCTTTATAAGCAAATGTTGACAGGGCAATTATCTCAAAACCTAGGTAAAAGACAGCTTATTCTTTTAATTGTTTTTGGTAAGATTTTTAGGGAATTTTTCTATGTTTCATATAGGACATCTTAATCATCTTTATACCTGATCCCCATCGACATCTTTCCACATGGGAATTCATGCATTCTGTCATTTGTGCGAGGCTTACTGTGTTGTTAGTACCCCGCACACCCCTCAAATCAAGTGCATCCTCTGAGGCCTAGTCAGAGTCCCTCCCTTTAAGATCAGCTTTTCCTGCCTGAGCGGGAATTAGATGCCAATAATTTGACTAAGCTCAGGGCGTGCTGCCCACGTCTACCGTTTAGTGCTAGTATGTGCATGCTGACACCACTTCTGCACGTTCATGTCAGCAAGGTTCCAGGAACCTGGAAGACTGTTTCCAGATGATCATGCACCTCCTCACTGGTTCTTACAATCTTCACACTCCCGTTCCACAGTGTCCCTTAGCCCTGGTGGGTGGATTTTAGTATGAGTCCTGTCTATGGAACCACACCTGGACAGTCTAACTATGGGTGTTTTGGCCATTTGTAAACTTTTTTTGTTCTTGGCCCTCTGTTGCACAACGAAGCTTTTTGGATGAGAATTGAGAGAGGCATTATTGTTTTCTTTACCCATTCTTCTATGTTCCATGAAGTATAGAGGATTTTGTAGATGCATTACTTAGGGTTTGACAATCCACAGGCACTGTCTGTGAGTGACCACTTTTGGAACTCTAGAATTGTCTCTGTCTATTGCAAAAGGACCTTCTTTGATGAGTGGTGACTGGGACACTTTTCTGTAAATATAACGGTACATATTTTGCAAGCAGGAAGATGTTACATTTGTCTAGGAATGTTACAGCCTTGAGTTTTACTCCAAGAGCTATGGTCTTTCCAGCCATGTATATTTTTCTATGTTTATAGTACCACACAAGAGTTTCTGACTCGAGTGGACTTTAAATCCAATTAAGTAGCTTTTGATTACGCTCAAGAGAAAAGTGCCACTACTGCAAATGATGTAGTGTGCTATATTGGTCTTTTAAAGTGGATATTAGACCTTGAAGCTGAGGTTGGACCTTTGCTTAATGTTTTCCCTTAGAACTTTGCTTAGTGCTGTCCAAACCAGTTCAGGAGAAGTGGTTTCTAGGTTAGTTCCAGATCCATAGGTGCCTACCCTGTGTCTGAATATTCCCTGTCTTCAACAATAGGCTCTTACCTTCACATTCTGAGAGTCAGCCAAGGGCTGCGGCAATTACCGGTGTAATTTTGGGAGTATCTTGGACTATCCTGGCCAACAACTCGAAGGAAGGATTTTCCTGTCTCGCACTGTTTCTTGTTAGGTAACCTTCAGCTACACACACGGACTTATGTAGAGATACGTATGTGCAATTAATTAGTAGGTTTTTGGACTAATATGTTGATTCCCTCTGTATCTTTTTACGCTATCTAGGCATTAAAAACTGTCATACTAGCAAAGTAACACAGACTCAGATAAACAAATGATGTATACTTCCCCCATTGATGGATCCTAGCACCAAATCCTTACACGTGAATATAAATCCTCATGAAACTGCAGGAACCAGGAAAATGGAAAGGAACTGGGGAGGTGAGAGAGAATAATAGTGGGAGATAGGAGTTACTGCTTGAGAAGTGGGTAAAATAGAAGTATTTAGATTGGAGGGAAAGAAGAAGGCTTATACAAGGAATTATGGGGGGAAAAGTGGAAGAAGGAGCTCAAGAGAGGTGGGGCCCTCGGAGACTGGTACTACCAAGGGGAAACGGGGAAAATGAGGGTATTTTAAGCGGGGAGGCTGTGGAATAAGGGTTAGAGCATGACAGAGAAGAGAAATAAATGTGATGGCTAACCAAGGGAATGGCAAGAACATGTACTGTTTGGGGGACTTCTGTTAAAAGCACTATATGACATGCAATATATCTCTTTTCTAACTTTCTTCAAAAATTATATTTTTTAGTCTTTTTTGGTTTTGTTTTTGTTGTTTTAACAAATAATAAGATTAATGTTCTTGAAAACTAAACCTTTCTTTTTCCCTTTGGATAATATTTTATTTATACATTGAAAAAATTCAACTCTCCCTAAAGCCCTCACAAACTCTATCAGAAATATATGTCCTCTTTTTACATTGTTAATTAATAACTCTCTAAGTCCAATTACTGTTGTCTACATGCACATAAATGTGGGGCATCTATTGCACCATGGAAAACCTACCAGTTGCCGTGTATCCAAAAGATTATGACCATTCATCCTCAGCAGCCATCATGTGTCTATGACTGCAACTCCCTCCTGTGTGAACAAGTGAAGGTATGTGGTCAGCACTGAATGTTTTACTCTATCACTCTCCACATTATTTATTCAGAATAAATCTCTCCTTAAGCCTGAAATTTGCTATTTTGGCTAGACTGGCTGACCAGTGAGCCCCCTAGATCTAGCTGTCCCATCCTTCCCTTTGTGCTGTGGTTATAAACACAAGCCATGATGATAAAATGTTCCTTGGTTTCAAGGATTTGAGCTCATAGCCCACTGAGCCATTAACTCATATCATCATTATTACTTTTGTAAATCTTGAGTTATATAACCTTTTAAAATTAAAATCGGTGTGCATTTTTAAAAAGACATTTATATACATTTCTGATTCCACATCTATTCACAAACTGTTATTTAAAGGGTAGTTGAATAAATTGATAAAAGGAGATGGCAAGTAACTGTTGAAATAAATAGCTACATTTGGAATTTCACAATGTTGAGAGATAATTATAATGTGACTATATTCCATAAATTCTTGACAGTATATTATTTCACATAAATATTGAAATCATTTGATGAGCTAAAAATTGTTCCTTTAATCTCATTTTAGATGAATAATCTGCCTAAAGAAGAAATCACCAACATAGTTAAGGCAATACATAAATAAGAACAGACTCAGAATTTAAACCTATTTTTTCAGCCTTCAGACTAAATTCATTCCTTCCCTATAGCGAAAATATGGCTTAGACATGTAAAATATTCCCTTTGTAACTGTAACCAAAACTGATCAATTAATAAACATTCATAATTTAACTATAAAACATAGGAAAGTTAGTGGGAAGTTAGTGGGCTACATCCTTTTCTATTAATAAGTAGCAGATTTTAAAGTGGATGAATGTGTGAATAGAATTTAATCCAAATATGAAGGAAAAATGGGAGGAGGCAAGGAAAGGGGAAGAACAATGGTATTATTTCAGCTCTTGGTAACTAAAGATTCAGAGATATATTTTTGGACAGTAAACAGACATCAAAATGAAAATAATATAAAATTGTATTAATAATAGCAACTTTAAAAGGATTATGAATTATTTTTGTTAGAGTTATTTTAATAACACAGTTGCAATAAAATACAGTATTTATAACAGTTTCATTGGATGGTGTTCTTTGACATTGTAAAATAAAATGATTTTCCCTGTGTTTCTAACTGTAATATTCAATAATTTTTCAACATAATATGTTAGAGATCAGAAAGAGAGGTAGGTGATTGACACAAATATTTAAGAGAAAATGAATGGGCTAGTGAATCCATAATTATTTGCATTACTACCAAAAGGCATAATAAAGAATTACAGTGATTCTACCTGACTGAAATTTCAATGCTCTCTGTTGTGCTCAGCATCAAGAAAAATTATGCAAGTGCCAGATTCTACATTTACAAATCTATACAGACTAATTAGCAATTAAATAAGAATTTTAATAAATGTGATGAATCAAGGCTAATTGTATATTCTGTCAGCTGGCAGTGATGTGCAAAATGTCATCCATATTTTTTTCTGTATTACTATGAATAATTGAGAATAAAGTGGGTGTGAACTGCATAGCGCTTCCTCACTACTTCAAAAACATCAAAGAAATTCCCAACTGTATGAGGGACTATGAAAATATTAATCATAGACATAACCGTGAAACTGAGAAAATAATAAAAAATATGTGTTATCCTGAATAATGCCAGAGTAAGATAGAATACATTCTCTCAGCAAGCTGAAATTAGCCTTCAACTAATGTATATATTCATGCCACAGATAACTAGACTGTAGTTCAGGTCATAATAACAATGAAATAAAAACTCACTTGACCCTAACTGCTTATCTACTTGTCTACCAACTTGTCGTTCATGGTAGCGTGCACTACAAAACCTCAATGGAAGTTCAATTAACACAATAGCAGTCTTTGATTTTTGTTAAATAATACTATAGATGAAGACCCCTGATTATTCAAAGTGATGGCATTATTGTAACAGCAAATAATCACTTCTCCTTAAAACTTCAAGTACTTTGTCATTACAAAGAATGTCTATAGCATGCTGTTTTACAAGACATGATTACAGTAAGAAATAATCTTGTTAGTCAAGGCCTTCATCTGGAATCAAAGACATACATTGCAGCCAAAAGTTCTATCATTTATGCCTTCTGAAAAAGTGAGAAAATCAGGTAAACATTTAGACTCTTAATATACTCATTGATAAGTTAAGAAAGCATTTTTTTTTGCTTCAGAATTAGTAGTAATAATCTTGAGAAATAGCTTATAATCAAATTATAGGTAAAGCTTTTGCTCCTCCCTGTATATATAAAAAAGAAATGTATGTAGTGTCCTATTTCATAAGAATATGTTTTAACAAGTTACCTGAATCAATCATTCCACCATTATGGGTAACAATGAAACAAGGTATAGAACAGATATTCTTAGTAATGGTTATTTTGTTCTTTTGTAATGATAACTAAATGAAACTATCAACTGAATAACTGGACTGAGTAGAGATTGGCCAGTTCAGTCATTTAGAATCTAAAGGCAAAGGGAAAGTAACCATATCCCTCTTTCTGTGCGGGGATATTAATCTTATCTTGCTTCAAACTTTGTACACCATACTTCTCCTGGATCTTCCTAAACAGAGTGAATTACAGAACTAATATTTCTATTCCTCCATCTTGTAAATCTCAAAAAGCAGAACTATCTATTTCCCATAATCATATGAGCCAAATTTCACAAGAAATTATCTCATAGGTACTTACGGATACATAGATATGTATGTCTATCTGTGCATATATGCACATATTTCACTATTTATCTGAAACAAATGGAGATAGATTTCCTTATCTGTTTCTCAGGGGAATAGTGATTTAGAAATAGACCTTTCAAATTTTGAATCTTCTTGTAAACAACCTCCTCAATAGCTCCCAATACAGATCAAAATTGTTATCCAGATTTTTATAAAAATTTCTTCTACATTGTATATGTATTTATAGGTAAAACTTTTGCTCAAAAAAAAGCTTTTTAGTATCAATCCACTGACCTACATAATAGAGCAAATGTGCAACTTCTAAACCTCAGTCATGCAATTGCAGTTTCCAGCATACTTTCTGTGATGTTTTGAAAGAGAGTGTTGTCCCCATAGGATCCAAGTATTCAGACATTTTTTTTTCCCCTGGTTGGTCAGTAGTTTGGGGAGTTTTTAGATGGTGTGGCTGTGTTGGAGTAAGCAGTCTCTGGTGGCAGAATTTGAGAGTTCATAAGTCACGCAGGATTTCCAGTCACTCACTGCTTCCTGTGCCTGCTTGACATTGTGAACCTCTGTTTTCTTCTCCTGCTTTTTTGCCACCCCCTAACACCATGCCCCCAGCCATGAAGGATTCTAATTCTCCTGAAACCAGAAACTGGAATATACTCTTCCTTTTATAAGTTCCTTTGATCATGGTATTTGATTAAAGCAACTGAAAAATAACTAACTAATACAATTTCTATGAATGGATAGATCAAAATCAACCAACTAACTCAGTTATGGAGTTATGTAAACAGTCTATAAAATGACGTATAAGGAACTTTCAGCTCCTTACCACAGTCAGTAGCAAAATGTGAGCCTTATTGGTTGTAGCCGCTTTGACTCCAGGCAATCCATAACATCACTGCAACTTTGGTACCTGCTTGAAGTTGACAAGAGACTTTGAGTCAGAAATTTTCTGATCAGGAACTTTGGCATTTGTCATGGAGAAACTGTGAAACCTCAGATATGGAGTATTGATTTAACCCACCATATTTGGTTGAAATTTTGTATTTTCACTTAGATAATTCAGAAGTAAGAACCGATATTTTGCATCAGTATTTCTGTATGTCTTTTGGAGTGGCGTTTTCTATTTCTCTCTATCCCCTTCTTCCACATTCCTTGAACCTTAGATGTAGAGGTTGTGTTGTAGATGTGTCACTTAGGGTTGGGCAATTCATAGACAATCTCTGTATTTGACCAGTTTCAGAACTCTGTAATAATCTCTTTCTGGTGAAGAAGAAGATTTTTTGAAGAGTGGTGACTGGGATACTTGCTTATAAATATAAAGATCCATATCTTGCAGGTAGTAAGAATTTTTGTTTAGGGGTGTGACAACACTGAAGATGTCTCTAAGATCTATGACCTCTCTAGCCCTGTGTTTTTGACTATGTTTGCAGTACCTCACATGAATTTCCTCTCATTGAGTGGGCTTTTAGTTCAGTTAGGCAACTGTTGATTATCCCCAAGATAAAAATGCCACTACTGCCCAAATACAGTTTTCTGTGCTGGTCATTGTTATGGTTATTAGACCTTAAAGCTGGGGTTGAAGAAATTTAATTTTCAATTTGTATTCAAGTTATCAGATACAGAGTTAAACTAAATGTGTTTTTATAATTATTACAATAAATTGTTTTAATTTTGTAGAATGAAAAAAAAGGATGGAATTGGGTTGTTTTTCATTTTCAGTCATATATTTTCTGTTATTTAGAAAGAATATTTACCTAGAATAAATATTTAAATCTGTCTTAGAAACATAAAATATTCACTCAAATAAAGTGCATCATAAAAGATTCTGCCAGCTTTTATTTCTAAAACAAAAATTAAGAATAAATATTATTTTAAAATTATTCATCAGAGTAAAGTTAAATAATTTGACACATTAACTATTAATGAAAATAATTAGTGTGCTATGGTGACAGTGCAAGAGATATATTTAATTTGGAATATGATTTGAAAACACCTAGTGAAACAGAAGTGCTTGTCTTACTTTATTATGTTTACAGAAATATTTGATTATGTATAATATAGACACATGCATGTGTAATTATATGCATATATAACCATAGAGAGAGACAGAGGGAAAAGTCCAGAATTTTTAATTTTCTAATGCTAAAATATTTGAACAGAAATCCTTATCAGTAAAGAATACAGAAATGAAAATTAAGTACTCATACAATGTAATATTAAATATGAATAAGATATAAATAAACTGTTGAGTGGAAATAGTGACTTCAGAATATCAGAGTATATTTTCATGCATCAGTATTTTACTAAACAGAAAAACAGACTATATGTGTTATTTCTAAGTTGTTTATAGATATTAAGTAAAAATGTGAATTTTCGTCAATTTAGAAAATAAACCAATATGAAGAGATAAAATTAAAATACTCAAGTGAGGTTAATATGCCAATTATTGTGCTGCATGATATTTAAATTTCTATAATCCCTCTAATTATGTATCATATATTTTTACTTGCTAATTTATATGAATGCATATATATACATATATATAATTTTTGTTTATAGTATTTAGAATTATTTATCAAAAATTACACAGATAAGACAAACTCAACATGTAATACTTTGGATTCTGATAGTCTATCAATTTTGAAAAATAATCCTCTACTAAGAAATATTAAATATGCCTGTCAATAAGTAAAGTTCATTAAGCCAAGAATATAGAATAAGTCCTAGAAGAAATAGATGTTACAAAAGAATTTTAAAAGAACAAATAGGGGCCAGCACGATGATTATGTAGGTTACTCATATGAACTCACAGCAATGGTGACAACATGTACAAGTCCCACATAAGTTCAAGTCAGACAAAAATCCAATATAGAACTGGCAAAGTGGTTAAGAAACTCCAGTCCTTGCTGAGGAACAGCTGGCGATTGTTAGCTGCTGGGACAGGGAGAGTCAGTCTTTTTAAAGCATTTTTCACTAACCAAGTTAAGCAAATTAATGTACATTGTATAATAGAATACATGAATTGGGCAGACCTATTAAGGGGGTATGGAAGAGGAGGGCCTCTAAAGTCATCAAAACATATGAAATTTGCCAAAATGTAGTACAACAAAACTTTAAAATTGTATTTATTGTAGACTTTTGCCATATGTTATTTTAAAATATAACTTAATTTCAAAATATTAATGGGAATTATTTAGGAAAATACAGATACTAAATGTTTAAGCAATAGCTAAGTATCAAAATTACTGTTACATTGTTATAGTGAAATCTAAAATCAAAGTATTGCCAGATTCACGAAAGTTGATATTGACCTTCTGGATCAGTAGACCATGAAATTATTTGTGCTCTACACTTATTTCATAATTCTTATTCTTCCTTAGACAAGATCATACATGAATATGAGTGTAATAAAATTTTCAGCCAGGCCATTTGTCTTTGCTTTATGATCATAAATCAGGTATACAACAGAAGCTCCCTTAGGACTCATGTACTTTAAACAATACACCACTATTTTTTATAGTTAATATGCTATCATAGTCACAGATCATAACACAAGACCACATTTAGCTACAGAGTTATGGCAATCTTTCTAAAACCTTGAAATATAATTCTATGTGCAAGAGAATTCCAGAATAAGACTATAGCTATTCAGCCACACCACTTAAAATATTTAAAGAAAACTTCTCTGAATTGCTTACATTTAAAAGTAGTTGCAGTCAAATTAATCTCCCATATATAAGCAATATTCATTATTTTTAACTCTGAATAGATATTCTGATTGAAGTCTTGTCATGATCCATCGCATCAAAAATTTGTATACTTCTTGCATATGGACTTTTAGATAGTCACAGTTTCTTTAACTTCATTCATATTGTGGCAATTATCACTATTTTGATCAAAATAAGTCTCTCTTTGTAGCCTCTGCTGGCCTCAAATGAATGGTGCTGCAAGTTTCACCATCAAGAGTAATGGTTAATATACTATATCATTATTTGTACATGAATGTATTTTATTTCCTCCAGAAGTGGAATAGATTGGTCATATATTGAATTTAAATTTGTAGTACCTTCCAATATGTCTACAACAGTGACGGCATTACTTTATGAAATCATCTAGTTTTAGTTTTGAATTTTAGACCTTCTAGTGACTGTAATTGTATGTAATTGTTGTATTTGTTTTTAGCCCCTATAATGATGCCAAACATTTAAGAATGGGAATAGAAGTCGTTTCCATCTCTGTGTGTATGTGAAAGATGAGATTCTTTTTCATTAATATTTTGCCACATGACATATTGAGGTGCAAATTGGTTTTCTTTTTCTGGATTAAAATCCTTTGTCAGATATAGGTCATAAAGGTTATTTATATGTTTCAATTTAGCTAGGCCATGGTACCAAAATGTTTGGTCAAACGTTCTAGATGATTCTTTGGGATATTTTTTCATGGAATTAACATTTAAAGTAATGATCTGTGAGTAATAAATATTGTCTTCCAGGCATTAATTGCTGCATTGAAGACTCATTCAAGCCAGAAGAGCTTCTAATAATAAACTGCTTTGAATTTCATTTGAAGTTCCTTTCTATATCTCCAATCAGACAATCTTTTACATAGATTTCATTTACCCAGAGATCAAAACTATGGTATTCAATGTTTTACTATAAATGGTCTGTGTCTATATGCTGTTATTTTCATGAGAGGAATATTGTGTGGGAAATGTCCCAACACTTTTAGCTGAAAAATTGAAATGAAAATATGAACGATGAATAAATCTGAAGTGTGACTTTTGATAATTAGAAAGTGTACGAACAGCACGCTTCCTTTCCATTTAAAAATGCATTTTATGTAGTATATTTCTTTTAAATGCTTAGAGATTTTATTCTAGCTATGAAATTTCTGTGGTGAAAAACTTTTTAATTAATTTTCCCCATTTTTCATCCTCATAGATATTATTTTTCATTTTTAAGATTCTTTGAATCTTAGGTTGAAGTCTGTGATCTCTTCTGAATCTACTTTTGTTTATTGTGACCCAAATACCTGATATAGACCAATTAATGAAGGATGTGTTTTAGCTCTGGCTTCAGAGGATCAGTTCATCAGCATATATATATATATATATATATATATATATATATATATATATATATATGAGAGAGAGAGAGAGAGAATGAATTTTGGAGCAGAATAGTTCTGTTAACATTCACTTTTCCACTTTTGTTTCAGTCATGCTTCCAATCCATGTGATGATCATAGAGGAAGGTCATTAATAGGAAACCAGAAAATGGAGTTGATCCCCATTAGTCTTTACAAGCCTATTATAAGAATCCCACCTGCTGGAATCAATGCTGTAAACGTGATACCGCAGAGATGCAACACAGTCTAACACATTGTGTTCCAACCCTTTCACCTGCACTATCTTCATTTTCTAGACCTGATCTTCATGGCTCCTATTAGATTGTCAGCAATTATAGATTGCTTGCACAGGAATTTATACTAACCACCTAGAATTAAATATTGCATTGACTGTATTCCTATTAAGATCTGAAATATATGTAGGAAGTATACACAGAAGGTCATGCGAATTTGAAAAATACTTCCTCAAATAGCAGATTTCTGGAATCTATTGTCTAACTCATACCCCCACCCTATTATAGTATACTCAGTAGCTGTTTTGCTTATTGTATTCTAAAGAGTAAATTCAGTACCCACATCCTTTTTTCCCCTTCCCTATCATAATAGACACCCAGTCTTCTAATGATTACCACATTGTGAATGACCTCACCCCCAAGTTAATCCTCCTGAAGTTTCCTCACATACACCCCACAAGCATGTCTCACTAGTACTTTGAATGATTCAAAAATCTAGTCATTGTTAAGTAAACTTTATTTTAGCATACTATATTAAAATTCAACTTATTTTTCTTATGCAGGCAAATGTCTTTCAGTGTAATTCATTGAAATTCTTTCTTACTGAATAACTGTAGTCATTTGTTGAAAAGCATGTCTTAACTGGAACCGAATATCACATGGGAAAAGATAGGATGCACACTTTTGTGTCTATTTGGTCTCTCTCTTCTCAGGAAACCATCATTTTGATTTTAGGTAACTCAATCCTGACAATATTATGTAATCCTGTTCATTTTGTTAAAACAGCGCCTCTTTGAACATCGGGGTTGAAATAAATTTTTACCTTTTTATTTTGTCACATATTTCTGAAGAAATTAAGTCTAAACAACAGAAATGTCTTCATTTTTCAGTTAAAAAATATATTTTCTAGGGCCAGGATGGTGATGCATAGTGTTAAGCCCAGCAATCAGGAGGCAGAAGCATGCAGATTGCTGTGAGTTTGAGGCTACCCTGGTCTACAAAGTGAGTTCCAGGCCAGCAAGCACTTCATAAAGTAAAGGAAAATAAATAAAATATAAAACTTTTTTATTTATCCTCTAATACTTTCTCATATTAGTCTATTATTCGAATAATATTTTATTTTTCAATTAGATATACTACTTCATGCACTGAGATGGTTAATATATATTGTCAACTTGAATAACTTTATAATATGCAAGGAGATTGGTTTGGAACACCCCTGTGAAGTACTTCCAAAGAGAATGTAATGATTGGGGAGACCAGCATGAGTTGTGGGTGACATCACGTGGGCTGGTTTTCTTGCTAAACTGTGATGAAGGATATCTAAGAAAAAATAAAACCCTTTTCTAATCAAATTGCTTTTGATCAGGGTCTTTATCAAGCAGTCAGAAAGAAACTAAAACACCCTTGCAATTTTCCAGTAAATATTCTGCATGACCGTTGATTCTCTACTTTTTATCTTTCAAGTTGGACTGTGTCCCTCTCTTTTATTCATGCTGGAACTTATTCATCTTACAACTGCTATATATTTTGTATTAGTATTTAGTTGAATTTCTTATACATCTACGTTGTCTGTTACTCAATAAAGAGAAAGGAGTCAAATTTTAATAAATGTTTCAAGTTCTTACTATAAATCCCTTTTTCATTTATTATCCTCTGTTTCAAAATTCCTAATTGAATCATCCTCTCCAGACCAGTTTTCCATTCTGTAACTTCAGCAAGGTTTCTGAATCATTTAACTTTTTCTCTTCTTTTCTTCTGTTCCAGTTCTAGATACATAATCTCAGGCTGATTATTGGGTTCATATTTTTTAAATTTTCTCAGTCTTCACAGTGACACTCTAAAGTTTTGTCCATTTATTTTAAAGTTAATAGAGATTGTGAATTTGGTCTTCACTATCCCATCATGGCCAGAAATGGAAGTCTCCTTATTCTGCTTTCTGACATGTCCAAGCAGAAAAAAAGAGTTGTGTGAATCTATTTATTAGTATTCAGAATTTCAATAAGGATCACTGGCCATGCCAGGATTGCAATAAATGTGTAATTTTTAAAAGGTAAACTGCACTTTAAAAATAATTAAACATGCAGATGAATCTCTTCTGTAATGCAAAATAGGCATTTTAAATTTTCTAGTTTTCTGTAATGTAGCCTTTATACATGTTAGTTTTAATGTTTATCAGAAAATTAATTTTAAATTTTACTATTTCAAAAGACATTATAAAACAATAACATTTAATACATATCAATGAGATTGCAAAATTTCATCTTACTATATACTGCAAATATGACAAATTTGGTGGTATTGCTTTGGGGATTAAAACAGAATGTATCTGGTAATTTTCAGAGCGTTTCCTCATATATAGACATGGGATATAAGACATGGTAATACATTGTAACTATGATTGAAAGTGGAGATGAAAGATTAAGCCTGATAACAAAAGGTAAACTGTCAATAACAAGTGATTGACTGATATATAGGCAAGATTGCAATCTTAAATGAATAATTTTATTTACAAAGTGCACAGTATATTTAAAATAAGTAAATGCTAGTATGTTTCTATAAATCTTCTATTCCCCAGATCAGCCTTTATTTCTTAGAAAGTGAAGAAGGAAACAGTTTTGTTTATCCACAACATCACTGAACACATTTTTCCAATAAAATAGGAAATAATGGGAGAGAAAGACCATGTGGATATATGAGTACAGTATTTTAGGTTTATGATGATAGACTGTTGTAGAAGACTGAAGTGTAAATGAAGTGTAAATGAAACAGTAAATGTTAGGCAAAATCTTAACTTTATTCTTAAGAAAAATTAATGAAGTTACCATTTTTTACTAATTTTTATACATTCTTTTATATTCATCTCATTTCTTTTAATTATATGTAGCTATAAATATATTATGTGTATATTATATATGCAGATGTATATTACACTTTCTTTCTTACTATGTACAGTGCCTTAACCTAAATCTTTTCTTTAGCTTCCAGTGCATTAAATGTAATACATAACACGAGCCGTACAACTGCCATAATGGCTAACCATCTATCTCATGCCATATGTCTATTTTCTATGTTTGAATGATTTCATATGTTCTCAACCATTGGCAGGGTGTCTTTGTATTCAAACAGTGAATGCCACTCATAAAGGTGATGTACTACCTCATACCAAGTGGAACATGGCAGTCACCATGGGGGTTTTCCATAGACACCTAGGTGTCTTCACATTGATCACGTGCCTTATTGCCCTTAAAAGCACCCATGCAAATTCTGCCATATCAAAAAGGCATACCACCACACATCATTGACGGTAGATGGCTGTATCAGGAATCATCATGAATGTTCCACCATTTGAACGGTTCAACTTCAGTTCCATGTTGTTGTGGTCAATTTTAGTGTCAATGTGATACAACATAAAGTCACCTGGAAAAAGATGACCTTAAAAAACAAGAACTTTCTTGGTGGGAATTCCCTGTGGCATGTCTGTGGGACATATTTTGGTTGCTGATTGATGTAGGATGTCCCAGCTAACTGTGGGTAGTGCCATCCCTAGGCAAATGGTCCTAAGGTAGCTGAGTGAGCCAGTACCTTGCCTGTAATTTCTGTTTCAACTCTTGCTTGAGTTTCTGCTGTACCTTCCCTTGATGATAGACTGTAACTCTTGAAGTAAAAGCTTAACACACTTGCTGCTCCCCTACGATGCTTCTGTTCATGGGGTTATCAAAAACAGGAAGCAAAAAAAAAAAGAAATTGATATAAAGATAGACGGGGTTTTATGTGATAAAACAGACCCTTTTTGACCATTTTATTGGAGGATTTTGTAATTATTATGTCAGCTGGAAAAGCTATTGCATACTCACAGTTTAATATGCTGTTTCATGGAACCTGGAAAAATAAGAATGTACAGAGAAATGCAGATCATAGAGGCCAATCTTGAGAAGTTGAAGAGGATGGCAAAGACTCTATCCAGGATGTTTGTGTGATACTTTGGATTAAGATTCTATGACTTCGGAAGGGAAGAATCAGCATTAGTCAAGTAAAACCTACTGAAGTAAAACCTACTGAGTTTACTGGGACAATGGATGACTGGCAGGTGAGGCTAAAGAAGCTGTAATTAATTAATAAGAGATCAGTAACTCTGAATCAAAATCATCATGGAAGTATTTGCATAGGGTCAGCACACTGTATCTGTGGTTCAAGAGGTGCTAGGGTCACATCTGAAGTGCAATGTGAACTAGTCACCTAACTAGTCTTATATTGATAGAATGAGAAGCACAAAATCAAGGGGGTCATGAAGATGGGCTGAGAATTGGCACTGTGTGGCAGAATCTGATTATCTGAAGAGAGGCCAGGAGAACCCAGTGGTGAAGGGCCTCAACTGTATTAGAGACCCCAGGATTTGGGAGATACCAGGGCCCTGTGACTCCCATCATGGACATCAACAGGCATGGAGTAGAAATGGCCTAAGCCTTGAAGACAAGCTTTGGGGGATTCTAATGGCAGAGCTCAAGAACTGATATTCTCAAGCATTTGGACGCCAGAAGACCATGAGTGGGTACCAGATGCCAGGCACTTAGCTATAGAATTTGTTTTACAATGCTAGATTTTGGGTTTGTTTTATATGTTTTTGCCTATATACAGATTTTTTTTTCCTTTTGGGAACAAGAACTAAGTAGCCATTTGTCTTTGTTTGTTTTGTTCTGTTTTTTAACAAAAGCCCATAGATAAGGCACTTTGAACTTTTTTTTAAATCAAAGTTTCCTCTTATTTTGTTTCTTTAATTTTTTTGGTTGTTTTTGAGAATTGCATACGCATTATTGTCTTCGCATTATTTCCACTTGCCGGCTGTGCCTCCTATGCTCCTTCATTCCCTCTCAGAGTCTGGCCTTCTTCGTTGATTATTTTTCCAAAAGCATGCATACAATACATACATTTATAAATAATGCACCAAACCTACTTATTGGTGTTCTTGTGTACCTGTCTTTAGGGCTCAGTGGGATTAGATAATCTCTCAGGGAGCTAACCCGTGGGGAAAACTGATTCTCTCTTCCTCAGTATCCATTAATTACCTATGTCACTTCACCTTGAGGTGGGCCCCTGTAACATTTCCCTCATCTACTTTGGCATGTCAACTTTTTTTGTTATTATTAAGACCTCATTAGCATATCATCCTGTGGAAAATTCGTACAACTTTCTTCTCATGTCTAGAACACATTAGGTGTTTTGTCACTCGGAGTCTCACAGGCTTTCTGCCCCCTTTAAAGAGAGATGTTCCTTGAGACGTAGGTGCCTAGTTTACATTGTAGTTGGGTTACTTAGGGAAGTGTACTAGACAGTAACTTGAACTTTAAAAAAAATATATATTTTATTATTTTTATTTCATGAGTATAATTGTTTTGTATGCATATATGTAGTTCACTTGTTCATGAAAGATGGTGTTGGAAACCCGTGGAACTGGTGTTATAGATGGTTGTTAGGCACTGTGTGGGTGCTGGTAACTAAGTCCATGTTCTCTGGAAGAGCAGCCAGTGCACTTTGCAGCTTAGCTGTAACTGCAGCTGCTCATTTTGAACTTTTTAAAAAGCACTGAACTTGTTAAAGTGCCAGACATTTTTTAAGACTGTGAGCATTTAAAATTGTACAATATTTTATGTTGTGATATTAACATGAAATCTTAGGAACAAAGAGGTATGAAAATGTTATGGATTAACAGTGATGTGTTTGTTGAGATGAAAAGGGGTGGAATCCTGGTCATTATTTTATTGTCAATTTGAAAAAACTCATAGTCACCTTGGAAGATGAATTCTCAACTGAAAATTTTCTTTTATCATACTGGTCTGTGGGTATACCTGTGGGGAACTGTCTTGATTGCTAATTGAGTAGAGGGCCCAGTTCAATATAGGTGGTACCATTGCTTAACAAGTAATCTTGAGATTTATAATAAAACTGTAAGCAAGAAGACCATGCCAATAAGCAGAATTCATAGGAAGGATCTGCTTCAGTTCCTGCCCTGACTTCCCTCAGTGATAGGCTATGACACAGAAGTGAGATGGAAAAAAAAAACAAAAAACAAAAAAACCCATTCCTCTCATAATTGACTTTTGATAATGTTGTTTAACACAGCACCAGGAATTAAACTAGAACACATATTGCATATTCCAGAGCATGGGCCACATATTCTCTCCGCCAAAACTCATGGTTGCTTCTGTCATACAGAACATTTAGGAACAGAAACAAGATTTGTCATTACACCATGGTGAAAGTTCTTAGAAGACTTTATTGTATTAAAATAAATAAATTATAAATCAAGGCACTTACTAAATGCATTGATGGAAATATCAGATAGGTAAGTTTTAGAAATGTGGAGAAATCCCTGCTCTAAGCCTCAGATTCTTTCTTATGACATTCTTAGCATTTGGGTTTGTGGAAACTAGCATTATAGTTGTATAATCCAAATGGATTGTACAAATACTGACAAGGGTATTAGGCAAAAAAACAGATCTGGGCAATAGATGGCTATTGAGAGGGCTAAAGTTAACCCCAGATAAACCTGGCTCTTTACTTGTAATATTCCAAACCACTATAGTTATTAAAAGTTTTAAACAAACAATCAAACTTATAGAATGTTTAATGTAGGTGTGGCCTTTCCCTGAGAATGTCAGGTAATAATCACAATAACCACACATTTCTGATTGTCTACTAGGCAGAGGAGATTCCGATTTCAATAAAGTTCTAGAAAAAAACTAAAAAACATGTAGAGTTCAGTTTTATTTGTAAGGCTTATTTTAATCCACGATTTACTCAGATTAGTAATATACATTTTATTATATTCATTTATACAAATTATCTTTTATTTCTTTGAGAATCTTATGAATAGGAGTAAAATTAAAATGTCATAGATAGGTTCATCTGTCATCTTGACACAAATATACCTTGGAAGTGGGAATCACAAATTAGAAATTGTCTCCTCTCAGATTTTCCTGTGGTCAAATCTCTGGGGCACTTTCTTATTTGCTAATTGATGAAGGAGGTTCCATACCACTGGGAATACTATGCCTGTGCAGATTAGTCTGGCCTGTGTAAGGAAGGAAGCTGGACAAGCCACAATAGAACTGCTTCAGTTACTGCTTCCAGGTTCCTGAATAAAGTTCCTTCTTTAGCTTTCCTCAATAATGGAAATGGGAGAAAAATAAACCCCTCTACAAGTTGCTTTTGGCATGGTGTTTATCACAGCAACAGAGAAGCAGACCAATACAACTGTGTTCCTAAATCTCTTCAGTAAATAAGTCTAAGAAGATATCTTTGTTTTGATCTTATTAACAGTAGATTATTATTCTGGCATGATCATCTATAAATTTCTATGTGAAACTGTTCATTTGGAAGATAATACTTTTCTAAAATTTCCTTTCATGGGAAAACAAATTTATGGTATAATTTTGAGAATCAATGTGTACAGAATGTACACAGAGAATATTTTAAATTTTATAGTACTTTTTCTCTTACAGACTGTTTAAACATGACCTTACTATAAGTGATTGGAATTTGATTATTCTCAAGGTAATTATAACATATTTCACTATTGGAATTTCTAGATTTGCATATCTATGTGTCTTTGTGTTTGTAGTTATGTGTGTGTGCGTTTGTATATTATATCTAGGAGGCAGTCTACATTTCTTCAAATTCATTAATCTTTACCTAATTAAATATGGAAAATAGATTTTAAGTTCATATATTTTAAAACTGCCATGGCCCAAGACCATTTTATACTTAAGGAAATATTCAAAATTATTCACAATTGTGAAACCAATAAATATTATTTGTGGAGTCATTTAGGAATATCGTTTTGTTTAATCAATTCTTTTATAGCTCCAGGAATATTTAACATATTTCAGGTGTACATCCGGTAATATGTTATCATAGTTTTACTTTCAAAATCAATACTTGGCCACAAAATGAACATTCAGACAGAGTCTCTCTGAAAGCACTTCCTGGAAGTTCTTATAGCATTATCAAGAAAATAAGTGATCTCTATTTTTTTGTACACTATAAGATGTTCAAGGAAATTATGAAGATACAAAGGAAAATCCATTTCATCTTATTTCAATATTATTTTAAAGTTTATAAGAATTTTTTCAGGATAAAGATAAAAAGTACGCATTTTAATCAACCTATCCATTTTCACATTGAAAAATACTAAGGAAATATTTTATACTTATGAAGTATATAACATTTTTAAGGACACATTTACATTAAAACATTGTGTGTTTCATATAGAACTTTTCAATCACTCTTAATCATCTTTATAACGTATTCCTTACTGACACATCCTATAGTCCCCAAACTGGAATCATACCTTTTTTCACCTGTGTGAAAGTCTACTGTGTAAAATTAGTGTCCCCCATGATCTCAGTACAGGTTCATCCACTGAGATCTAGTCAGCCTACACAGAGTCCCTTTCTTTAGGAAGACTAGATCATCCTCACCCAACAGCAATCAGTTGTCACTCTTTCTTAAGCAAAGGTTGGGATCTGCTACCCATTTCCACAGTTCATGCTGGATTTTTTTTTCTGCTTGAGTTTGCATGGGTTTAGAGCATGCCAAAACAAGTGCTGTAGGTTCATGTGAACAGGTCCCAGGAGCTTGTAGAATTCTATTTCCATATATGGTGACCTTTTGTGTTATCAGCCCACTGTTGCATGAGGCATGAGGGAGTTTCATTAATAAGCAGTGAGAGATTCATCAGTGACTTCTTTGCCTTTTGTTCTATACTGTGTAAGACTTGGGTACAGAGGCTGCATTGTAGAAATGCTTCTTAGGCATGCACAATTCACAGACAATGTCTATGTGTGACCAGCTGTGATACTCTGTGTTAGTCTCCATCTGGTACAAAAGTAGCTTCTTTGATGAATGTTGATTGTAATACTTGACTGTAAATATAAGAATACATATTTTGCATTTAGTAGAAAGTTACATTAACCTATGAATGTGACAGCCTTGAGGATTTCTCTAAGCTCAGTGACGTCTTCGGTCATGTATTTGGCTATGATCGTAGTACCACACATGAGTTTCCTCCCAATGAGTGGGCTCTAAGATCAAACGGGTAGCCATTGATTGGGCCCAAGATAACAGTGCCACTTGCTCCACCAGTGTAAAATGCTGTGCCAGTCATTGATGCCATCATTTGTTTATGAATCTGGTATTGTGTTCCCCCTTGGCTACTTGAATAGAGCTTTCCAGAGATAAGAGTGCTAGCCTTAAGAGGAAGTGACTTCCAGATCAGTTCTAGCTCTTTTTTTCCAAATCTGAATTATCATGTTTGTCCTGTCTTCAGCAGTAGGTCTTACCTTCAGATTCTGGGAGGTAATCAAGAGCTGTGGAAATATCTTATGTAATTTTGGGAATCTCTTAGACCACCATGTTCAACAACTCAAAGTAAGGTTCTCCCATCTTGTACTGTTTCTTGTTATGTAGTTTTCAGCCATGCACATTGGTTCATGTAGAAATATTGTATGTGGAATTTGTCATTAGGTTGTTATACTAATGATTCCCTATGGCATTTTGCAGTAATTAGGCTTCTATTCTCTCCCCGCTCCACCTCTCCCTGTGTAACCTTACCTCTATGCTTTCCCCATTTAACATGTCCCCATTTTTCCCATTTCTCCCTTGATAATAAAATAACTCCTAAGGTCCCACCTCTCTTGAGCCCCTTAATTCCATTTATCTTCATGGTTCCTTGTATAACTCTCCTGACCACCATCCATTTAAATAACCCCTTTTATTCATTTCTCCCTTAGGAACACCTGTATCCTATTATTCTTCTCTTACAGTCCTTCTTTCCCTTTACCTTCTTGGTTCCTTTCCAATTTCCTCATTCCTGCAGTTACATAAGGATACATATTCACATACTACTGTTTGGTGCAAAGAACCACAAGTAAGAGAGAACATATGTCATTTGTTTTTCTGATTCTGTGTTTACTCCACTTAGCATAGCAGTTTCTAGTTCCATCCATTCATGTGCAAATGTCATGATTTTGTCTGTTCATATCCTTCTTTTAATTGGGTCACTTGTTTTCTTGATTCTTTGGTTTTTTGAGTTCTTTATATATTCTGGATGTTAAACCCCAATCAGGTGTGTCACTGGTAAAGATTTTCTCCCATTCTGTGGGTTTTCTCTTCTCTTCATTTTTTATTATGTACAAAAGCATTTTAGTTTAATGAGGTCCCACTTTGTGATTACTGACCTTAATTCCTGAGCAAATGCTGTATGATTTAGAAAGTCCTTTCCTGCATCTATATCTTGTAGGTTATTGCCTGTGTTTTCTTCTAATATTTTCAGAGTTTCAGGTTTCACATTGAGGTCTTTGATCCATTTACAGTTAAGGTTAATGTTTTTACAAGGAGAAAGATGAGGGTCTCGTTTCAAGCTGCTTTGGGTGGAGATCCAGTTTTGCCAACACCATTTATTGAAGATACTATATTTCCACAAGTGAGTAATCTTGGCCCTTTGTCAAGTATCAGGTGTTGAAATAGCATGTACCATGTTTGGATCTTTACTCATGTTCCCTTGGTATATGGGTCTATTTTTGTGACCTGATCATGCTGTATTTATGACTATAGCTCTGCAGTATAGTTGAAATCTGTTATAGTTGTCTCCACAGTATTGGTCTTTGTGTTCAGGGTTGCTTTGGCTATCTTCAGTCATTTGTGCTTCCATATGAATTTTAGGATTTTTTTTTCTGATTTTGTAGAGAAAGTCATGAGGATAGTCATTTTCATAATACCATATTTTTTTAATCCATGTGTATGGGAGGTTCTTCCATCTTCTGATATCCTCATCAATTGTTTTCTTTAAAGATCTAAAAGTTTCATTGTAGAGATCCTTAATTGATTTTGGTAAGGTTTATTCCAGGACATCTGTTGTTTTGCTTTGTTTTGAGACTATTGTGAATGGGAAGGCTTCCTTCTACTCTTTCTCCAATTGCTAGTTATTGATACATAGAAATGTTACTAATTTTGTAGATTAATTTTGTAACCTGCCACTTTACTGAAAATGTTAATCATTTCTAGGAGCTTTCATGGCATCTCTTAGATATAGTATCATGTCATCAGCAAAAAGGGATAATTTGACTTCTTTTCCAATGAGTGCTGTCTTAATTTCCTTCTCTTTTCCTATTCCTCTAGCAATATTTTCAAGTTCTGTATTAAAAAGGAGTGGGGATAGTGGACAGCCTTGTCTGGTTCCTGATTTCCTGATTGTAATGAGAATTCTTTGATTTTTTTCTCCTTTAGAATTATTTTGGCTGTGGGTTTTTTGTATATAACTTTATGTTGAGGTATGTTTACTTTAGTCCAATTCCCTCTGTCAGTTTTAACATGCATTTTCAATTTTGTCAAAGACATTTTCTGTATCTATTGAGATGACTGTGTGGTTTGTGCCTTTGAGCCCATTAAAGTGATTTATGACATTAATTGACTTACTTATATAGAACTGCACCTACATCTCTGGAATAAATCCAAGTTGATCACAGTGGATCATCTTTTTGATGTGTGTCTGTATGCCACTTGCAACTATTCTGTTGATAATTTTTGCATCTATGTTTATTCAATGTATGAGTCTATAGCTTTCTTTTTTGGATGTCTAACCTCCTTCTTTGGTTATTAGAGTGGTCCTGCAACCATAGGATTTATTTGGGAATTCTCCCTCCATTTCTTTCTTTTTGAGTATTTATGGTAATATTGGATATAGACTTTCTTTGAATATCTAGTAGAATCTGATGAGAATCTGCCTGGTCCTGTGCAATTTTTAGTTGGGAGATTTTTTATTACTGTTTCAATTTCTTTATATGATATGAATCTGTTTAAGCTATTGATCTCTTTTTGGTTTAGGGTTGGTGATTCTCCTGATTTCAGATATACAATCATTTCTTTAAGGTTTCCAACTTTAATAGCATGTAGCTTTTGAAGTATTTTGTTGTATTGCTATGGATCATTTGTTATCTATTGTGATGCTTCCCCTTTCATCTCGGATTTTGTTGGTTTAGATTTGCTCTTTCTTTCTTTGTTTAACTGGGCAAAGTGTCTGTATATCTTGTTTATCTTTGCAAAGAATCACTTCTTAAACTCATTGATTCTTGTATTGTTTTATTTGCTGCTACTTCATTAATTTATGTTCTGATTTTTGTTATTTCTTCTTGTCTGTGGATTTGGGTTTCTTTTGTTGTTGTCTTTCAATATTATTGAGATGCAATGTTAAATCATTTATTTGAATGCTTTCTTCTTATTAAATGTAGGCCCTTGGCTATGAAATTCTCTCTTAGGAATGATTTCATAGTGTCCAAGAGGCTATGATGGGTTGTATTGTCCTTTCAACTTAATTCCATGAACACTTTTATTTCTTCTTTGACCCATTCATCATTCAGGAGTATGTTGTTAAATCCCCATGAGCTCATGAAGTTGGAACCAATACATAACTTTCAATAATAACACTAATTATCATTGAACTTCTTCTGTTGTTGATTTTAAGTTTTATGGTATTGTAGTCTGATAGAATGAATGGAATTATTCAATGCTTTTGTGTTTGTTGAGGATTGCTTTGTGCCCCAGTAGTGGTCGATTTTGGAGAAAGTTCCATGGAGTGACGAATATAATGTGTATGCTTTGGTGCTTGTGTAGAATATTCATTAGATGTCTCTTAGGTCCATTTGATGTAAGGTATTGCTTAATTCAGAATCTCTGTTTATTCTCTGTCCTGTTGACCTAACAGAGACTATGGGATACTGAAGTATCCTACTAATAGTGAGTTGGAATTAATCTGTGTTTTAAAATACTTTAGAACTCTTTTTATGAAGTTTAGTGTACCAGAGTTTGGTGCTTATATGTTTGTGATTGTAAAATCTTCTTCATTAACTGTTCCTTTGATCAGAATGAAGTGATCCTTTTTATCTGTTCTGATTATTTTATTTGTTTGAAATCTATTCTGTCAGATATTATAATGGCAAGTCCCACATATTTCTTAGTGCCATTTGCTTGGAATAACTTTTTCCATGCTTTCACCCTAAGGTAGTGCCTGTTCTTGAAGGTGAGATGGGTTTCTTACAGACACAAAAGGATGAATTGTGCTTCTTGATTTATTCAACTAGCCAGTGTCGTTTGACTAAGGAGTTCAGTTCAATGATAATTAGTGTTATTATTGAAAGATATGTATTGGTTCCAGCATTTTAATTTCTGTTTGCGTTTTTGTTAAGCTTGTGGTTCCCCAGTCATAACTTCATTTAGTTTCTTTCTGTTGCCTGTTGGGTATATTCATTAATTTCTTCAGCACTTGGTATTGTTTCAAGTATTCTCTAAAGGGCTGTTTTTCTGGACATGATTTTTTTTTCAGTCTATTCATTTCATGGAAGATTTTTCTTTCCTCTTAAACTATAATTGACATTTTTGTTTGGTTGGCATTTTTAAGTTGGCATTTGTGATAATTTAGAACTGGGAATAGTTTTGTTCAGGCTCTTCTGGCTTTCATAATTTACAGTGAACATTTGGTTGGATTTTCTTTATATGTGACTTAATGTTTTTCTTTTGCAGCGTTCAGAATTCTCTCTTTTCCTGTAATTTTATTGTTTTTATTCTATGATATGCTGTGCAGAGTTTTGTTGTTTGTTTGTTTGTTTGTTTGTTTTCTGGTCCTGCCTATTTGTTGTGCTATGTGCTTCTTGTTTAGGAATGCCTTTCCAGATATTGGGAACTTTTCTTCTACAATCTGGTTGAAGATCTGATCAATACTATTATCCTTAGATTTCTCTCCTCTATATCTATGATGTATAAATTTGGTCTTATCATGGTTTCTCATATTTCCTGCATATTCTATTCCTGTGGTTTTTTTTTTTTTCAATTTTTCTTTGCTTGAGTAATCCAGTTCTTTAACTGTATTGTCAAGTTTTGATACTCTATTTTCTGTTTCATTCATTCTATTGGTGAGTCTTTGTCCTTGGTTTACTGAGTTCTTCATTTCCTTCTTCAGGTCCACATGAGTTTTCTTTAAATATTTATGTCCTTTGTGAATTCAGTCAGAAGTTTATCCCTATCTTCTTTTAGTTCTTTTATTTGTTTTTTTGTGTATACTTTAAATTCATTGAATCTTTGACAATGTTCATGATTTATCTTTAAAACCCTGTTTCCTCAGTTATTTCTATGGGATTCCTATTGTAGAACTCTTCTATAGGACTGATGATGTTTGGTGGGGATATTATTTGGGTTTTTTATAGTATTATTTTTTTGTTGTGATCTTGTTATATGGATTTCTTTTGTTGTTATTCTGATGTGAGATTCAAGCCTTCTTTTTTAGATGAAGTCTGTTCTGTTTTTATAGTTGATGTGACTTGGTTATTTTCTTATTGAGTATGAAATCTGGTTGATAAAGGCTTCAGGTTCACGCTTTTAATTTTATATTGAAGGGACCTGATAGCTCAAGTCCAGCTGCTCCAGAGTTCACTCAGAGGTACAGGTTAGGTGAGATCAGATGCTCTCAGGCTCTCTCTTAAGCTGGGTCCCTCTAGCCAGCAGGCAGAGAATAGTTTGTGAAAATTGCTATACAAGGGCTGAATTCAGACTTCATCAGGCAGTCTTCAAAGATATGGGATCCTACAAATGGGCAAAGAATCTTACCCCTGCAGAGTGTGAGGGGCTGTAGATGATAACAATGTTGTGGAATGGACACAATGTGATTTAGAGAGCTCATAGCCAGACAGAGGTAAGAGGGTAGTCCACAGATCTGAAGGGGAAGGGGGGGCATGTAAGAATAAGAGTGTGCCTGTGGCCGAGGCTAGACGGAGAACAGGATGCGGGTGGGGGATTTAGGAGTTGATACTGCAGGAGGGGAGGGGTGACCCAATGATCACTATCAGATTTACCGAGGAAGTGGGAAGGTCTCTAGAATTCAAGGCAATCTGGGGGGTGAGACTGCCAGAGTAGAAGGCTGGCTTCATTACTACAGTGGCAAGGTAGGGGTCCGGACAGCCTGTGAAGGCTCTAACAAACTACACTGGAAAATTGAGATTAGGTTGCAGTTGGTGGGTCAGGACTAAGAAGGGGGTTCAAGGATCTGGTGTGCTAAGAATAAAAGCAGACCTGTGACCAAGACTTAAGAGTAGAAGAAGAATAGGGTGAAGGGTGGGTAAATTGGACTTGCTCAGGTGGGAGGGCAGTGGGAAATTAGTGGCCAGGAATAGACTTACCCGGGAAATAGGCTGCTCACAGAAATCCAAGGCAGATTGGGGGAGAGGAAAGTGAAGGCAGATGGGAAGTCAAAAACTGCAGGGGCAAGTTTGGGATGAGGACAGATTATGAGGGTTTTATCAACCTAGTTTAAAAAACTGAGTTGATCTGAATATGTGATTCATTTTGCAGTGGGTGGTTCTGTACTAAGAGAATAGTCTAGGGGTCTGGGTGCTAATAGCAGGAACAGGCCTGAGTCCAAGGCTAAAAGAACAGGAAGTCTGTAACTTTTTAAGAAGATACAAAAACATTAAATTTTATGAATTTAGCTGTATAACTTCAAAAGTTATAGGCCAAAAGTATTAGAATTATAAGCAAAAATTTAAAATCATGTGTAATATCATGCATCTTTAATAATAGTAACAGTGGGAAAATCAAATGCTTAAGAGTAGAAGAAGAATAGGGTGAAGGGTGGGGTAGATTGGACTTGCTCGGGTGGGAGGAGAGTGGAAAACTAGTGGCCAGGAACAGACTTACCTGGAAAAACGGCTGCTCACAGAAATCCAAGGCAGATTGGGGGAGAGGAAAGCGAAGGTAGATGGGAGGTCAAAAACTGCAGGGACAAGATTGGGATGAGGATTTACTGTCTCTTGAATGTGAACTTACAAGGCCATCGCAGGAAGCACAGAAAGGAAGATTTCTCCAAATACATTAATAATGTGTACTTACTGGATGGAAACTGAAAGAGAAATTCCTTTGTATAACTGGTCATCCACCACCATACATGCAATGTCATTTTTTATAATCTCAACAGATTCTTCCTAGGGTAGGGTTATGGACTGCTTTATTTATTGACTGTAATGGTTAAAGGTGAGGAAAAATACCTATCTTCTTCCTCAATTTGAACATATACATGCAGAACATCTTTGCTTTACAGTTTCAATACAATCTATGGATTTTATTTTATTTTGTGAAAATACTGTCTGAGATTTGAATCTTCCATGTAGCCTATTCCTTACTGGCCATGTTTATTATGTCCATATTTATGTAATTATATTTGTGGCATCATTTTAGACTCCTTGAATATTCAATAATACATACACACATATATACATATATAAATTGTATGAGTCATTTTTTTTCTGTTGCTGTGGTAAAATAACATAATTTATGGTTCCAGAGGGAGAGTTCCTGATGGCAGTGGAGATTTGGCACAGATGACCAGATCGGGAAGCTGCACCATCATTAATCACATGTAGAATGGAAAGACTGAACTGAAATTGAGGCACAGGACAGACATTCAAACTCAGTTCCGCCATCAAGTCTCTAGAACTTAAAAGCATGATAACAAAAAGACCGCAACTGACCAGAGTGTAGAGAAAAAGTGTCTGAAGTGCGTGGGTTTGTGGATAGGACTCTTATATTAAATGTGCCCTCCCCGGACTTAGAGACTGTTGCAGAAGATGTGGCAGAAAGACTGTAAAGTCCAGAGGAAGATGTGTATATGTATACGATCATAAAAAACAGTCTTACAGTTCCTGGGCCTTTGCTCACATGAATGTACAACAATGGTGAGAGTGTCCACCATATCCATGCAAACTCAATCAGAACTGCAGAAATGGGCAGGAGGCCAAAACTTTGCTGAGGAATTATTGGCAGCTAATCACTGCTGCGTGAGGGAGAGTTGATCTAATTGAAGGGAGTGATGTTAGGATGAACAGGCTCGAGTGGATGAACTCACACAGAGGGACATGTGCATATACAAACTTTACTTAACATATTACAGATTTCATGGAGTCCCATGGGCAGGATATGGGAAGGGCTGCAGACATGGAAGGGAGGGAGAGATATCATTAAGATATATGCTATGAAATTCACAAATATTCAAAGTACTTTGAGATTCCATTTCACTACAGTCAAAATGACTGCCATCAAAAAAATCTATTACAAATGTTAACAAGGATGTGCAGAAAGAGGAATTCCTTTTTTTTTCTATTTTGTCTGTTCATTCTTGAGCTGAAATTTTAATTTAGCTTATACTTTCTTTGAAAATGTCATATATTTACATACACATGCATGTCTGATGAAATATTTACCTGGTGAAATAAAAAAATAATAATTCCTAACCTCTTTATGTAGCACTACCAACTGGGAACCACATTTTCAAATATGCTAGTCTCTGGGAGCTAGTTCTCATTCAAATTACTGCAGTATTTATGCTTATCCAGTTATTTAAAGAGGAACCAGATGATATATTTAAAACAATTACTATGCCATAGATTTAGCATATTGTTTAGTTGATTTTCAATATCTAATATGTGTACCCATCTTGTCCGAACAGTATTATAAACATAGAAATGAAGTTACATAAATAGCATGAAAGTTGAGAACAAATGTAATCTGTCGAGGCCCTTAGTACAAAGATTTGGGAGCTACTGTTACAGAAACTTGCTTCCCACAGAAAATCAATGATATGTTAGGCAAAGAGGAATAATATCAATATTTATCCTCATAAACATTTGTGAAAACTTTTGACATTGAAAATGTCAAAGCACATATTTTATATGTGCCATAATAACTGTGGAATATATTAACATCGAACTTTTGTCTAAGGGAGCTGAAAGAATATTGAAACTTAAGAAAATAATAGTGAAACTTGGAGGCGGGGAACTACACACCTTTGTTTGATTAGCATTTGTTTTTGTTTTTTTTTTTTAATTTTTAGTGAGTTTTATACATTTCAGAAAACATTTCTTAATCAAATTTAGAACTCTTCCCCCATCCAAACTCCTAAACCCTACCCAACCTCATGTATTCTGTCATGCATGTTAAGTTGTAGTAAATCAAGCAATATGCCCAGATGCCCTTTATTGCAAATTCAGCCACTGTAGTCCATTAATAATCCAGAATTTGGCCAAGACAAATGCACAATGAACACAAGTTAAAAGTCTCTGGCTTTCCATAGGTGTATATGAGAGCATATCATGTTGTCTTGGAAACAAGAGGAGGTTATGAACACAGTTGCCCCACATTTAGATTGTGAGAGAACTGTGGGCATTTACTTGTATTTCAAAAGTCGTGCAAACCATATGCTGGCATTTATATAATTGTAGCAACAAGATCAGGTGTTCACTACATAAGATGAAAATCTAAGATTTTTCCCTCTTTATTAGTAGACCCACTTCATAAGGGCTGGAGAAATGGGTGACTCAGCGGTTCAGAGCACTGGCTGCACTTGCAGAGGACTTGAATTCCATTCCAGGTATCCACACAGTGGCCAATAACCATCCGTAAATCCTGTTCCAGGGAAATCCAACATCCTATTCTGGCATCCATGGACATTTCAGCAGACAAGTATACTTACAAACATGCATGCAATGCACTCATACACATGAAAGAAAAATAGTAAATAAAATATTTAAAATAAAAAGTGGTTCCACTTCCAAGTGTTAATGCATACCATTATTCTTTGTTTCTCTTATTCTTGAACTATAATGCTTATGTTCATAAGAACAACTATTGTTTAATCTTATGAATTTTATTTGTTTTTGAAGACAATAGATTTTTAAAATAATGAGTCAGAAAATTAGTATTTATTTACTGAAAAGTGTTACCCTACCAAGTTTCTGGTTGAATTAATTAATGTGTAATATTGTTTCATTAAGGCAAAATAATAAAAGATGATTTTTATGAGTTAGTGAGTCTCACTTCAATCACAATTGGTAAACAAAACCACAAACCTTTGTGGTGCTTTTCAATCTACTGTTGTGCAGTATTGATGTCACCCACAATCACTCTCTTGAGGATTAATCTGTAGATCTATTATTATTTTTTCTATGAAACTGGTTATGTGTAAATGTGTTTGAACTGTATAAGTCTAGAATTTTAATATCTTCTTCAGTGGAATGTTTTAAAATGAATATGAAATGACCTTCCTATCTATTCTGATTAATTTGGGTTTCAAAATCTACATTATTGGATATTAGAATAGCTAGCCTTGCTTGCTTCTTAGTTCTGTTAACTTGGATTACCTTTTTCTATTCTTTTATCCTAAATTGGTGTCTTTAGTTGACACTGAGGTACATTTATTGGAGGCAGCAAAAACATAGATCCTGTTTTCTAATCTAGTGTGCTGTCTTTTAATTTTGCAATTAAAATAATTGGTACTGAGTTGTTAATGCATGTGCCTTAGCACCTGTCATCTTGTTGATATTGTTTTCTTTTTTAGGCCTCTTGTGATGAACATTCATAGCATTGTTTGGTCTTTTGATCTTTTGTGTTTATCGTCTTCAAAGATAGTATTCATTCCAGTAGCCTTTGTAAACTTACTTATTAGTCATACATTTCCTTACTATGTTGTTATCATGGAGATTATTATGTGTACTTCAATTTTAATAGTTTTTCTGAATATAATAAAGTTGGTTGATAGTACTGGTCTTTCAGGACTTGGAATTCAGCTTTTAGGACTGTCTTGCTCAAAAAGTTTCTTTGAACAATCAGGCGTTTTTCTGATGGTCTTGTGTTTTTAAGTGATTTGGTCTTTCTCTCTTGACGCTTTCAATACCTTTCTTTATTCTATATTTTTAATATTTTAACTACACTATATCATGGAGAATTTTTCTCTAGTCATGTCTTCTTAACGATCTTCAGGCCTCTTATACCTGCATAGGTGTCTCTCCAAGTTTGGAAATTATTTTTTTCTTGAATGTATTCCCTATGTCTTCAGTATAGTGTTCTTCTGTGCACACAATGTGAAGATGAGGTATTTTCTGGCTTTCCAAGGCTCTCCCACATTCTGTTATTAGTTAAAAAAAGTCTCATTGATCTTTACTGGGTGACCCCATTCTTCTTTGTCTCTAAATCCTGACTCTCTCTCATCTTTCCGTAAGATCCGGTATGTTAGTGAGGTTTTTCCACTGCAGTTTTATTTGGAGTATCGAGTTTTTCATTTCCACCATTATTTCAATTTAGTAATTGTGTTTACTGTATTCTATTTTTGTATTTTGGATTGACTTCGACAGTTCATTCAGCTTTTGTTTTTGTCTCCTGGACTGTATTCATAGCCTCTCTCAGTTGATTAAGCATTGTGTTACTCATTCCATTCAGTTCTTTTTTAAGAAAATCTTCCGTCAGTCTCCCTCATTAGTATGGGATTAATAAGTTGATGGGGGTGTTTCCCTTTGTGTTACTTTTGTTTCTGGGCTAGCACTGCACATTTGAATTTGTTTGTTAGTTGCATCTTACTTTTTGTCAATATGACCTTTCCTTATAGAATGCTGAGTTAATTAAAGTGCTTGAAGTTTGAGACATTATTTTCTTTTGTGGAACTGGTAGTTAAAGCTCCAGATCCCTGTAATTCCTTTGGGATTCAGGTACTGTCTGCACAAAAGTTATCCAAATGTCAGCACACTCCTTGCTAGTCATCTTCTTTGCTGCCTTCTGGTATGCCTCTCCATATCTAATTGTTCTCCCTTCAGTAAGTTCCAGTCTACTGGTGGTTTGGGGCAGATCAAGGGAAGCTGGGTGTGTAGACAGAAGGCCTATGGGGTTTGGAGGAGCAGGGATTACCTGAAGTATTGAGAAGCAAATTCCTGTGGAGTAGCTGGCTTATAGTGTGAAAATAAGCAGACCTAATGGGGGGCAAATATTCTGGGAATCCTAGAGGAGCCTTGCCATCTGGCCACACTCGGAGAAGAGATCCTAGAGGAGTAAGGAAGTCAATGAATGAGGTAGCTAAGTGACTTAGAGATGTGAAATCGTAGAGGAGAGCACTGAATAGTTGGACCACTTATGGGGTAGGAAGGAATATAGCCTGCCAGATGGGCAAGAAGAAGGAAGTTCCAGAAGAGGGGGTAGGGAATAGGACCTGGTGGCTATGTCAAGGAAGGATGTCCAAGAGGAGTCCTCCAGGCCTATGAGATAGGAAGGAGAAGACTGACCTTGATATATGGGAAAGGGAGTCCCAAAGACCAAGGAGAGTATTTGGGATGGAAAGGAGCAGACCTAGCGTAATACATAGCTTGAGGCACTAGGAAGGCAAGTTCTGGAAGGCCCTATGTGGCCTTCAGTTTGGGAGGGAGTGCACCTCAACAGGTGGCATTTAAAAGAATGTTTTGCTTTTTATTTAAAATGTTCTTGATAAGAAAATAACTCATGTTATTTTTCACTATTTAGACATACTGATGATGAGAATTATTAATTGAATATAAGTGTGTTTCCTATCATTGCAACAATATAATATTATCATGTAGTTAATAAAGCCATGTTTTTATAATATATATAGATGTTGGATACATATGAAAAAAATAAGAATCTTATATTTGTATATGGCCATAATTTTGTATGTTTCTATTCTATTCATGAGACAGATTATATCCATTTTTAAGTTAAAAAAACCCTCTAGATTTGCTTTGATAAACAAAAACAAAATTTTATACAATAGGGTATTATATAATATTTTGTCGTATACTTTTAAGTCAGGTTAAGCATATTCATCCACTCAAATTGTATCATATTTTTATGGAAAAAAAAAACCTTCAAAATAATTTCTTCTAGGTTTTGCTATATGTTATTGATCTCTATATTCACCCTACTGTGTAATAGCACATAGATACTTGTTCTTATTCAAGTGAAACTAAGCAGCCATTAATCAAACCTCAACATGTCTTTAGTCTTTTCAGTATTTGTCACATTTTTTAATCAGTTACTCAAATCTGAGACAGTATATACCTAACTTTAATTTTCATTTTATCATTATTATTCTTTCCTATTTTTTCAGCAGATCCTTTATTTTCTATCATAACAGATATCTAAGTGTCATTCTTCTTATTCCTTTCTCATTGTAATCCACATCTGATTATGAAACAAATATTGTCTTTTCCCCCCTACATTTCTATCTCTAAGATCTTGTTTCTGACACAAATGTTACTATACAAATTCTAGCATTCTGAAGTGCTGAAAATATCTCACGAGTTAGTTTCTTAATTTTCTTTGCATACTATTCTTTCTCTGCTGCATAAGCAAAGGGCATTTTATTATATTCCACAGTTAACATTCTGCTACAGACATACCAAATACTATTATTTCTTCTACAACATGGAAATTCTTTCCCAGTAGTTATTCTATGAATCGTAAACAACTCTTACATTCAAATATATATTTACTCACTCTTCTGAGTATCAGAATCTATTGTCTTTCTTTATTAGATTTGGCAATGAAAATTAGTTCTCCCATAATTATTATTTTAGAATAATGTCTAAATTTGTTTAAACATATATCTGATTATCTTCCTCGCTTTTATTGGCTTTTTGTTGTTCTCGCCTCACTATTTCTCCCTCCCCCATCTCCTCTGATATTGCTTTTAAGCCTCTTAAATGCACAATACTTGGTCTTACTTAACAATATATACATGGTCTTAGTACACTATCTGTTATCAATAAATATATAACATTTGATGAAGACATGAATAATAAAAATAATAAAAGATAAATACTTTTAGTTTCTAAGTGACCTACTGTGTATCAGTAACTGAAACTTGGTTTTAAATGGAGTTTCAAATTTCCTGTAGAGATGAAAACTGCCAACCTTGCAGATTGTTTCCAAAAAATATTTTTCAGGAAAATAGTTTTCATTGGATATATTCTCCATATATTTCTATCCATGAAGATGAGATTAATGTTCTACTCTGGTTCGTTGCTGGTAGCTACGTTTCCATACTCTTATTTTCAGGGTTTTGATTGGGTTCTGCACACCACTATCCATCTTCCCTGTCTCTCTTAAAGATAATTCTTTTCATGAACACATCTTTAATTTATTTCATTTTTAAACTCTTAACTAGTTGCTTAACATCGTCCTCAATTTGACTTCGTGCTGTGGCCACCACAACCGACGATGGGTTTAATGCACCTGTTTGCTCATGGATTGCTGGCACGTTTGAATAAATGTGTGGAATATTTTCTGTGATCACCTCAAGACGTTTCCTTTATCTGTCTACCAGCCACATGTTAGTTATTTTTAACTGTTAGTTATAGTTTGTGCTCAAGTTCAGCAGGATCATTAAACAATCCCTGTATATATTCACAATACTTACTAAGAATTATAATATTATTCATGCCTTTTGAATATGTAGGACTTTTAGTTAGGGGTTGTTATTAATTTAAATTTAATAAGTAGCTACCTGCATATTGGAGTTTAAAAAGTTTGAAAAAGAGTTTCTGTTTCAAAGCATTTTTGTCATCCTATCATAATCTTTAAAATATTCCTGTGAGGGGTTTTCATTTGATAAATGCAGAAGGAGTAACCTGATAAAATGCAAATGTGCTACCTTAGAATGTGAGAAAATGAACCACCTGCAGTCATTTATCCTGATAATTGGAAACCCAAAGGAGAAGAAAGGCACATTTCAATTATAAAGCATTTCCAATAAATGAAATCCAAAATGTTCCCCTGTTCTAGTTCAATTGGTGTATTTAATTTGCAGTTACATTCATGAACCTCAGAATATGTGTAATAGAGCATCATCTATAGTTGACAGATAAGATCCATTGCATATGCACCATAATAATATAGTTTAAATTATAGCATAGCAGAAATTTAGTAGATTGTAGAGTTCTGATTATCTTGTACATTTATCTTTTGCAAAATACTAAGCATTATAAGTTATTGAAGAAAGATAATTTCACATGTGAATTTCAGATTCCAAAAATACCAGCTAATGTTTCCCAGTATATATGAAAATTCTGCCTTCACATCTCAGATCAACTCTCTCTCTCTCTCTCTCTCTCTCTCTCTCTCTCTCTCTCTCTCCCCCCTCTCTTTCTTTCCTTCTTTCCCTCTCTCCCTCTCTCTGTTCATGTGATATGTGCTTCTGTCCTTTTGGTGTTTTCAAGTATGTGGGTATGTGGAGTCTACAAAGGTTGAAGTCAAATATCTTTCTTAATTATATTCCACTGTATTTTTCACTGAATCTGAACTCATTGTTTTAAATAAAACCCCTGCTCTGTCTGGGGTTTTTGTGATTGCCGAAGATCAAAGCTCATCTATTACTTCTTGCATGATGCATACTTTCTGAATGATCAATCTCAGATCAGAAATTGTCTTATTGATAACATGTTTATTATTGTTGGTAGTCACAACAAACTCAGCTTATAACAGTGTACAAATGTGGTAGACACTAGAGGAAAGAAAAGAAGCACTTGTAACCAAATATATAATTAGACTAAAGAAACACGTTTTAAAATGAAATTGAGACTGGTATGAATTTAATTTGTCTCAATTGTATAATCTTGTAGTACTTCTGTGGTAGAAAATTTAATTTACACATATATGTGTTTGAATTCTTTAAAAATACCAGTATTCTTGATTCTCTATTGATTAGTTGTTTTCTTAATTCTTTGTAATAGGGAGAGAGAGAGAAGAGATAAATTAAACCTTACTAGTGTAAAAAAAAACCAGAGGGAATCATATTAGTTCAAAACCCAACTGACAAATTACACATACAATATTTCTACATGAGTCCATGTATATAACTGAAGGCTACATAACAAAAATTAATGCCAGAAATGAGAAACTTTCCCAAGTAGTTGGCCAAGGTAGTCCAAGAGATTCCCAGAATTACATAGACTATTGTCACATCCCTTGATTTCCTCTCAAAACTTGAAAGTAAAATCCTATTGCTGATGACAGGACGTATTTCAGACACAGAATTTGAAGCAGTGAACCTGGAAACTGACCTGGAAGCCACTAAGTCTGAAGGCTAGCTTTCATAGATTTGGATAGCACTACACAAGCTGCTAAAGTCCAGCCACAAATTTAAGGCCTAATAACCACATCAACGAATGGAACAGTTGGTGACATTGGTGCAGTGGTGGCCCCCTTTATCTTGGAGGTTCGCAGCAGCTACTTAGTTGGACTTAAAACCTACTCTATGGGAGGAAATTCATGTGCGGTACTATAACCAGAGCCAAATATACATGGCAACAGAGGTCACAGATCTCAGAGAAACTCCACGGTTGTCACATCTTTAGACAGATATAATTTCTTACTATGTGTGAGATAAGGTTTTTATATTTACAGAGAAGTATCCTAGTCACCACTCATAAATAAGCTTCATTTTCACCAGATAGTTATTACAGAGTTCTACAACTGGTCATACATGAAGACTGTCTGTGAATTGCCCAAAGCTAAGAGATACATCTGCAATACAATGTGTACACCTAAGGTTCATGGAACATAGAACAAGGGTTAAAGAGTACATTAAAGCACCACCCAGATCTCAGTGAACCTTCGGCATGCAACAAAAGGTCACAAATGGCCTAGCTTAGGAAACAATAGTCTGCAGAGTACTGGTCCGTGGACAGGACTCCTATCTATAATGCACCTATCCAGGCCTCATGGACCATTGTGGAAGAAGGGACAAAAAGATTGTAAGAGCCAGAGGAAGAGGTGCATGACCATATGGGAATAGGGTCTTGCAGATTCCTGAGACCTTGGTCATATGAAGCTCCCTCAGTGGTCTCAGAATGCACAACACCCATGCAAACTCAAGCAGACAAAACCCAGCATAGAAAAGTGGAAATGGGCAGCAGGTCCCAATTTAGTCGAAAAATTGTTGGCAGCTGATGACTGCTGGATGAGGAAGAACTGATCTTCCTAAGTTTTGGGACTCTGTATGTGCTGACTAGATTTCGGTGTATGAACTTGCACTGAAGAATGTCTGGGAACACTAGCTTGATATGATGGGCCTTGATACAGATATCTGAATGTATGAATTCCAGTGAGGGGTTGTGGAAAGATGCCAGTGGGGGAAGGTTGAGAAATGATTGGCATGTTCTGTGTGAAATACACAAACATTAAAAGAGAGAGAGAGAGAGAGAGAGAGAGAGAGAGAGAGAGAGATACCAGTACTACATTTTTCAGTTATTTTTTCAGGAATTAATCAAAATTCTAATTTATCAACAAATTTCAGTGAATTTGAAAAAAAACATAGATATAAAGTAAATTATCTGTATTATAGTATATGATACATCAAATTGTAGTCCATGAATAAATTCACATATTTGTCAAATACAGCATGTTATTATTTCATAGATTTCAGTTTTGAACAGCTATATTTTCATTTTATTCACTCTGATTAGTTTAAATCTGTGAGGGGTACAGCATCACATGTATTCTGTGTCCAATGCCCTTTGCAAGAAGATTGCTTTGTAATTTGGTGTGAACCATCTCTCTGATTCCATGGTCCTGTGGTCTCATTCATGAGATTGATCTGGTTTTGTTTGGTTGGCCCCCATGAGTCACTGTGCTGTTTTTAACCTTTATACACATAAACAGATCTCTTGCCTAAGTAAAATTCAGGTTCATATCAGGCATAAACACCTTAGATTTTAAGAAGAGTTTTATGCCCTCTTTGGATCCAGAGACCTCTCTTATAACCAGCAAATGTGACCTTGCACTACAGCCTTCCAGACATATTTGCCCTTTAGATGTATGGTTCCCAGCAGGCCCTAGTTATATACCCTAAGAGTTCAGCATCTGGAACTTTACTCACCTACAGGTTATAGTTCCTTTAAGCTTAGAATTATTATATTGATTTAGGATGAAATGAATCCTTTTCAGCTTTATTTAAGCCTAAATTTATTTTGTGGATATGAGTGTTTTGTCTGAAGATATGTAAATGCAACACCTGCATGAACAATGTATTTAATACTAAATATAAAGAAACCTTAGAAGAGGTTCATGTTGATTTCCCACAATAGTTTCTATTTGGAAATAAGGCTTTGATACTTTAAATTTGGGGTTTTATCTTTTGGCTTCCTTCCCCTTCCCTCCCACTTCCCTCCTTCCCCCCTTCCCTTCCCCCTTCCCTCCTTCCCTCCCTCCCTTCCTCTCTCCTTCCTTCCTTCTTTCCTTCTGTGGTTTTCTCCTTTAGTTCTTTCTTCCCTCTTTCGCTTGTTTTCTCCTTTCCTCTCTCCCTCCTTTCTTTTTGTTTGTGACATTATAAGAACACAGTGTTGCTTCATATTCACAGAATTCTCTAATACCTCATAAAGTAGCAGCATTCTGATATATGGTACAAACTTTAAAATGAAGAATAATGCAACTTCTACTAAACCTATAACACCCACAAGAATATTAGATGATACTACTACTATACATTACCTGATGAAGGCTAGAAAATATGTATTAGATGTAGGACTATCCTTTGAAAGACAAGTATAATATTAAAGGTCTAAGTAATTCTATCAACTCTTGTATATGCTATATTACTTTTATAAGAACAAATGAGAAAGAGCTGGTATAAGACAGGAGAAAAGACAGCTTAAGAAATAATTACATCCAACATTGCTTGAATGTAAATATAATGTCAAAATATGAAGATTTCATATTTTGAAATGTAATAAACTTCTTCTAAAATATAAAAATGGTTTTCCCAGCTTTCATATTAAATAGAAAAAGAAGAAAATGCTTAGATACTGCTGTTTTCATTTAAAATATGAATACCCTCAAAATTTAATAAATATTTGATTAACAGTTCAACAGCATTGTAAATATCTGGTTTAATATATTAAATTATAAATCCATTATATAAATTCAAATAAGTGATTAAGTTACTATAATAATTGTTTCTAGTTAATCTAGGAATTTTTATCAGAATCTTTCATATATTTACAATCAAATATGCAAATTAGATTTGATCCATATATTTTATAAAGTGAAGTTCAAAGTTTGACTTAGAGCAATATACACAGTTAAGTGTGAAATATAGATTGCATTTGTAGGGTGAAGGTAAAGCTTTAAATGTTTTATTCAGGAAAAAAGAAAAATTCTTTTAATCATTCCGTGGTCCCCAAGTAGCTAAATAAATCAGTACTGTGTGTTTACCCACTGACTTATATGCATATTATGGAATAAATCTGGAATGTCGGTTATAGTAATGAGTGTACCCAAACAACATCAATATTTCATTTACTAATAGTAATGTATAGTGCAAGACAGGTCATAATGTGTTTGCAGAAGCATTCAGGCAAGAAAATCAGACACGTAGGCACTTTTTTTAATACTGCTGGATTCACTAATTATGCTCAAGGAGTGTATATTATCTCTGTTTGAGCCTATAAATCTACATAGGAAAATTGAAGACTGGATTTTGATAAGGCATTATAGGAATTTATAGAGATGCATAATACAGAGTTGCACACAAAAATCTTTAAAAAATGAAATCTACTTCATTGATCTAAAAATGAAATGCTATTTCTTTTCTATTTTTACTATGTTGTAGATCCTTAAAAACATTATTTGCAATAATCTAAAAATTGTTATATCAAAATGCATTTGAAAACTTAATAAACTATTAAATTATATTTTTTACAAGGTTTTTGGTGTGTTTTAATTTGCTTGTTTTTTGTTGTTGTTTGTTTTTTTGTTTTTGTTTTCTATTGTTTGTTTTATTTATTTATTTATTTATTTTGACAAAGTTGCCCTAGTACAAGCTGGCCTGGAAGTCAGTATGTGGACCAGGCTTTATCTCAAGATCTCATAGAGATCTGCCTGAATGTGTGGAACCCACTGAGCCTGGATCCCCTGCAGCCTGTGCAGCTCCACCCTCTCTCCTCCTCTCACTGGGTCCAAATTCTAGCCTTGGGCCCAGGCCAGCTCCTGCTCATCTGCCTCAGGTCTCTGTACTTTCGTGAGCCAAATGAGCCCAGCATTGTTGCAGTCCCTTTGTTCCGGGGCCTGAAGGAAGTGCAAGGGGTTTTGTGGGTTAAGTTAGCCAATTGCCCAATGGGGTGGTTCCAGACTGAGGTCAACGTTGTTCTGTCTCCTGGCAGATTATCTCAGTGGAGGTTCTCTCCAGAGGCTGGGCGGAAGCTGGTGTCCTGCTTGTCCAGAGAAGCCAGGTCATAGAAGCCATTTCCTTATTCCTCATGGCAGGAAGCCATTTCCTTATTCCTCATGGCTGGTGGCCTGGCTAAGGTCCATCCTGCATTACACTATACAGAGCATAGTTCATTAAACTATTCACAGGCTTTTCCCACCTGTACCATGTCCTAGCCTCCTAATCCTACCATGCTTTTGGATTGATAGGATCAATATTATGAAAATGACCATCTTACCAAAGGCAATCTATAGAATAAATGCAATGACAATCAAAATACACATCCTAAAATTCACATAGAATCACAAAAGATACAGGACATCTAAAGCAATTTTTCAGAAAAAGAACAATGCTGGTGGGATCCGCATACGAGATCTTAGATTAGATTACAACTGTATAGTCATGAGAAGCATAATACTGGCACAAAAAAATAGTCATGTAGATCAATGGACCACAATAGAAGACTCAAACACAAATACATGCAATTTCAGCCACTTGATATACGAAAAAGTTTCCAAGAACCCACAATGGAGGAACGATAGCATCGTTAGCAGATAGTGCTGAGAAAGCTGGATCTCCACCTGTAGAAGAATGAAATTGGCTTATCATTCACCCTACACAAGGTCAAATCCAAACGGATCATCAAAGACCTCAATATAAAACCTGAAACTCTGAAAACATATGAAGTACTCTCCAAGACATATGAGCAGGAAAAGACTTTCTAAATTGCACATCAGGGGCTCAGGCATTGTGGTTAACAATCAGTAAGGGATCTCAATAATTAACAGTGGATTAATTACATGAATATACAAAGAACTCAAAAAGCAACGAAAAAAGAAAAGGGACCCAACAAAAAATGGGCTATAGACATGAACAGAGAGTTCTCAAATGAATATATAAAGATGACTAAAAAACACCTTAAAAACTGCTCAACATCCTGAGCAATTGGAGAAAGATTATATCTCACCCCACACAGACTGGCTAAGGCCAAGAGAATGAATGATATCAAATGCTGGAAAGAATGTGAGGGATGCTCATTCATTCATGGTGGAATTGTAACTCATGCAGCCACAATAGAAAGCAGAGTGAAAAAATTAAAAATGAATCTAACATATGATCAAGTTATACAATTCCGTGTTTATACCCAAAGGTCTCATTCTATTGTAGAGATATCTACACATCCATGTTTATTGCTGCTCATTTCACAATAGCTAAGAAATGTAAACAACCTAAATGTTGATCAGCTGATGAAAGGATAATGGAAACATTGGAGTTCTATGCAGCATTAAGAAAAGATGAAATGAAATTTGCAGGTAAATACATGGAACTAGAGAGTGTTATTGTAAGTGAAATAAAACAAAGACAGAAAAGCAAGCAACATATGTTCTTTCTCATTTTCAGATTGTAGCACCAGTCCCAATGTAACAGCAAGAGTCAGGAAAAGAGAAAGGATATTGTGAGGTAAAGAAAACAAAGAACCCCAAGAGGGGGATAGTAGGGAGTAGATGCTAACAGGCGAAAGATAAGGAAAGTGAGAATGTTTGGCAGGGAGGAGATGAGAGAGGGACATTTGGGCGGTCACATTTCAGGGGATGTCGATGGGGGGGGGCTAAGGCTTGCGAAAAAGATAAAAAATAGATGTTAAAAACTGGTATGGCTCTCATGAAATAGCAAATATAATGTATGTAGTATATTTTATAGCCATAAGAGAGGGTTAATATTAAGACATTTTTCATAATCATTACAGAATTTAAATTTAATATACAATGAAAAGCCAAATAAGTTATGACTGAACAATATTTCTTTAGAAGTAGAATGTAGATGTTATGGGCCAAATTTAATCTTTACTTTCCCACAATTTGATATGTTGACCTTCTTACTTCCTATGCTACGGTATGTGACAATACATGAAGCTAGGGTCACTAATGAAATAGTATGTCTGCAATGTGTCATTAGTATGAGCCCTTAGTGTATAACTGCATTCCATTAAGGAGGGATTAGGACACAGACAAAGGAGAATGAAGAGTGACTGTGCTGGGTAGAACCACGACAGTGAACTCCAGATCAGTGAGACAGAACTTGTGAAAATATAAGCTCACACTAGATTCTAATCTTCACAAACTTTTAGAAAATGAATTTCCTTCTGTGAACCCCCTGGGCTGCAGAATTTTGTCATGGGTGCTGTTGCAATGAGATGTATACCAAAAGATTAAAAGTATTTAAAAAAAAAAACAACTCTAAAGTGATCCCATGATCCTGATCGCGTTCCACAGTGCTTTTCCTCGGTTGTTGAAAGCACTTTGTAAAATCAGTCTTAGTATGCATATTCTATCACCTCAATAATGTTGGTACAGAGTTGTTTTTTAACATGTCTATACAGGGTTATAGCATATTTGTATTATACATTTAATTACTTTTTATTAAGAAGTTGCTTTACATTGTCATAAACATAAAGTTCCCCCCTGCATACAATCAATCACCAATTAAAATGAAGGAAAAAAAAATGACAAAAGAAAACATGGTTTGTGAGAAGAACAAAATTAAATATCAATAAGCAACAGTAATTAATAATTTTTACTATTGTTTGTAACTATACATCTCTTCCTCCAAAGTGTTTATTTTAGGTGGAAATTCCTCCTAAATGAGTGAGCCCTAAATCCAAAAAAGAGAGATGTTGGTTACCATAGAGGGGAAAAATTCCATATTACTCCATTGGAGATAACTTGCTGGGCCAGTCCATCATTTTTGTGGTTTGTAGGCTTTATAGATGGGTCCTATAGCTATTTGTTTTCATCCCTCAGCAGCTTGCATAGCACCTTTTGATACTATGAGAGCTGGTCCTCTGGAAGGAGTCTTCCAGGTTCATTCCAGCTCAATTCCTCTAATCCTGGTTCTGAAGTATGTGTTGTCTTCAGGAACAGGTATGACATTTAAGTTCTGGCAGGCAACCAGATGAAATAGCTATAGTCTATACTGTTCTGTGAATCTCTTTACCTCCCCTGCTCAACAACTAGAAGGGAATTTTCCTATTCCAGTCACTTAGTTTTTTGTTAGATAGTTCTTCAGCACAGCATTATAACCCAGTGTGGCATAGCTTGATTTGATATACATATACAAATATGTTATATATATATTTGAATATATTGATGATGTTTTGAATGTCACTGGTATTATTTTTATCTCCTGCCTCCATTTTTCTTCAATATTACCCTTCCTCTCCCAGGACCAGTTAAAGATTCTCCCCATTTCCCAGTTCTTGCTAGCACCTATGTCTTACTATCCCTCTCCGTAGACCTCCTGGTCCATCTATGGTCTCTTTCCATTTCTGTGACTTCTGTGATTACTAAAGTTTATATAGTAACTTCTACAGAATTGAGGCAAGGACCCTAGTATGTGCTTGGGTTGCCTTACTCAGTATGTATAGGTCATAGACTCTAGGAGAACCCCCTGTTTCCCAAACCAATGCAATTCCTAACAATATTATAAATACTTATCTGTAAATCTTTAGATACATGTAGCTCTCACTCCTCATCAAAGAAACTTATTTTGCAACAGATGAGGACTATTACAATGTTCTGCAATTTGTCAAAATTCAGAGAATAATTTACCTTATGGTGTCCAGTTCCAGTTGATGCATCTGAATTTCAACTGCTACATCTAAGGCTCAGATAACATTGCAGAGAAAGGAGCAGAAAGATTGCATGAAACAGGTTCCCAGAATTCCTGCTGTTAGGTAGAGTATTTGAGCCATAATATGAGTGCTGCATCCATGAAATCATAAAAGTGGGGTTGCTTAAATAAGACTCATACACTGAAAACACCAGTGGACATAACAGTGTGAATGGGGAAATTCTGTAGGGTTCCACCTCTAGATGAACCCTACAGACAATCAATAGCTGCTGGGAGAGGAAGAATCAGATTTATACAGTGCTATATTCTGGTAGGTTATTCAACCCTGAGATCTTAGTCCTAAATCTATGCATATACTAACACTTTTAAATGGACTCAATATGTTATTTGTGTGCATGCACACACACATGAATATATATATATGTTATTAATTTCAAGACACTGAAGTTTATTAGAAAATAACCTATACTAAATCAATTAAACACAAGACATACACAAAACTTCCTTGAAGTGTTATGTATCTTTATTGTTCTAGTGCCATTTCAATTCATTGGCTAATAAAATGTCTGGTATCTATAGATGTTTAATCAATAGTTTTTACTTGATATGATTATGATCTTGTAAAGCATAAAGAATATTGTGAAGAAATTATTCATTTTTACATCTTGTTTTATGCCTTTAAATATGTAGATTTATGTATATGACAGTTGTATAATTCTAAATGATACTTCTACTGATGAAATCACAGTTGGTCTATCAGAAAAAAAATGGTGAAACTATCTCATTCACCAATTAAAAAATCAAGAGAATAAGGATTTTAATAAGCCTCCTGGGAGTCTTGTCTTTTGTATCTTTGATAAATACATGATTATAAAGACAAATTATATGAGTAGCAATAATTTCCCAGTAATGTGATCATTAAAAGACCTCCCAACTGCAATATATCAGTGCTAATTGGGGTCAGATGATCATTTTAGTGACATACTCAAGTCATTATCCATATTTCAATACTTCATGAATACCTGAATATTCTTAATGAAATGATTATTTTTTTAAAGATTTCCAGTGGAATGGAACTAATAGTGTTGTTTATTTTAAAATCAAGGGAAAGTAAAAGAATAGAAATTGGATTTGCTTATTAAGGTTATTTGAAAAAATGGTTAGGAACGTGAACCAAATGTTAAGTCTCACTTATTGTAAGATGACTAAAATTTCAAAATTTATTACATTTTTTGCTGTATATGACTTTGTTACATAAGCAAAATGAGACTACAGTGATTTGTCTTCTTTGTGTCTTTTCCTATAAAGATGCTGAATCCAGACACTATGGTTAACAATCTGATATTCCACAATGAAATATCTATGAAGAGATGCTCACTAGAGGGCCTGCTCTGTAAGTAATCCTAATAAAAACATTGGTTTCACAGAACGCATTTGCATGAAATCATACCCTTCTGTTGTTGGAAATGAGGAGTAGGTAGATGTTGATTTCCATCAGTAACCTTCTTGTATGACAACAGACAGAATAATAAAAAAAAAAGGAATGCCTCATCAATTGGCACCATTTACTAGTGATTCTATTTTGTAGATCATGTCTACTGATGCATTAATTACTTTTTTCAGAATTACTTTTCTCAGAATTTTGACTAACTACCTGATAAGAAACACTTTAAGGAAGAAGGATTTATTTTGAATCACAGTTTTATGAGATGTAGTCCATTCTGTCTGGAAAGAATACCCATGGTTTGGTAGAAGAAGCATGTAAACACTTGTTCAATGAATCTGGTGAATCAGGAAACAGAAAAAAACTGGGACTGAGCTCACTTACCTAAGACTAAAGTAGAATTTTTAACTGCTGACACCATGCATAGGAGAAGCAGTGAAAGTCTCTGGACCCTCACTTGCTACCCAGTTACACTTCCCAAAGTAATTACATGTGACTTGGGAGAAGGGTTAGAGGACACAGTTTAGTAAAGACTAAGAGAATGTCTCTCACCAATTTACAAAGCTATGGGGAATTCATCATGCATGTCTCAGTAAACACTTTCCCCTGCTATCCTAGATGGAGAATCTCCACACATCAGAAAGGAAAACCACACCCATTGCTCTGTAAGTAATCCCAATAAAAACACTGGTTTCCCAGAATTCATTTGGGTGCAATCACACATTCTTTTGTTGGGACCAAGGAGGAGTGGGTGGATGTTGTTTATATATCCTCTCCCAAAGAATTTTAACACACTGGATGTAGTTGGAAGGATTTGAACCTGTATGGGCATGAGTTTGGGAAGAGTGATCCGTGCCTATATAGGGAAGCACATCAACAACTGAAGTGAAGCTGGCGTAGGGGAAAGTATTTTCAAAGGAAATTTTGGCATGGTGGACTATCCTGATAGTAGTGTGGAAGTGACAGTAGTGGCAGGAACAGCGTAGTGTGTCATGAGATGTGTAACTGTGTAGAGGTCACCTAGGCAGATAAGTAGGGAAAAATCTCAGAATGGCTGTGTTCTCTGAGCTGGTATTGAGTGGAACAACCACGTGATAGCTGGGGTTCAAAAGTGAAGTATAGAGATGCCCGGTGACAGTCAAAGCTATATAGCAAACTTTATAAGACCTGGGAGTGATGTCAGGACTAAGGTATCAGTAGGCATTTGCAGATGTGTAATAAGAGATCATTTAAATGTGGAGATGGCAACCTGGAGGAAACTGAAAAGAAAAATTGGACTCCAGTGAGTGTTAGCTAAAACAGAAGAGGAGATTGAGATATTGGCTTGTCACTTCTCAAATCTGAGAGGTAGAAGCGTAAAGAAAATACTAATCAGATCTGTTTTCAAAGAGTCCTCATTGGAACTCCAACACCTGGAACCCATGGGAGAAATCAAGTAACAAAGAAGAACAGATCAAAATAAAAGTCACAGAAATACCCCTTGGGTCTGATCCTTGAAACAGAGAAAGTAAAAATCCATGATCCAGCATGCAGATGGTGATGTTAGGAATGGATTCATGAAAGAGACCATGGTCATCAGAAAATATTCAGCACTAGAATTGCTGGAATTAGAGAAAAAAAGTTAAACAATGAATAAAAGAATCTCTTGCAGCCTAGACTGTGAGTCCATTGGATTTGGGGACAGATGGGATCAGTGTGAATGCTGTTGAAGGAGAAAAAAATGACTAATATATTCACCCATTCTTTCTTGATACACAGGCTCATAACCTGAGACAGTATGTGGGCAAACTATCTCTAATGAACTGGTTTGTATAAACCATTGGAGATTCTTGGTCGTCACCAGAGGAGGTTCCCATTCAGAGTCTGGTGGATTATAAAGGAAGGACAGGAACTACTCAATGAAGTATGAAGAAATTAATGTGTGATGTAGAGTTCACTGTGTTTCATAGGCCTGTGTTCACCAAAGATTTAATGAAAAACTTTCATTTGTGTAGTCAGTGCAGATATATGAATAAAAGAGAAGTGATAATTTCTAAGCAATGAGTTTGAAAGAACTTTGAACATTACATCACCAATCAACATTTACTTAAAAGACAAAATTTACGTGTATATGATACTGAAAACTAGCTAAGTTTCATGCAAAAAATTCACGAATTTAAACTAAGCATACAAATATGTAAAACTTTGCGCCAACAAGAGTTTTGAAAGTATTAATAAAAAAGAGAAGCAATATTTTTAAAATGTGCTTATAATTCTATTGCTGTTGTCAGTGACCTCTTAGCTTTACCTTCAACTTTAACAGCTGTAGCATTGACTGTCTACAGCCAAGCTGCATCACACAGTTGAATAGGTTGCTGAGAGATGGCAGAAAACTCCTGGAAACAGCACTGTGAGACATTAGGTTTACAGATACTTAGTATCAGGGGACGTCCAAGTGCCATTTGTCCTTTTCATAGTCGTTCTCCACAAAGCTTGTTGGTGACTGGCTGGATGACACTAAAAATCAGCACACTTCTCAGACCTGATCACCTTGTCAAAACAGCTTACTATTTAAATGATAAAGGCATTGTCATTAATTATTTTTCCATATATGACTAGCATTCCAAGTAACAGCCAGCTAGCTGCCTGCGGTAGAAGGACGGGAAAAAGGTTCTCCCCTAAATCATAGCAGTTTCTCTATTCCAGTGTTTTTGAGATAAAGCATGCTCATATATTTTAGTCCTGGCCCTTTTGACCTACTTTCAGGTCCATGATTCAGATGGCAGATTATGGGACTTTGTAGCTTATATATATCCTGATAAAAAAATCTATTTTATTCTAAAAAATGTATTATGTAAAAGTTTTCATGAAAAAATAAATCAAAGAGATTCCTGTTTTTTAACTCCATCAGTTTGAATCTGTGTATGTATGTGTATGTGTGTGTCCATGTACACCTAAATTACACTTACAGGTCTTGAAAACATATTTGATTTTTTATATGTAAAAATCCTTCATGCACATTGGAGCAGTGAAGGAGGGATTTGTGATTTTTTGTTGTTGCTGTTGTTGTTGTTGATATGGAAAGGTCCAGTTTGCTTTACACCTGTTAGATATATTGTCTTTGGTCATGCTTTGACAACTGAGTTATTTATTCAGAAAGCAGTGCAATTTCTGAGTCACATCCTATTGCTAGTTTCCAATATTGCAACTGGAAGGGGAGAGAATGTAAGAAAAATTGCATAAAATAGATCACTTAATTTGTTCTTGTATTGACACACCCAAATACTTCATAAATCACAACATATCAATGTCAAGTGTTAGAAAAATAAGGAGAAGCACATCAGTTGTAAACTCTCAAGATTTTCCATATGCTTGGTCACAGAGAATCACATCTTTCTCCTCTGCAAATTGTTCTCATAATTATTTTATTGTCACACTGTAGCACTCCAGCATTCCAGTATCATTAATTTTATTGTTTTGTGTTTGTGTACGTTGCAGATACTAGTTGATACTGGTGTGTGTGTGCATGCTTTGTGTGCACGAGCATGGGTATGTGTGTACTTGGAGGTAAGAAGTTGACTCTGATATGTTTTTCTCCTTTATTCTTAATCTATTTATTTTTATTCATTTAGTTTTATCTTTATTTCTTGAGACAAGGTTTCCAAGAGACCCTGAAGCTCATCTACTCAGCTAGATTGAGTATCCAATGACCTTCAGGATGGGCACGTCTCTGTCTCCCCCAGCACTAAGCTTACAGACATGTATCACAATATTTGGCTTTGTTGTGGGTTCTGGACATCGAATATAGGTCCTTATGTCTGTGTAGAAGACACTCTACCAACTGGGCCATCTCCCACGCTCACATTTCATTAATTTTAAATTATCTACACTTTTCTTGTTCTGAAAAATAATGACCAAATTTTAACTTTTTAATTCTAATTTTATAAATGAAGAAGCTGAGATTCAGAGAGGAGATAAATGTAGAACAAGCAGTAGTTCTTTGTGTGCTGAAATTAACAGTATAGGAACGCAAAGCTTATATACTTGAAAATCATTATAATTTTAAAAATAAGCATATGTCGAACTTAATAAGGAATTTTAATGGCATGTTAGGTTTCTAGTTCATTAATAATAATCATATTGTCAGGTAAAATCTAACATTATTTTGTTATTAGAATTAGATCCTTTTCTTAAGTCATATTTTCTCATATGGAAATTCCATGGCATAATTGCCTTGGTGTTTGGAGGGGGTCATTAGTTAAATTAGTGATATTCCAGATGTTAAAAAATAGTAAAAGGTATCATCATGTATAAAGAAACTTTGTGAAAGACAAATTTTATTTGCTATGCCATCTGCTGAGTGGTTGTCATCATTATTCAGGAATTCAATTTCATACATTTTTAATAGGACAATTTCTCAAACTTGGTATAACATCTGGGAAGAAATTATCCAAAAAGGTTTTCAAATATGTTAATTATTACTGTAAATTTAATCACAGATTTTTAGTTCTCGGAAAGAATATGACATTTTGCCTTTGTGTATTCTAAATTACATAATCAAGGCATTTCAAATACATCCATGTATTCAAACATTTAAGAAATACTCCATCAAATAATTGATATAGTAAGTACTAGGCAGAATATCAAATGAAGATATTATGTATATAAATAAATTTTGATCATTTCTTTAAATTAGTGTTTTGTCATTTTCCTGAAGCTTAGAATATAAAAGTATTTCTGTAGTTTAAAACCTTATTTAGGACAGATAGTTATGCTATATTAATTCTTAAATTTAATGTTCAGGGCACCCAATTTTCTAGAAGACTGGCAGACAAAAGGAAACTCATTGTAATATCAGAATGCAGATAAACTTGTCATCTAAGATTGTAATAAGAAGTCTGAAATTTACAAATTAATTTAGAATCAAATGAACCATTTTTAACAGTTAAAACTCCTACGTTACTTTTCATTAATTAGACAGGAAAACACTAAAATACAAGTGGATCTTGGGTTCAGACTCTACTGAAGTAAATAGCATGAATTTAAGGTTATAGGTAAGATATATTAGGCATAGTTCTCTTTATTAATACATTATTTTCAATAAAACATATATGCCCACTAATAAGAATGCCCAGAAGCAGACACAGATAAATGGGATGCACACTATTTATGGAAGCTGGTGTTTTTAAAACATCTTTAATATGAGGCCTGAAAAAGCAGCCACAATGCTGAGAACTATAACCAAAGCTTTTTCTATTTTTTCATGTATTATCATATAGAAGCACTAGGAAACTTGATATAATCAAAAGCAAATTTCCTTAGGAAAACTATATATATATTATTTAAATGACTCCCTTTGTCAGGGAAATAGTAAGTTCTGTTGAGGGAAAAAAATATAGAGACACAGTTTTACTCATGTAGTGATTAAACCTGGGAAGAAATAAGGAAAAAAGAAGCAGCAGAGGAGAAGAGAGAGAGATAAAAGGAGAGCAGGAGGGAGAAAGGTCCAGTCGGAGGATTGTGGCATGAAATCAAATCTATTAAAACAAAGAATCATTGATTAATTTTCTCCTTTAGCTACTTACATAGTAGCCTACAAAACTATAAGAGCTAGTCATCAGGGAGGAATCTTCTAGGCCTTTTCCAGCTCAGCTTTAAAGGCCAATTAATCATATCAACTGGAGTGGAAAACTATATCGGTATAGTAATGGAACTTTCATCTTGGGAGTAATTAAAAGATATTTAATTGAAGTTAAGAAATGCTCAATGGGAGGGAACTCATCTATGGCACTGTAAACATAGCAAAATACACATGTTTGGAAAGATCATAGATCGATGACTGTCACATCTGTGGACAAATGTAATTTCTCATTATAATCTAAATATGGATCCTTATATTTACAGACAAGTATGCCAATCATCACTTATCAAAGAAGTTTTTGTTTGCTTTGTTTTTTGTTTGTTTTTACAAAAGATAAAGAATATTACAGGGTTTCACAACCGATGACACACAGAATAAGTATCTGAAATATGCCCACCCCTAAGTGACAAGTCCACAATGGAACCTCTATACTTAAGGCTCATGGAACATAGTGAAACATGGAGTAAAGAGAATGCTAATGTATCTCTGAACTCTCACCAGTAATCTTCCTCGTGCAGTAGAAAACAATGAACAAAAAAGGTTACAACTGGCCCAAGTTTAGAGAAGAGGAGTCTGCAGAGTTCATGTGTCTAAATAGGACTCCTACTTTAAAACTCATCCATCCAGGGCTCAGGGACAATTGCAGAAGAAGGGGTGGAAAGATTAAAAGAGTTATGATTGATGCATGAATTTAAGGAACCAGAGTCTTGTTACAGCATGCATGTAACAATAATTATTTTTCTAATTAATTTTAACTGCAAACTGTAAAGCTTACTTTAGAAGCTTAAAGTTCTACCAGGAACAGTGACTCACATCTTTGCTCTCAGCACTCAAGAAGCAGAGGCTAGCAGACCTGTGTGTGAGCAAGAGATTCCTAGCCATATTCTAGGTCAGCTGGACCTATAGGGAAATTCTGTCTCAAAACAAACAAACAAATAAAAACAGAAAAATCTAGAATCTGGTTGTTAGTAGATAAGACCTATACAGTACCTATATAATAAATAATAATATGATAATCAACTTTATGAAGGTCAAATCATATTGCTTAAGGAATTCACTAATAGCATGATAACTGCCTTTGGTATGTATGATGGATTTAAGATTATTTTTGAGGATGTCTAGGTTTAATTAATACCTATTACATTTAATGGCAAGAGAGAATTTTGCAAATATGACCAACTTCTGAGAATCAGCATTGGTGATAGCTCAGCCAAGATCATCTTGATTTGGTCTAAATGAAATCCAAGGATCTTCTTATGAGAAGGGAAAGATATGACTATAGGAGAGGAAACTGTGATGAAGACAGCAGAGAAGAATACAGGAAATAGAATGAGGTCTATGCGTCAAAGTACAGTGAGGGTAATGTGGCACTGGAACAGCAAAGGAACTGATTCTTTCCAGGGATATTGGGAGGACTGTAACCCTATCACCTTGATCTTGATTTGGAAATTTATTTTAGATCCCGACCTCAAGAAATGCATTCAACAGGGATTTATACAGATATATAAGGACCTAAAGACAAAAGAAAATACAATTAAAATATCAATCATTCTGATGTGGGTTGCACTCAGTAGGCATGGCACGAGGACAGAATAAAAATGAGGTCAGAATATGAGTGAAGAATGCTTCCCCAATATATAAAATGAGTAAATAAGACAACACAGCTCTTCACCCAAAAGTTTAAAGTTAGTATATGCAAATGCACTTTAATGCTTTTCCTCCTTAAAACTTTCTTCTCTAAACAATTTAATCAATCTGCCAGTATGTCTCAAGAGCTGGCAAGAAAGTACACTGCCTTGCTTCCTTCTTTACTTTACTTTCATTCCATTTAGTGTTTGAACTATAATTTTATATTTTACTTCATCTGGTTATGGAATTGCAGTCAGATAGTAAGAATAAATATGCAAATATTTGAACGTAAGACTGCAGTTCAGTGTTACTTACAGTCTTATGACACAGGATAATAGTGTCTTTAGCATAGACAGCACTTGATGACTATGTCGAGATTGCGTTTATATTCTTCTAAATATTTTCATATATATACATGTATATAATGTAAATAGAAATGCAGTACAAAGTTGCCTTTATATTTTATGACTTGTTAAAATGCAGATTATTTTATGTATTTTATTGTTATTTGTATATTTCTTTCATTTCAAATAAATAAGTTACCAAAACAGTTAACAAGAAAAATATGTCCTCCCATAAAACTATCAATAATCTTGTATATATATTTAGATTAGTAAAGAAAAGGTTAAGGAGATAATTAAAACCTATTTTTGAGTGTATTAAGCTTCATTTAAAAAATCATGTTAATCATATTTTTTTCTAAATTTATAAAGGTCACAACAATGATTAAATTATCATAAGTTGCTGCAACAGTGCTAATTAGACACAGGGAAGAAATATGTGTTTAACCAAGCTGATTATCAGCTGCCTAAACAAGCTATCATGGAGGTCTCTAAATTCAAATCCTGAGAAATGAAAAGTAATGCATATTTTTAATCTTAGATTATTTATAGCAATGCAAAAGTTAGGAGTTTAGATTAATAAAGTTATAATTTATCAGATAAAAATAAAAAATAATTTTTATATCAATAGACTTGTACAATTCAAAATTAAATGTCTTTTTAGAGTAATACAAGCTACATATACATAATTTTTAAAAAAAGAATTATCTAAGCCAAATTACTGAAATAGAAAGTGAATTTGTATTAGTCTTTATTTCTTTAATTTCTGTGGTTTTAAATCTCAATGAAACATTTTCTCTGTTAAACAACAACTTAGTTCATTAAAGGGTTCAACACATAAATGGTCCAAAGGATGATTATTGCGTTGGACTTCTTATTTTCAATCCACATGTACATTCTAGAACTCAGCAGCAATTAAGCAAAAATATTCAATCATTGATATAGATGATATAAATAGAAAATATCTTCTAAAACATTATGGAATGTATAGGGTTTTCTACTGTAATTAAAGACTTGTTAGAATGTTTGTATTTGCATGCAAAGTTACGTATTACATCTTCAAGAATGGGAGTATTACCAGCACTTTGCAGTGGTAGAAATCTTTATTCTTTAGGTGTGACTTGAGTGTTTTATGTTCATTTCTGACACAAAATTCTTTCCTTTTTAAACATAGAATTGAGGCAGTATAGCTTTGCAAAAGGAATGGAAACATTTAAAAGGGTGGGCTGCAAATGACCATAGAGTGATTTTAGGATGTTCTAGTCAGAACTGCGTGTCACAAGAAAATATGACAGACAGGGCAGCAGGGAAAATTTTTGGAGAGATTTAAAGTCAAGAAAAAAAATATACTAGACTAAAATTATTTATTGAACCAGTTTTATTTATGTTATGGCTGGTAATATGTGGGGTTAATATTTATTTGCTTTAAATCTTATTCATGGTGATCAGGAACTATGTTTAACATATGTTGTATTAATATCATAGGTTTAAATGTTCTTCTCTCTCATTAAAATTGCATGAAATTTATGTCACTTCAAGTTTTAACATGATACACAACAACAATTTAAACCAGTTGATTCCATTTCAGATTTTAACCAACATTGTTTATCAAATTTTTCCCTGAAATATATAAATAACATTATTCCCCAAATTGTTTTTTAAGGATTTGCTTTATCTGAGACAAAATATCCCTAAAGTAAATATTTCACAATTATCAGCAATATTTCAGATTGTTCAACTCCAGAAAGCAAATTTATTGATTTTCTGACAGATCTATATATAACTGGAATCCATATTCTATTCATTATCCACTTAATACTGAATTTGTCCCTCTAGTTTATGATGTGGGAAGACAAAAGTTGAGAAAATTTCACTGTTTTTAAAAACTTAAATCCCATTCAGTTAGAAATCTGGTTCCCAGTTTTATCCATTAAAATGTAATGTTTACTTTTAAATGCAAATATTACTTTATGACTCACACTCCCAGGCACAATTAATTTCTGTTTAAATTATCAGTTAAGAAATCTCAGCAGGTATTAATTAGCAACCCAAACAAAACAGATCCCAAAATGTATGCAGGTCTTAGAATTTCTTGGAGTAAAATAAAATGTTATACAGAATGGAAATTTACTGTTGAATGAAAAATATCATTAAACTAAGCACCTCATTTGATGAGATTGTTACAGATTCTAAGTGAACTGCGTTGTTTGAGAATTTACCAGAATTTTTAAAAATAATCACTTTTCCTTTTCTTAATGTAGTTGTCATTATTATGAAATTCTGTCTGAAAAAATATTTGAATGGGTATACATTTTCCATTTCTGAGACAGAAGCAAAAGGATTATTAAGGATGAAGACATATGATTACTCTGACTAATAGCAAGAGAGATACTTTCAAAGGCTGGTTTGAGCCTTATTGAGGAAATTTCAACTCTAAGAAGCAAATATCAACAGAAAGAATACAAACACCAATACCCATTTATCTACATTAACTGCAATTGTAAAATATTTCTTGAACTTCAGATTCATTGTGATATAAATGTGGCTATGATTAGATGAGGCAAGTGAAGCCAGATGAAATGATGAACCTTTTTACTATAGGGCAAACAAGGAGCTGGATATTATTCCACGTAGTTTCTGTGTCTTCGGGGGCTTTGGATGGCACTGCTAATGCAGTGAACTGTGGCTGAACACAGCTGGAAGGGCACACAGAAATGAATCAAGGTCCTTAGAAGGTGCATCACAGTTCATAAGAGAAAAGACACACCAAGAAAGCGCTTTTATTTCCGATCGGTGGCTTCATGACCTTGGGCAAGTTATTCCACATGAACACAGACCTTACTCGACGCTTACACTAACGTGTCCAGAAGTTCGATAGGCACTGGGGACACAAAAATGAATAAGGCATAGACATCATAATATGTCACATGCCTGAAGGAAGCACAAAGGACCATAAGATATTGTGAATTTTCTTCACACTAATAATGTTAGAGATGCAATAAAATTTGCTCTATTTCTGTCTCTTTGGTTGGTTCTGTTTCTGTTATAAGTCCACCAAAATAAACTGGATACTTTCTATTTTTTAGCAAAACATTATGAGCAAAGTCTACTTATATATATTTATATCTGTATATGTATCTCTTAAAATGTTTCCCAAAATTCATTTGTAATCCTGTAGATTGTTAAAACCTACATGATAAACATAGATCATTGCCTGACAGTTACCACAAGATAAGGACAAAGAACCATATTCTCATTTTGACATTGAGTTTAAAACAAAGACAGATGATGCAAACATAAATAAAATAGTTTTGTCCTGATTGCTTTATAAGAATTATATTTTTCATTAGATTTATGAACCAAATCTTTGACAGCGGCATTCCTATATCCCTAAAAATCACAAAAATATTAACAATAAAACTCTGATATTTAATTTCTACATATCTTTCAAATTCTTGTAAATCTCTTCAGAATATATGACTTGCATCCACAGCACTGGTTCTGTGATATTCTCCACAGTTCCTGAAAGCACAAGTGGGAGACCTTCTCGAAACACAAGTGTGACCATTCCACACAACTTCCTTTCTTTCTGTTTTTAAATGTGTTTGATCATGCCGGAATAAAATGGAGTGCTACCTCTTTGTTCTGTTTAAGAATGGGCATCTATCTATTAGTCAAAACACAGCTTTTCATTGTACTAACTTCTTTCTCCCACGTCTTTCTTCTCATTTACATTGTTTACAGAAATATTTCCTTCTCGTTCTGTATGATTTAAATTAAATGATAACACTAGTTCAGTAAGTCTATTATTCTAATAACATTAAGTTTTCTTGTGTAAAATAATATAATCTAATTATTAACTATTTTTGTGCTCTGCAGAATTGGACGATTTGACAGCTACTTGTTACATTAAATAAATGACTACATTATTTCAAAGAAAGAAAACCTACATAATACAAAATATGTACTTTAGAGTTTGGGGGAAACTGGAGTCCCTTGATCAGGGGAGATGTATCATTTTAATGTTTGTCACACATGTCTAACTTTTAAGCCATCTGTGTGATGGTCTTGATTTCTGGAGACCAAGTATTTTATGGAAATTTAAAAGGATCATCATATTAGGAAAAAAAAAGACTATACTGTACTTTCTTTTTTAAACTATGGACTGTCTGGATGCCTAAAATACATTTTTTATGTCTTTTTCATTGTAACACTTACTCCATGAGTTAACAAAATGCCTAGGATTGCATTTCTAAATTCTGGTGCTGTTACATGCTCCAGGCCCTGAAAGAATGACATAAACAAAGAAATACAACTTATTATTTTAGCATTGCTTATGCTAGAGGTTTTTTGCCATATATCCTTCTTTAGAATTACTTTAGTTGATATTTAAAATATTTCACAACAAATTGCTGTTTTATAATGAATAGAGTTCTTTCAGTGAGCAATGTAATACAATGAAGATAACAAACCAAAATTCTAAATATTTAATGATAGTTTATATTATGCAACTCGGAAACTGTTGAGTTTGATTCACTCAAGAATTTTTAATTAGTTTTAGTGTTACATCAGCCTTTTCTTTTATTCAAGAAATTATGGCATAAATCTATTATTACACAATGTTTATTGTAGTATTTCCTCAGAACTAAAATATATTAATGTAAAATAACACATAAACTATCAGGTCTTAGCTGAGGGACATATGTTATTTTCACAAAATTCATCCTACTTAATTAAATACTGTTGTTAACTCTGTAAAATATTACAGAATTAAATGAACTTGACCATAGCTTCAAAATGTAATTAAAAGGCCTCAGACATGACTGTTGAAGAGGGGGCAGAAAGACTCTAAGAGACAAGTATAGTGCATTACCACAAGGAGACAGAGTTTTTCACACTTCTGGGAACTGCCTCATGTAAACTTACAGCAGTTTTGGCAGTATGTACAAGACCCTTGCAAACTCAAAATGAAAAGAACCACATAGAATTGGGGAAAATGCTCAAGAAGACCCAATATTAGCTGAGGACCTATTGGCAACTGATCATTGCTCGGTTAGGGAGAGTTGGTATTGTTTTCTTATTACTGTTATTGTTGTTTGTTTTGTGACAGGGTCTTCCTAGTCACAGCTGGCCTGGAAAGCACTATATAGACCAGCTTGGGCTTAATCTCAAAGAGATTCACCTGCCTCTCTGTCATCTTCTTTAAGGAAGTGACACTAGACAGTCTGATCAGGCTCCAGTGAATACATTCACATAAATGGACATCTGGGTACAGAGACTTGACTCAATAGGCCTTAACTTACAAGGCAGAACACATGAAATCTGGTAGGGGGATATGGAGGTTCAGATAGGAGAGGGAGTCAAAATATGATTAAGATGTACTGTATGAAATGCACAAAAAATCAACAAAATATGTGTTGAAAAATGTAATTACAAAATGACAAGCAGAATCATAAGTTTGACTTATTTCCTACATGACTTATTTTGAGGTAGAAAAATGGGAAATTTGCAGAATTTTGCAAACTGACACTAATGCTAACTTTACAATATATCTGATATTAAATTGAATTTGAAATATATTCGAAAGGTCATTTTTTCTCTTATCATGTAGCCTTTTCTTAAAAAAAACATATTTTTAAAATAAAAAAGTACAATAAAGTCAAAATACGAAATTTCTGATTAGAGATGAAAGAATATAGACAGTAGTTCTTCGAGATTATATTTATCCATTGTGTACTTACTGGTTTACATTTAAAGACTCTTTTAATGTATTTATAGAGTTTGTTGGAAAACAAATCAAGGACTTTCATGTTCAGGAGTAATAATAATTACTACTGGGACTGTGGCTCTCATTCAATAAACTGAAAAAAATTTCCATTTGAATATTCTAATTTTTTTTTAAATTTAACTTGTGTCAGGTGCTAAAAGCATCACAACCTTTCACCACTATTTCTCCAAATCACAAGCAATACCAGGATTGTCGATGTCTCAGTTGTGCTTCTTCATAAAAGCTTAGCAAAATACTTCACTTTGTATGTTCCATTTGAATGTATGATGTAAATTATATAATTCTGACATAAAAGTAATTCATCAGATATTCTTAAGGAGAAGTAAATCACGGACAGGAAATGTGTTCCCTAAAGCAAAATGAAAACAGTGCAATTTATAGAGAATGAGCTAATTTCATGAAATAAGCCTTCTGTGCAATGCACAATCAAAGACGTAGTACTCATTCTCAAAGACGTAGTACTACTCATTCCCAGAAAGTTGTTGCAGAAAGAGAGTATATTTTAACAGTACTGACATGCCTATAAAGAGTCTTAGAGTCTCTGAAATGATTTGAGCCTTTCTGTTTAATTGTAAAATAATTGCCCAACTAATTGAATTCTGTCGGGAGACTTTAGGTAGGTGGAAGCCTCTTGATTTTCTTAACTGGAGGCAAGAATCAGAACTGAATATACTTATATATGAAATTTAATCTGTATTTAGGCATTTTCTCTTTTCCAATAACACAATATACATGTTCTATATCATCTATTGATATTTTTTCAAGTATTATAAAATTAAGGGAAATTGATTTTCTATGATCCTGGCCTTTATCATCTGCCATTATGAGGTGAAATTTCCATTAATATTAAACAAAACCAAATCATATTTTATATTAAAATTTCTATTTACAAAGAAGAAGAATTTTCAAATGGTCTTCCAAACATGACTTTTTGGTGCTTGTACACTTGTGGTTGTTATTCCTAACCATGAACTGTGTTATTAATTTACCTGCTATAAAATATGGAAACTTCTATATTTCTGAAAACTCTCCTAGGACATAGTGATCTATTTCCTTGAACATGGAATTGTCCCTGAAGCTTTCTATAAGTAAATGCCACATTAAGAAAGTGTTTAAGTGCTTTATTTTACAAATTTTTAATTGAATATTTATGTATTTCATACAGAATACTCAATCATCTTTACACCCTTTCTCCATTGGCACTCTACAATAGCCCATCTCACCACTAGATTTCATGCATTCTGTCATTTGTGTTAAGGTTTATTAAGTCAAATTAGTGTCCCCATACATCCCTCAGTACAAGTTCATCCACTGAGTACTACCCTATCTAGAGTCCCTCTCTTTAAGAAGATCAGCTCTTCTTCACCCTGTGATAATTAGTTAATAATTTAACCTGAGCTATAATTAGCCTAGTGCTTTAAATATAGTAATCAGTCAAAAATACTACAGAAACAGGTAGCGATAAAATCAAGACAAATATTATAACTCAATATAGAAAATATCATTTAGACTTTTTGCAAGTTAAACTGTGAATGAAGGAGAAATCAGTTAAAATATTCTTTACTATATCAGAAGCAAACAAATTCAAGAGGAGTAGAAATAAAAATTTCCTGACTTTACATGCAAACAGAAAGTCACTAAGCAAATCTTGAACATCCTAATGGGCATGCCATTAATACCAGTGCCACAAGAATTTACACTGATTTTTCTTCTAGTTGCTTTTTACGTTTATTCACAGTTTAAAAAGATAAACATGAATTAAAAAAATCAGTGTTTACATGCAAGTGTCTGCAGATTTCAAATCGTAGCATGTTATAGATTTAAATAAACCTTGTGAAAAACAAGCATTGAGTATTTCATATCATATTACTGGCAGAGTTAGACTAGAGACTGGACATGAAATGCTGATTGTAAAAGGTAGGACTGGTGATGAATGATAAAGAAATAAAGGTTCTTTGACTTAACTATAGAAAAAAAAATGAAACGGAACATGATGTCTCACAGCTTTCTTCAGTTGGGAGGCTGAAGTGGATACTCACAAGTGTAATGCTAGCCTGGTATAAAGAGTGAGACCCTGCTTCAAACAAACCAAATGCAAAACAAGTGTAAAGAAACAAAGGAAGAAAAAAAAAGTACCATATAGTTCTACGATTACACTTATACTTTAGAATACTTGAAGTATTTGTGTAAAACTCTTTGGTTTTTCTAAGTCAATGTAATTTTATATGTTCATTCTATATGTGGGTATGTGCATATCTAAAATATGTGGTTGATTACACACAGGTGCATGGACATTTGTGTGTGTGCACCTCTGGAGATCACATTCAAGTCAAGTGCTTTCATCAACTTCTCTTCACCTTGTTTATTTGATTGTTTCTTTGAGGCACAGTCTCTCATTTAATCTACACCTCTTAAATTTTGTTACAAGTGTTGCAAGATGCCCCATGCATCCTCCTGCCTCCACCTATCCAGTGTGGGGATATTAAGCACATTTGTGTTTGCTGGCTTTTACATAGGTGCTGGGGACCCTCAATACAAGGGAAGTGGATGATAGCTAACGAGGCTGCAGGAAAAAGACTCTCTGTAAGGAAGAGTTTGTGAAAGCAGCCAAATATCAGGTGGGGATAAAAGTAAGATTCTTCAAGGAAGTTGAATCTTCTAGCACCCATCATTATGTGAGATTTTTCCTAAGTAAGGGGCTAAAGAATGGAAATACAGATCTTTCTTTGAAGGTCACATAATCTATTGTGCAATTCCTCTACATTTATGACACTGACATTGGTGCACTGTCAGGAGACATTTCTAGTGTTGTGTATACCAAATTTTAATGATCTTGCTTCACATGTGCTTCTATAAAATACATGCAATAAGTTAAGTAGCTTATAAAACAACAGAAATGTATATCTTGTATACCTGGATAAAGACACTTGAGCATTTGGTGACAGGCTGCTTTCTGGTTCCCACAAACCCAGCTATGGCCTTGTAATGAAGAAGGGGATAGGCAGCTGGGTAAGGCTTTTCACAACATTATCGATCCCATTCAAGAAGACACTACCCTCCCTTGCTCATCTCCTAAAGGTCTTACATGTGCTTTTGCTTATGAATTTGGTGTGACATGAAGATTCAGAACATAGCTACAGTAAATAATTCTGTATTTTGTAAATTGAAATATACCTGTATTATATAAATTGAAATATAGCTGGCTCCGTGGTTATGAGTACCGGCTGTTCTTGCAGAAAACCTGGGTTCGAACTCCAGCACCCATATGGTGGCTACAACCATCTAAAACTCCAGTTCCAGAATATCTCTCACCATCATCTGTCTTCCTCTGATACGGCATGAGTTTGCATTTATACATATATAGGAATAACATATATATATATATATATATATATATAATAAAATAAAAATCAAATAAAAATTGAATGTAAATTTAACACATTGGATCTGAGGTAACAAATTCCTACTTGTGAGACAATTCACAATTTGTAGATGTTAGGGAACATGGTCACCTGAATGCCCAATTCCTGTCAGACCATCAAGTCAATGCAACAACCAAAATGACCACTATTCGTTTTTCAAATATTCTATTGAAAGACACTCACCCTAGGTTCAGGGCACTGATAGGCAATATGACCATTAGACTCAGTTGTAAAATGCAAACAATGTAGAAGTACAAATGATTTTTGCACTCTAAATAAAATTAAAACTCAGTAATTGCATTACAAGTTTTGTGCTTGACACTATAATTATCTGAAAGAATGACATTCAATTATCTGACTCTTTTTTAATGTGTATGGAGTGCCCTTCTTATGTCACTCAGAGCCTATTTATCTGAATAATGAACTATTTAGAATAATCAGTAGCTGTGTATTCATCTGATTAACACTGATTCATCTGCTTCTAATGATATAGGCTATTTGCAAAGTAGAGAAATTACAAAGCAGATTAATGAAAATTGATATGCCAAATAATATTCTGGAAGAGAATGAGGTTACTAATGCAAACTTTTTAGTAATCCATGTTCAATATTACATAAAGAACAAATTACATAATCATTTTATATATATATATATATATATATATATATATATATACACAATGCAATTACCTTATCTCCATCAGTAATTGTTCAATAATTATCTGAATTAGATATGTAGTCATAAGGTGCTTACTCTAATCACAGATCATTACCATCTTTATATTATTACTCTTAAAATAATCCCCCTTTTGTGATCCATAAATATATATATATATATATATATATATATGTAATTACTTATCTACTGTATCACACTATTTTTGATAATGGTTGACTGTGTATATTTTGAGGTTGATGTAAGGTTATATCATATAATAACTTTCTAGGTTATTTCATTGCTAAAAGTAAAGATGGTATTCACACAATGATAAACTTGACTAAGAATATATTTGTCTAATTATACCTATACCACTGAGACACATGTGTACACACACACACACACACACATGAGTGCATATCCCTAATATTAATAGGAGACTATTTACTACCTGGATATGTATTGTGGAATTTTTCTCAATTATTCCAATTACAATAATGGTGTGACTAGCATTTAGGCAACCATGATATTTTGGATAATCTATCTCTTTAATTCAAATTGGAGAAACAATCATATAATTAACATTATATCTAAAGTTGCTTGAAAAATTACTTTAAATATTTTATTTACTCATGTGTTTCATATAGAACATCTCAATCAATATTCATCATCTTTATATTCCATTCTCCTTCAGCATCCCCATAACCCCCAACTGGAATCCAATACATATTTCATTTATATTAAAGTCTATTTTGTCAAGTTAATGTCCCCGAGTGACCTCAGTGCAGATTTATCCACTGAGGTCTAGTCAGCCTACCCAAACTCCTTCTCTTTAGGAAGACTAGCTCATCCTCACCCAGCAGTAATCAGGTGACAGTATTTCTTCAGCAAAGGCTGGGAACTGCTTCCGGTTTCCCCCGTGTCATTCTGTGTTTTTGGAAAAATGCTTATTTTTATGGAAAACTGCTTCCATGGTTTGCTTCTTTTTGTTTTTAATCAACTTTGATAATCTATAGTTTAAAATATTAAATAAAGCCTGTTTCTTTGCAGCCCACGGAGAAGGAGACATCATGAGGAAGACCCACCTTCCTGAGTTGAAGTACTTTATGAACAAGAAGTTCCCACTGAAGTAAAATGGTGGAAGAGGCATCCAAGGAATGCAGCAGGGGGCTTATCCCTTTGTGAACTTTGTGGGCTATGAGTGTGTGGAGGTGGCAACTAGTGGACTGAATAATAGAATGGTGCTCATATGAGGAAACTGTATTTTCATGTTAGAAGACTTGGGATACGTTTAAGAATGCCTGTTCAGAAGACTGGTCTATGTGCCCTCCCCAAAAGGCTTAGTTTACTATAAAGTAAAATCCTACCATGTATATTTTCAAATTAAACATTTTGCTATAATAACATAATGCTCAAAAAATACTAAATAAAAATTAAAATTGTTATGCTAATCAGTAAATTTTAGTGTTAGTTTTTGTTAGCTATGTAATACTATTCATAATTTATGAATTAATTTATTCATAATTTATAAATTATCTTTTGTTATAGGTTTTATATAGGTATAGTCATATCATCTATAAAGTTCAGATGCTGTTCTGTGTGTGTCTCATGATCCACTGATGTAGAAACTTCTACAGATAATGGATGACTTGTCAAAAAGGAGAGTGTCAGAACATGAACAGAAGTTCATGAAGGAAGTGATTGTAGAAATAGGGCTTGAAAAGTGTTGTTATTTAAGTGTTATAATTCAATATTCCATATTTCATCATAATATCAGTGCAGCATAAATTACAAATAAAGGGTTTGACATGAGTATCAAAAAATAGCCTTATTTCCAAATTAATGACAACATTGTCTTCTTCAAAACAGCAAAGGTCTTTTATGATTTGATTTTAGACTTCAAAGAAATTAAATTTACTCACATTCAGCTTTTCAATTCTTCTCACTTTGAAAATATTCATAGTTCTTTTTATGGTTTGTTTTACTCAGATTGAATCTTCTTCACAAGAGAAAAGAAATCTTGAACTGAGAATTTTTTATTAGGCTTTGGACAGCTTGTCCATTTGAACTAAACTAGAGAAATGTGGCAAGTTTGGAGGGGAAATTTCAAGTGAAAGCCGTCAATATAATGCACTCTTGTGACATCAGTTGAAACTATCTTTCACTTCTCACCATCTATTTTTCTTTGTAACTCTTGTTTATTTGTGAACTGAGTTCTAAGTGTAAATGTGACAATCTGTTTTTTTTTTGAGTATTCTTTTCTTAAATTTAGTAAACTATACAATAGGAGATACTGAATTCAATTAAGATGGACAATTCATTGATTTTAAAATTCTGAATATTTTGTCTTAAATACTATTTTATAATACTGTTTAAGTGAATGAGTTATAAATTGATCACATGTGTGATATGAATTTCATCCACATCACTAAATAATAAGTAAATAAATAAGTTTATGATTAAAAATACACTTATCATTGAGTATATAAAATTTGAGAAAATAAAAATCTAAAACAAAATAAGCAAGTAAGTCTTTATATTACATTAGCACTTATTTTCAGATATCCAATTTAATGTTACTTTTGAATTTGGAGAAAAAATTTTCCTTATTATTTATTTATAATGAATTATATTTATCCACAGTTTTGAAGGTACTACACTTCTTTCAATATCAAACGAATTCAACTGACATAGACATTATACAGTTGTTTATTTCAGAGAAACCAAAGTACAGTGTGCATCAGAAAAAGTTTGAAAACATATATTATCAATGAATTTCATAACCTCATGGGTGACTGTAAAATCTTTTTGTCACTTACTTTACAGTTAATTTCTAAATACGTGATAACACAACAAATGTTACTTTGCTATAAACTATTAGCAATGGGCTGCCAAGATTACTCAAGGGTAGAAGCATATTATATTCATTTTATAAAAGTCATTCATACAGTTTCCAGCACATGGTAGCTCACAACCTATTTTAACTAAAGTTTTAGGGAATTGAACATTCTCTTCTGAATAAAAATAAATAATTAAATAAATACATTTAAAACAATGCTTATGCACAGAAAATAAAAATAAATTAATAAAAACTAGTATTATAGCACTTTGAGGAAAATAATATATTAATAAGAAATGAAAACAATGAATTACTACAATGATACAGTTCCCTCAAAGTTAGTTTTGTGTGATACATAGGACAGCCACCAGGTTTTCATGACAGTGTTTAAAATTTAAGAATTTATTGAATAGCATTTTAAAAATACATGATCTCACTATGAGTCCTGTCTATAAAAATCAAGTTGTCCAGAAATTTCCAGAGATCTACCTGTCTTTGCTGCAGGAGTGCTGAAATTAAAGGCATGTGCCACCATGCATAGCTCTATTTAAAATATAAAGAAGTGTATTTGAATTTAAGACATACTCTAAAATGATGCCAATGCCTTAAAAATAAGGACATATCCATACAGATAGAATAATCTTGAGACTGTCAATAATCTTGACATTACACCCTTTGTCCATTAAAAATAAGAAAGCACTTCTGGAAAAAGTAATTTTTTTTCCAAACCTTCTCAAAGTAAATATTACATTGTAATAACAATGCAAAGCAATCATCACAATAAAATTATATTGTCACCAAATTTCTATAAGGTTTTATACTTAAAGTCAGAATTTCTTAAATTTTTTATAGCTTTAGCTAAAATACAAACTTATTTTATAATATGTATACCATTTTTTTGTGTTTGACTTTGATGGAAAATTGTAGTTTTCTCTGGAGATATAGAAAACCACATTTTCTTAATCAATGTATTTATTATTAATTCAAGTAGGTCCTGGAAAGCATTTGTTTCTGTTAAAGACATTTTCAGAAGGCAGATGGACATGGAGAATCTCTTGGCAATTTTGACATTTGCAATCATAGATCAAAAAGAATACCGAATTAACCAACTAGAAAGAGTTGGTTTTGAACATGCTGAAATTCCAGCTGTTTTAAATGAAGAAAATGAAAGAATTATGCGTGTTGTCAACATTTTTAAAATGTATAACTTTTATTTTAGGATACTTTTAGAAGTTTGAGAGTTACAGGGTGACACACGGAGTCCTCATACACCTCTCACCCAATTTCCCTTCAATTTGAGTCTTTATACTACCATGAGTGCCTTTGTCAAGTTCAGAAACAACAGCATGCTACTTGTAAATAAATATAGTTTCCTTTATGTTTTCACTGGTTTAAAAATATTCCCATTAATTCCCCTCTATTGTGGCTCGGTCTCAGTCTCCAGCAAGGCCACTGTGCTCCACCTGTCTCAGACAACAGAGGGCAGTTGAACAGGTCCTCAGGTGGCCCAGAGTGTAACGGGAAGAATTGCCCAGAAGACTGCATCAGTGGACAGCTCATTGAAACCAAGGCAGGGGTTTATATAGGGAGGCCTTTCTGCCTGTTAAAAAAGGCAGAAAAGTTAAAGGTGGGGTCTTTAGGAACAAGGAAATGAAACCCAAAAACCTGGGTTCTGGTGTGGGGTGATTTTTGTGGCAGGGGAAAGATTAAGTAATTGCTGAAGAACAAGGATGTGCCTTCCTGGGACCTAGGTTATAGCTTCACGCAGAGCAGGCCAGGACACCTGCTGTCCCTTCAGGGTCTCTGGAGGTCACACTGAAGCTCAAGGCGTTTAGACAATTGGCCCAGGTTACACACTCTATGACTTTCACATCTAATTGAAGATATTATGGCAATCATGGCAACTAGTTATGGTTTTTTTTTCCATTAGTCTCACCTTTCCTAATTTCTAATGACCTTGACTATCTTCAGGAGTAAAGGTAGATACATTTTTATAGAATGCCTTTAGTCTGATTTTGTCTGATGCTTTCCTTGGATTGTGTTTCTGGGTTTTCTTGATATCAAAAGGGATTTAGAGGTAAAGAATCACCTTAGAGGATTTTCCAGTGGTGCCTGCTGGTGCACTTTTTCTAGCAGCTGCTGTTAGCTTCTGATACACAGTCCCACCCTCCTTACTATCAGTACTGCCAGTTTTCGGATCAATCCTCTGATTCATATGCACAGCATGAAAACTTTATCACTTCCTGTCTCCCAAAGATAAATTCCATTATCCCTTTAGCAAATCATTTCCTGTGTTATTCTATAGAGCACTACTTTTATATAGGGGTGATTTGGAAAAGGTGGTGACTGAGAAGATGAATAATCTCCTCAATCAAGTGTCATTTTATATTCATTACTGTGTTCTTAGAGTTGTCTGATACAAAGTGAATAAACTCATGAAGTAATTTATGAGCATGTAGAAGTATTAGAGTATGGCTTGTTTGTGATTTGAGTATTAATAAATATAATGATATATGAATCTAGAAAAGTTACTGACTGAATTAGTGAAACCTTGAACAAATTACATAATTTCTACAGTATCACTTTTCTTTACTATAAAATGGGCATAGAGTAAAATTAATTCATCAATATTTAGTAAGGACAAAGGGAAGACATTTGCATTGAATTCTGTACAATGATATGATCCCACTACAGTAAATCTTGGCTATGAATGTATTTATTATGATCATTAATTTTCCTACAGCATATTACTATGTATAAGCATATGGGTCTTACTAAACTTAAATAATAGCAATTAAAAACAGGAATTTATTTCACAGAATACTCTATTATGATAATTAGGGTCTAAATTCTGAAATATAATCACACTATGAGCATTATAATGACATTCAATTAGAACCTGGATTAAGGGCGAAAACTTTAGTCAATAGTCATAAAAGCAACCAGAAATATTATTCTCCAAGTGAAGCTCCAAATTAGAACTTCACCTTCCTCCCCCATACACATATTCTGTGATCCTGGTGCTGACAGGTCCTAAAATATTTTACATATTGTGAGTTAGAGTTGCCTGCTATGAAGCCAGAAGGCCTGCATTCATTCAGCATCTCAAACAACAGAAGTTGAACTGACAGGCTACTTGACTATTTCCTGAGTATATAAATCAGAACTAATGTAATCACTCTAAATAGATTTGGCAGTATCTATCAATTATTTTCCTTAATTCTCATCTTCCAGAATATTTTCCTGAAGTCCTTTGAGAACACATTCCTTAAGGATGTAAATGTTTAATACTCAAAATTTGTAATGTTGTTACAGTTAAATCATAAAAGTTATTCCTGATGAACTAACCTCCAACTCTCCTTAAAAAAAAAAAAAACAAACAAACAAACAAAAAAAACTACCAAAAAAAGGAGAAGGTCACTTAGGTGTGGAGAGTTTAATAGTTTACACATACGCCTCATGATTTTGTCCCATATCAATTCTGCACTTTAGTTGGCTGATAACGCTCTATCATGGTAACAAACATGCTCCAAGTTGCCATTGTTCTGTGTATAAATTTAGCTAGAACACTACTAGAAATTCAATACCATTTCTGCTCAAGGAAATTTCTCAGTAGTCAATAGAATGGTTAGTATAAATGTCTTGAAATTCTAACTAAAACATCTAGTTCTTTGCTTTTATGAATATGCCATTTTATCATGAATGAAACCTCTTGATAACTCAGAGTCTGAATTATTTGTGAGTGTGTTATGAATGCTAACACACAAATTTTCTTTTATGGAACACTGCCAATCATACCTAACACATAATTATAATTAATTATGATGTGACAATATGGAATAGTAACTATCAAGATGAAACCAAGATAGTCTACATTTAAATTTTCCCTGACTAGAGTCAAAATTCAGTTTTCATTTTGTTTGTGATTTTATTTTTCATATGTACATTTTTACCTTTAATTGAATTTTTGTATGTTAAAGATGAATTTAAGGGGTATACATTATACTGTGATGATTTGAATCTTTGAATAAAGCAGCTGAAAAAAATGACAGCAGAAGTTAAGTACATTGCTGGAAGGCCTGTGAAGGCATGTGTGATTAATCTCGCTCAAATCAACATGGACATTTCTAGTACATAAATCTATTTTATATTCAGTTTCATATGCTTTCTTTGATATGAACCAATAACATCCCTGTTAATCACATATGTCTCTTTTAAAGGAGGAAAAGTGAAGCCAGGAAAAGTACAACATTTGAGATGAAAGAGACAACACATCAGACCCTACCTGAAGGTGTGTTCTTTTAGCTGAGTAGAAAGGCATTTGAGGACATTTGCTGTAATTCAGTATAAAGTTCCTTCTCCTTGTCACTTACACAGCAGGAAACCTCAGCTTCACATTGAGAGAAGTGAATTATGGCAACCAGGCTAAAATAAATGAAAGTGGCCTTTCAGCCCAGAGACCTTCAAGATTCTCTCATACCACAAAAAAGAGGAAGTTGAAAAGTTGCTTAACAACACTAATAGAATCATAAAATGTAAAGAAGTATTTGAAGTAAATTTTAAACAACATGCACAGAAATTTCCACTAAGCTGCAGATGCTGTGATACCTAAGCTTTGAGGAATCATGGTTTTGTAGTTCTTTGCTGAATGGCATTGTATGAATATATTTTAAACACCGATTGGTCCAATAATGCTTCTATATCAATAACATTCCACTGTTATAGTTTTCATTTTGCATGATCCTATATCATTTGGGATACAAGCTATTTGTCATTTTCTCTAATATAAGACTCCTAATTCCCTCCTTGGGCTATGCAGATGACTTGCCAGTGCTGAAAGTAGAAATGAAGAACATGGGCTAAACTGAGGGTTTATCAGATCACTTTGCAAAGTATCTGACAAAGTTACAGTATTTTCAGGGACAAAGGAAAGAAATTCCCTGGAAGAACTTTGGTAGGATGCATTTTCTTGTTGATAAGATGAAGGGTGGGTTAGCTTGCCTACATGCTGTTAAACCAGCTTCTATCAGCTCACTCCTTCTCTGCCTCAGTCTCAGAAGCAGGACTGAATATTCATCCTATCACATAAGTAATCAATGTCCAGTGTCCCATTTTAACATCTCTTTTCCTTTTAAAAACTTACTTTGTGAGTCTGGAGAGATGACTCAACAATTAAGAACACTGGTTCCGTTACCAGCACTCACATGGCGGCTAACAATTTTCTGTAATTCCAGTTCCAGGGGATCCAACAACCTCTTTTGATCTCCTCAGGCACTACATGACATGGGTACACTTACATACATGCAAGAAATATGCTCATAAATATAAAATAAATAATAAATAAAATATTTTTAGAATTAGTCTCTCTCTGTATATGTGTGTGTTCGTGTGTCTGTGTGTGATAGGTATGTACATATTACAATGTGCATTAGAAATTCAGAACACATGTGGGAGATGGTCCCATTTTCTACCATGCAGGTGACAGAATTAAACTGAAAGTCATTAGGCTTGTTGGGAAGCATCTTTTCCCTCTACACCATCTCACCAGTCCCAAAGCACTGTTTTCATTCTTAAAAAATTATTTATTTTTATGTTTGTCTGTTTTGCATACATGTATATAAATGTACCACGTATGCACAACACTTGAGGAAGTCAGATGAGGACACAGGATCTTCTGGAACTGGAGTTATAGATGGGGTGGATATTAGCCACCATGTGGGTGCTTGGAATAGAACCTGGTTCCTCTTAACAACTTAGCCATTTCTCTGTCCCCAAAGGAACTGTTTTCTAAAGTGACATTGGTGGAAGTAATATATTTATTGAAGCTACCTAGAAGTAAAATCTGAGGAAAAGACTGGTGTGTAGACGTAGCTTTGAAGAGAGACACAGATGTGCCAAAGGAGGTATAGGAAAAATTGGAGAGGTCAGACAAAAGATAATAAAGCTATGAGTCTTGCAGATATGATCACTACTCTTAAAACACAGATGTAGAATATCCTTGAGGAACTTCGTAGAGTTAGCCTTTGCATGGATATTCTGAAAGGCAAAAGAATGTGACATTTACACTGACTTTGTTTTTCTGAATCAGTATAGAAGTTTACTTCTATAATCTTTCACTGAAACAGTGTATTCACACAAAAGCAAACATCACAGACATCAGTAAATAAGTTTAAAACTGCCCATTTGATCAGGAACAATATGCAGGTACATTTAGACTCTTATTTCAATAATAAATATTTCTTCCATAATAATAATTTACTTTATATTGCCTATTGTATACTAATGATCCTGGACTTCTTTCTATTAGTTGTACTAGCTCATAATTTTGGAAATAAAACCTTGCATTGAAATAAAAGAGAGATATGAGTTAAGGTTCAGAGGTTTAATGGAATATAGGCCAAGTAAACATCTTTATCTTGAAATGGACAAATTGGAGTTAAAGGAATGTGTTGTGGTATACCAGCAAAAATGTACACTTAGGGGTAGGCAAACCTGCAGAGATCTTACTCAAAAATTATCAGAAGGAAGAGTTATGCTTAGGCAAATGTACCTAGAGCAGTAGTTGACTCCAAATTAGCTACAGAAATTAGCAGAAAACTAGATTTTCCCACTAATAGAAACTGTGAATAAAATTTAACCAAAGGACATTGGCTTATTCCCCTCTGTCTGGAGCAATTTCTTAGATGGTGGATTAGTTTCCAGAGATTACCATGGCTGAAATGGAATTACATTGTGGCTATTCAGTGGGGCTGTAACTCAGAGCTTAAATCCAGTTTTGTATTTCTAAAGTAAGGAGTTCCCCACTCTATGATAGACTGAGTGTAATACCTCCTTTGCGTTGACAAGTCTTTGTGAAATCTTAATACTTACAGAGCATATTACTTTAACATGACTGTTTAAAAAGCCTTCTACTTGAATTAAAGGCCATTCACCTTGAAACGAGAACTATAACCCTGTCTAAAAGGCTATGTGCAGAGATGAGACATGCTTTCAAAAGCCACTTGTGATTTCTAAAGCAGAAATAGACTACAACAAGATTAGCTTTGATGGAAAATAGAGAAATTGTCAAAAATATCTCGCACATTTGAATGTTGTTTGACGAAAAGGAAAAATCTCAAATGAGAACTTGAAAATTTATTTTTAACAATATATGAAGAGTTTAAGGCATGAGTTTTAGACAGCATTCCCAGGAAAAGTAAAAAAAAAAAAAAAAAAAAAAAAGAACAAAGAATGGATGAGGTTGGTTTTTTGCTTTTGTTTTTGTTTTTTCTATTGGTTCATTCCGTGTCAAATCCTGCACTCTGACCAATAATGGGGCAGGGAGGTGGAGAGAAAGGAGAGACAACATGGCAGAGAGCCAGAGAGGGGCGCCAGGATTACTCAAAGCCACTCAGGAGGAAAAGTGCCAGGGTCCTGGGCCCACGCAGAAGGCCAAGACCCAGGAGGCAGTGTTCCAAGTCCCTGCAGTCCTAAGGATCATGTGAGTGGAAGCGAAACACAGGCTGGGAATGGACAAAGAGCCCTGAGCCGAGGACTAAGAAGAGCCCTGTGCCTGGGCCACTGGTAACCAGTAACTTTGTAAATTGCCCTAAATAAATCAATCTCTCTAAAGAACATTCTCTATTCGTTCAGTCGGTTCAGACCTGGAGGGTGGGGTGAGGCTGAATGCTGGGTCCCGCCATGAGAAAATTTATGCAACACCACAGCTGGACAGGGAATCACTATCTCACTATGTAGATCTCATAGAGATCCACTAACCTATGCCTGCCATGCCCAGTTTTGAGAGATGATTTTTAAAAGTGTTATGCAGTAGAATGTGTTCATTATTTTTTGCTGCTGTGATAAAACATGACTAGATTCAAGTCACTGAAGAGTTTATTTTAGCTTGTGGTTCTAGGGGGAGGGTCCATAATGGTATGGGAGGCATGGTGAGAACTAGAGCAGTAAACTAAGGGATCACATACTTACCCACATTCAGGAAGTAGAGTGAACTGGAAGTAGGGTGACTGTAAACACTCAAAGCTTGTACTTCTTCCAAAAAGGCTATACCTCCCAAAAGTGCCACAACCTCCTTTAACATTGCCCCAGCTGCAGATCAAGTTTTCAAATATCTGAGCCTATGTGGCATATTTCTCTTTTAAACTACCACAGATATAAATCATGTATGTAAATAACTGGAGTATTCCTACAGCATGGGGATGCATAGGTTGCAAAGCTGTTTATCACTTGCTGTGTCAAGCATGTATGGACACACAACTTTGGATGGCTTGAGAGGACCACAGAAAGAAAGCAGGACTCCACAAGAACTGTTGACACCTCAATCGCATCTCTTTGACAATTCTTATGTCCTATCTCAAACAACTGAAAGCCTAGTTATTTTCTCTAGAGAATTATGCATAAGGTGAAAGGGGCTAGTGATGTACTAAACTAGGATAACAATTCCACTTTCAGGATATCATGAAAATTAGAGATATTGCACACAATATGTGTAGAGTAAATTGATTTCCCGAGGGAAAAGCCTGATGAGCTATGGACAAACACCCCTCCTAGGCAGAATGGTGTTGCCCAGGACCACCTTGCATGGAAAGATGAGGAGCTGGGAGAGTTCTATGCCCCTCCCCACCTGTTCATTGGCATTGGATGTGAGAAGAGGAGGGGTTAAAAGTATTTAAACTGGGGGCACCAGGAAGCAGGCCCGTTTTACTCCCTCTTTGACCATTTGGATCTGATCACCTGGAAGTCACAAGATGCAAGCCTAGTTGTGGATTTATTAATGTAACTTAGGGAAGAGAGGAACCGTGCCCAAGTTCTGTAAGTAACCCCTACCTACTTCTCTGTTAGTAAGCCCAAGTAAACTAGCTAGAATTTGCCTAACTGTGAGTTGAGAAATTTATATGTTTGTTGCAGGACCTTGGGAGGGAGGCTTTTAAATCAATTTTGATTAGACATTATCACATGAACATTTACAATGAATTATTTATCTTTTTAAAAATACTTTATTTTATTTTTAATTATGTATATGTATATAGGGCTGGGAAGATTGTACACAAGTGTATTGTACCTATAGAGGTGAGAAGATGGTACAAGATTCCCTGGAGCTAGAGGAACAAGTAGTTGTGAATCACTCTTATTTGGGCGCTAACCTCTAGTTCTCTGGAAGAGAAAAATGTATTCTTAACCACTAATCCATCTAACTCCAGGAACTGTTGTTATTTGAAAAACTACAGTAGAAAACATTTCCCATTTGTATGCATATCAACTGAACCAGAATAAAGATCCATAGTGAACTGCTCTGAGATTAGTATTTGAAGAATAAGTTGTTTTCATTTTTCTCAGTAATAGTGTTAGAATCAGGCTTTATTTTGTTTCATTTTGTTACAGCTGCTTGGTACTACAGACATTAAATTAAATATATTGTTGCATTTTTCCTCTCTGTTTATCACATATTGTGGATGATGTTGTAGTTTTATTTTTTTGTGTGTGTGTGTGTGCCTGTTATAATCCCCTTGACTAAAAGCAACTTGATGATGAAGGAATTTATTTGGCCTATTGGTCCATCCATCAAGGAAAGAAAAAAATATAAAACTGAAGCTCAGAGCTTAAAGGTGAACCTTGAAGGCATTTTGCTTAGATGGCTTGCTCCCAAGATCATGGTCAGCCTCCTTTCTTATACAGACCTGAGCCACATGCAGAGGAGTGGTAAGATACACAGCCGGCTGCACCCTCTTACATGAATTAGCAGTGCAGGTAAACCGATGAACCATACTAAGTGAGGTAGCCCCCAGAGTCAAAAAAACAAGAACACTTTGTCTCTCATTTGTCCTTCCTATCTCCAAATCCTTAGATGTGACTATATACCTTCGTGTGTTCTCAGGAAACAGGAAAACAGAAAGAAACCATTGGGTAATAGGGGAAGAGGGGAAGAAGGAGCTAAATGGAGGGGTTAGTAGGAGACAGATGTTATCAAGAGGGAAATGCAGAAAATTGGAGAGAGCACTTTAACTGTGAAGGAATGAGGGGGTCTGTATGAGGAGATATAACGGAAAGAGATGATACTTAGGTAATGCAAAATGTCAAAAGAAATGTAGTATTAATAAGACTAAAGAAAATTGCTATACAAAAATATTACAGTTAGACAAGGAAATCACATTCATGTGTCCAGTGCCCATATGTCTGATTAGCATCCTCAAATCTTCAGGCTCAAAACTTTACCTTTGTTCACTTTTACCAACGTTCTCTATTAACAAAGGCAATACTTCAGAGCCCAGTCAACACCTAGGATACTGTTTTGAATTTCCCTTACTCCTCTGAACATGTTACTCTGCTTTTTGCAGACTTTATGGCATATTTGTTCAAATACCATCCACATATCATAGACATCACCCATTCAAAATGTGCAATTCAAGTTTTAGTCCATTCATAGTTGTGCAGCCATCATAACACTTTATAAAACATCTTTATATTACTGTCCCACACTTTCCATCCTCATCACTGTATAAGTTATTTGCTTTCCATTTGTATAGATTTCCCTTTCCTAGAAATTTCATGGAAATGAAACCATGCAACATATCATCATTTGTATCATACATGTTTTCAATTTAAAGTATAATGGGGTCTCTATCAAAATTTCATTCTTTCTTTTTCCTCAGGGTTTCCAATATATTTTTATTTTCATTATGTTTAAGACATATGGAATTTTTTTTGTTTTTGTTGTTGTTGTTTTTTTTCTAAATTTGTTTTTTTACAGTTAGTTCAAACCTCCTGGATCTTGATATGTAACTAAGCTAACCTCACTCTACAGAGATCTGCCTGCCTCTGCCTCTAGGGTTAAAGGCATGCCCACCATTTCCAGCTAGTTTTTAAAAATGTGTTTACTGCCAGATAGGAGAATACTTCCTTTGAGTTGTTGATGAGGATTGACAAAAAGACTCCCCTAATAATACGGGCTATTGTCACAGTCATTGAATGTCTCCCAAAATTTGAAGGCAAGACCTTATTGATGAAAATAGAACAGACTTCAGAGACAGAATTTGCAACAATAGAGCTGAAACAAACCTGGAAACCACGTCCCCTGAAGTCTCTTTCATAGCTTTGCAGAGTACTACCCAAGCTGATAAGGGAGAAAGGACATCAATAGAAAGTCCAACTTCAGCTTCAAGGCCTAATAAGCACATTAATGGTCAGCACACAAACAACATTGGTGCAGTAGTGGCAATTTTTATCTTGGGGATAATAAAAAGCTACCTAATTAGACTTAAATCCATTCAAAGGGAGGAAACTCATGTATGGTAGTATAAACCTAGACAAATACACAAAGCTGGAGAGGTCATAGATCTTAGAGAAAAGCCCAAGTCTGTCACATTCCTAGACAAATGCAATTTCTTACTATGTGCATATGATTGATCATTAAATTTACAAACAAATATCCCTGTAATTCTCATCAAAGAAGTTTCTCTTATAGCAGATGAACTTTTCTTGCAAAGTTCCACAACTGGTCACACACAGAGATTGTCTATGTAATGTCTAATCCTAGGCAACATATCTACAATGGTACCTTTACACCTAAGGCTCACAAAACATAGCATAACAAGGTGTAGAGAGAATATTAATCCATCTCTCAGCTCCTCATCAATGAAGCTCCCTCATATAACTGATGTTCATGAACATAAAAAAACACAGATGATCAAATAATAAAGAATAAGATTCTGTAGAAAGTGGGTCCTTGGACAGGACTAATATATTAAAATTCACCTGCCCATGATTCAGGAACCATTGCAGAAGAAGGGGCAGAAAGATGGTAAGACCTAGAGAGAAAATGCATGATCCTATGTAAATAGAGTCTTATAGGATCCTGGAACCCTGCTCATATGAACCTACAGCAATGGTATTAGTATGCACAAGACCCATGCGAACTCAAGCCGGCCCCAATCTTAGTCAAAAAAAAAATGTTGACAGCTAATTATTGCTGTTTGAGGAAGTGTTGATTTTCTTAAAAGGAGTGGCTCTAAATACACTGACTAGACCTCAGTGGATGAACTTACACTGAGGGACTCTGGGGACATTAACTTGACATGATAGGCCATAACATAAATGACAAAATGTTAATGACAATAGGGGGTGGATGTGTGTTAATGGGGAAGGGGTTATAAAGGTGATAGATATATCCTGTATGAAATACTAAAAGAAGTCAATAATTTTTAATAAAATTATGTTTGCTATTCCTTTTAGAACTTCATACAGTGTATTCTGATCACATTCCCCCATCTCCAAACTCTTCCCCAATCCAGCCACAACTCCCACCCCAGCCAACTTCGTATTCTTCTTTTCCCATCCAGTCCAGTCTGCGCTGCTCAAGTAATCTTGGTTATTAGGCATACCTTACTGCATAGTTGAGATACCAGTGATCACACCCTTAAAGAAGACTGATTATTCTCCCTATTCAGTTAACAGTTTCCAATAGTCCCTCAACAGGTCTTTTAGTCCACCTCCATGATAAGCATTTGTCTGGCTTGAGTTTGAGGTGGACTCATGCATGCAATCACAACTGCATGCTAATAAATCGCTGTGAATTCATGTTGTAACAAAAATATGGATGTTATCTGATCAGAGCCCTTCTGCACATGCCTCCAGATAGAGCAGAATTTTATATTTGTCTGTGCTTTTCTCTTAGCTTCTTCTATTAACTTTTAACTATTTAAATAGTTATATGTTTCCTACATTTTAAAAACAAATGAACCCAGTCTGAGAAATAGCAGAAACAGCAACCAGGAGATATCTCCATAAATAAAGTGCTTGGCACACATTTTTAATGATGAGAGTTAGGATTCCCAGAATGCACTAAAAACACCTGGTTGTTGTGGCCCTCAGATAATGTCAATTTTTAGGAAACAGATGAGATCACTGGAATAAGCTAGCTAGCTAGACTACCTGATTTACCAAGACCCAGGTGCAGTGAGAAAACTTGCTTTAGTAAATAAAGTGGAGTGTGACAGAGGAAGATACCACATGCATGCACAGTCCTATACACCTGCACCAGGTATTTGTTATTGCTCTGTTGTGGGAATAAAATATGATTACCAAGGCAACTTAGTAAAGAAAGATTTCTTTGTGTTTTGGGTTCCAGACAGACAAGGATCAATCATATATTGTCTAAAAAATTTCTACTTTATTAGAAAACTAGGAGCATGTGTTTGTATTTTATTTTTCTCATTTTCCCCAGTGCATATAACTAGTATTCAATTATTGTGTACCAAATTCATAAATTATATTAGGCTACTCTTGGTTTCACAGACAGACATAAATGTGTTTGTATGTTATAAGAATTAGTAAAGAGGAGCTGAAGAAATGGCTCAGTGGTTAAGAGAACTGGCTGTTCTTGCAGAAGACCCAGGTGCAGTTCCTAGCACCTACATGGCAGCTAACAACTGTTCATAACTCCAGTTTCTGGGGATCCAATGCCTTCTTCTGACCCCTGAGGACATTGTATAACAAAGGTACACTTACAGCCATGTAGGCAGTACATTCATACACATAAAATAGTAAATGTAAAATATTTTAGAAAATAATTAATCAAGAGATTACAGAAAATGAGCTGCCCCACTATGTGCTCTCTGGTATTTGGTGGGTGTTGTGGTTTGAATGAGAATGTTCCCATAGGCTCTATGTAAAGGGACATGTTGTCCCCACTTGGTGGCACTGGTTTGGGAGGTCTTGGAAGGTGTGGCCATGCTGGAGGAAGCACGTCATTAGGGCAAGGATGGAGAGTTCTTAAGCTTTGCCAGATTTCTGGTCACTCTCTGCTTCCTGTTTCTGCTTGAGGATATGAATGTTAAGCTGCTGCACCTACTCTACCCACCTCTCCTACCATGCTGTCCCACCATGATGGACTCCTGCTCCTTTGGAATGGTAAGCTAAAAATCTTTTCCTTTCATAAGTTCCCTTGGTCAGTGTTTCTATCGCAGCAACAGAAAAGTGACTAATGCAGTGAGCAAGAAACTGGTGGTATTTTTCACTGCAAATCAGGGAAGTGAATGTGGGAGTGTTAGTGGCTTAATTCTCACATTTGGAAATCATTTTTCTCTTGAATCCTTTTGAATATCTTTAATTTGTAGCACTAAAATAGAATTATTTTCTTTTTCACTTTCAGAACAATCCATTGTTTTTCTTACTTTAATATCAGTATTTAACTTTTACAGCAGATACATTCAATTTCTAAAGTGTATATCATAATGTAATGCTAATTTATGACTATTACATTCTTCTTGTTTTTATTCTTACTTTTATTTTACTTGATGAATCTTTTTTCCACTCATAAAGAAGATTAGATTTTTTTATTTGGTTTTCTGTGTGTTTCTCTGTGTTTATATGCATACAGATATTTGTATAAAAATGCTGAACTGTATTGGAACCTGGGATCCAGAAGTTGACATTGGAATGTCTTCCTATATCTCTATCTACTATATTATTTTAGACAAAATATCCCACTGTTACTGGGATTACTGTATAATATAAAATGACTGGCCACTAAGCCACTAGGATCCTCTTGTCTCTACCTCTCCATTCCAGAGGTTAGAGCCAAGGGCAAGTTCATTGAACACTTTTCTACAACGTATGGGAGAAATTAATTCAGGTATTCATACTTTACAAATAAGCACATTTTGTACTGACCTCATGTTCCCAGTCTTTTATTTTAGATTTTATTAAAGAAGTAATACGTAATATGCTTTTATATTTGATTTTCACTGTGTCTGGTTCTAGCTCTATACTTTTGTCTTTAAAAACACACTTATAATAATAAATTATAACATAATAATAATACAGTGTTATTCATAAGGCATGTCTTGTAACATTTTAGAAAAAAATAATTTGAAAGAAAATATAATGTAAATTCACTATTCTTATATATGCACTGCAAGTTCATATTCGATGCTTAATTATGAAAAATTATACTTACACTATCCCCTTTGCCATGTTAATTGTAGTAAAGCTTATCATTACATCTCTGTCATTTATTTTCCAGCTCATAGTTTAGATGACAGGCATCATAAGAAGGGTGCATACTCTAGATGCTAATTAAGCTTTTTAATTTTGCTGTTTGTATTGAACAATCTGTTGATATGAAAGAAATTTAGCTAGTGTTGATGATTAAGTAAGTGTGGTTATTCTTTAATGTATTCTACCCTAATATGTATTGTTCCTCTTTTGAAGCAGTTATGTGACTGTAAAGAAGAACTAAATGGTATGTCATTGTTCTTTATGATGGCTCATAGTCAAACAGGAATAGCTATCATAGATGAAAAACATGCCCCTTATGTTTTTGAAGAAACTAATAGCACCCTTCGGAGTTGCTAATTGGTAAAATTCTGCAATCACAGACTTTGGAGGTATAGTTGCCATGGAAAATTTGCTTTGAACCTGTCATTTGTGAGCACTTGATTTAATTTTCCTTCCAAGTCTTGGAACTGATGAAAAACATTGCTATTTTTCCAAATACAAGTCATTCTTGAGAAGTCCAGTAGATGACTGCCATCACTGAAGTTTCAAATATTTGGATAAAATAAGAGAGGTTTTACTCTGAAGACTTTCTTTAATGCTTCCATAGTTATTTTTCTTGCTACTATAACTATTTGTTATATTATTCAGTGCAATGAAAAGCTAAGTTATCTTATTTTATGTATGTATTTAAAATTTAAAATTAAGCAGTCATATTTCCCTGTTTTCTGAATATTAAATATGCAGGATAATTGTGTTGTTTAATTTTTTTGAGTTCTCATATTTGCAAATAACATTTGAAAGTATATGACCATGTACTAAGATTTAGTATAATTTAGCATAAAATTTAGTATAATTTTGTATAATATCTAAGTATCATACACTAAATAATAGAGATTAAGGATAAAGAGGAAATTTTAAATAACATATTTATAAAGATAAAATAACAAGTAAATATTTTAGGAAAGAAACAAATGTTACATTATATCTTTAATTTTTTATTCACATGGTTAAGTGTATAAGCAGTTAAGATACAGAAGTAAAAAGGACTTATGTATGATGTTGAAAAAGAAATATAAAGAGAGGGCATGTTCTTAGAATGAATTTAATAAAGCTAGCAAAGAAAAATCAGAAGATTGGAATACTGAAAATAGTAACTCTACCAGAGTAATACCATAAGACATCACACTAAAGCATATTTGTGTGCCTGTTTCTTTTTTTCTTACCCATTACATTATTTTTCAACGAAAGTAAGCACATTAATAATTTGAAATTCATATAGTAGATGTAGGTATTTCAGACTACTATGATAGATACATCTAAAAGTAGCTTATTAAGAAGAAAATGAAGTGTACATTTGCATGATGTGTTTCCTGCTGTTTATGTTCTTTTACATCTCTGATATATATATATATATATATACATATATATATATATATATAGATATATATATATAGAGAGAGAGAGAGAGAGAATATACATTTTTTTCATATCGACTGTTTTCCTAATAGACCTGTATCAAACTCACACATTGAAATTACATTCATTTGTATTATTTGGTCTTAGCTTTTTTTCCATAAAAAGTGGACAGAATTGATGCATAAATGTATTTGCCATTCACTCTTATTGTTAGAATTTGGAAAAGAAAATTATAAATTTTCATGGTTATTATGGTTATTATTCATTTTCCTTATGCTTTTCGAAATTTACTGATGTGAATGGAACCGTTTTCTAAAAATATGCTTTTATATATATATATATATATATATATATGTGTGTGTGTGTGTGTGTGTGTGTGTGTATTATTCTGAGACTATTTGAAATAATTGAATAAAATTGAATCATATTTACTTTGCAATCAGTTTCAGATCAGTAAAATTCTTCCATAAATACCTTTGGGTTATATTACGAATGAATAGAGAAGGCAATTAAGAAACCTAATAAAAGGTTTAGATAAGCAATTTTCTAATTAAACTCAAAAATAATAATATATAATGACATAAGCAATTAAGCAGCATTACTTTAAATCTCCTGAGAAACAAACAAGTCCTGGTAGTGGTAATAAAGATCATAAGATTTCGGGGCTGATTAAAACAGAGACTATACATTCCTCACTGCATATTTTCCAAAATGACTCTCTGGTGTTTTCAGGAAAAATCTTAAAATTACAGCTTCTTCAGCTTGGTACTTTGTATCATATATTTTAAAAGTTTCTTGAAAAGATAAACTTCTGAAACATTTTAAGCAAATATTTTATTAATTATTTGAGAACTTCCTACAGTGTATTTTGTTCACATTCCTCCTTTACCCAACCTTTCTGAAATCCATCCCCATCTCCAAGCTTACATTCATACAGAAAATTTTGATAAATCAGATCCTGCTTCAATGATTTTCACAAAATAGGGATTGAACCTTGATTTGTTTCCAGGAAATAATAAATTGATCATCTGTTGAATCTGACACACGTTGAAGGATTTCTTCTCTCATTTATAATTTTAGGTAATGATTTATATTTTATAAGAATAGATAGCTCTTTTAAATAAAATGAAATTTCTAGAGAATAGTAAGTTGGTCACACAGTTGACATTTAATGAATGTTTGCATTTGTCTCTGTAGTTATATGAAATGAATAATATGTGGTACGTAATTGTCCACAGACTTTATTCTTGCTAAGAAATAGCTTAAGCCTAACCTTTTATTTTGCCAAAATATTATCCAGAAAATTAATTAGTGATTACTTCTTTGATTTGCCAAAAATTCTTAATCTGTATTTCAAAAACTATCTCACATTGTACTAATTATGTATTTGTCACTGTCAAGATTTCATTTCATAAAAGGCATATTGCTTTGAAATAATATTCACAAATCACATTTTATCATTTTATGTACAAAATTTATGGATTGATTGTAATTATGCTAGCATCCCTTCTGTTACCGTGATGAAAAATTGACCATATAACTGAGGAGAAAGGTTAACTGAAACACAGACCATGTAGGAACACTGCTTACTGATTGCTTCCTGCTGGATTAATCAGATACTCTTTTAATACAATCTAGGCCCACCTTCCCATGAATGGTACCACCCACGATGGGTATGATCCTGCCTACATCGACCAGGAATCCAGAAAATGCCCCATAGACATCCCCTCGGATCAGAATTCCCACTTCACATGTATTTCCAGTGTTTGTCAATTTGAGGAAATTAAGAATCATGAGAATAGTATATAATATACTCTGAATGCATTATCAAATAAAACACACTCTAAAAATTAGTCTTAGCTTTTTTTTAATGTGACATTTTATATTTTCTCTTCAAAATAAGACATAAATATACTTTACAAGCTACAGTGAGTCAAAATTTAGTCAGAGACAGTACAAGTTAAGTTATGACTAAAATTTTCCCTGTCTTCTGAATCTTTGGCTGTAGATGGCATTACATTGAGATTAATGTCATTGTTTTCAGTACAATCACTGTACTTTTTCTCTGATCATCAGTATGATTTAGAATTGAGATATACTGATTGCAGAATATGTGACTATGTAACCATTATTAAATTTTTTATTTCATATATACATATGAAAACTATACTGTGTAGTGTTTGTATGGCATATGCCAAACTCGCACCCAAATGTGTGTGTTTTGAAGGCTTGGTCCCCACTGGAGGCACATCATTTGAGCTCTAATATTCTAGGAGGAGTAACTGATTAAAGGATTGGTAGTTCTATGTGCTCTTAGCAGGAAGAGCGTATTTGGAGGAAGTAGGTCACTGGGCATGTGCTTTCAAGAAACTTATCTTCATTGCCTTCTCACATTCTGTCTGATTCCTGGCCACACTGGGGCTAAGGTCTTTCCTCTGACTGACTCTTTCACCGTGGCCTTTCTGTTTAATCACAAGCCAATAGAGCCACCCAATTTATCATCTGAAACCGTGCAACACTCTACACATGTTTCTTTAAGCTGATTTCTTTCAAGTATTTTGTTAAAGCACTAGAAATCTACCACAGCATGTATCATTATTGAGTTCATTTCTCTTGTATCTTGGGGTAGATTCACTTATTTTCTTCCTTACTTTGATCTCCTATTGTTCTGTTAGGCCATGGAAACTGAACACTTGGATTTCAGAGAGACTTATTTAATTGTGAATTTGAAAAGAATATAGCTATTCTTTTCATAATGCATAGCTCAATATAACCCAAAATAATGATGTTTCACTAAAAATATATTCAATGTGTAGCATCCAAAATAATGCCTTAAATATTAACATGGAATCTACTTAGGATATATTAGAGCATTAGTGGAGTGAATTTCAATATTACATATTCCTAACAATGCTTTTAATAATATTAATTTTTATTGAATTTCTGTGATTTTTATATGGAACATTTGAATGGTATTTAGACCCTCTCCCTTACCCATACCTCCCCACATTGCCCCCACCCAAATTATGTGCATTATATATATATATATTTATATATATATATATATATATATATGTGTGTGTGTGTGTGTGAGTGTATACATATATAAATATATCAACTTATAAATCCTGAGTTATGTCCACAAATGTCCTTCAAAGTGGGTCTATCCCCTGGACACTCCAGGAATCCCATCCTGTAAGACATTGTCGTTTCGTCTCTCAGCAGCCATTGACGGCCAAAAGCTGCTTATTCTGGATTAAGATTCTTTCCAACTTCCGTGACTATGCTGGGATTTTGTATTCTTTGAGTTTGCATAGGACATGTGCATGCTGTGACTATTGCTGTGAGTTCACATGAGTATCTAATAGATTGTCTAGAAGACAGTATCCTTCTGATCACTCCCCCTGATCCTTACATTACGTCTGCCTCCTCTTCTACAATGATCCCTGAGTCTTGGGAAGTAGAGGTTTGAAATAGGTGTCCTATTCATGGATAAGCACTCTGTGGCATCTTTTTCTCTACACATGTTGTGTTTCTTTTCACTATATTCTATTGCTTACATTTAAAAAGACAATGCATATTAGCAACAGCTAATAAATTAGCATTCTGCTTTTTGATATTGCACTTACATAAAATAGAATATTCACTGTTTATTTCTTATTTATAAAAAATATAAATTTAATATTCATGAAACTTGTCTGTAAGATTTAATCCATAGCAGAAGATGGACCAAGCCAGTCACCTTTCTAGCTGAATGAACTACAATTCCAGATGCCCAACAACAATGGATCAGGTTGAATTTAGTGTTCAAGCAAGTTGAAAACCATGAAACCACATCACGCTCTATTGATTTTCTTTAAGTGCTTAAGCTTTTAAAGGAATCTTACAAAGGAGTGTATTGTACAAAATTGTACTCCTTCGTTGTTGCTGAATTCTGAGAGTTGGATATACTTTGGGAGAACTAAACAAATGGAGAGACCTTTAGGGTTAATAAACTAAAGTCAAGTTCCCAAAGAATTGCTCAGTGGGAAATTGGAAAGGCATCAGAGCCATTCAGCTTTACTTCGGGAAATGGTTAATACCAACTGTGCTATCAAATGCTGTCATCTAGGATAACAGAAAAAAGGGAAGATAGGACATGGATTTTCATGCTTCACTACTCCTGGAACTCAGGGGACAGAGCTAGCGCAGCAATCATGTTCATATGCTGAACCACATCAGACATACATACATGACAAAAACATCATATACAAGGTGATGGTATACAAATACTGTCACCATCCTGAAGAATCTGTTCCAAGTCACCATTGCATATGCTCTCTGCTCTCTCAGCCATAATACATTTTGAACAAATCTCCCAGTCTATTACAGGGAGACTATGTTTCTGAATTGAGTAATCAAAAAGTATCTATTGGGTTATCTAGTTGTAAATTCAACATGTTTAAAGTGTTAATCTAATGATATTTTCAATTAATAAAATAACAATCAAAATCACATAGAAGAGAAAATTACCTGCTAAATATCTGACATGCTACTTTGAAAAATTACAAAACTGTTGAATACCCATACTAACAAAAAGCAGGAGAACTCACACTTAAATAAAAATATTTTCCTTGATCACAAAGATATGATTATCATCAAAACTGATAACCCATCTAATGTATTGAATCATCACTGGCAAAATACTATTTGTTTACAGCTTATTTCTGTATTGTTAATGTTAAGAAACCTACACATCTGTAAATTTTGAGTTTTGAAGCCTTTTTCCATATATGTAAATTTTGATGATATTCTATGATTTTATTAATTAAACAAAGGAAACACTTATTTTCATGAAAGCAATCATGTTATGTGCCTCCTCGTTTTTTATTATAGCATGATGTAGTTTTGATGAGAACAATAGCTTTTTGGAATGACAATTTTGGTTACAATTATAAACTGAATTTCATAATTTTTCTTATGTGCATTGTAACTGTTCACGCCAATTTACACTTCAGTTACTTTTAGACATTGAATAGAAATAAAATGCAAGTTTAAGAAGAACAAATATCTTATTAGGATACAAATATATCTAAAGTAATATTTCTCATTGGAAATATTTATGGCTACAGATAGTGTTAATTTGAATGTGTCTAACAACATAAAAATTTTATGTTTATTTATGATAAAAATATGAATGTCAAGTTTGTAATGGGAAAATGGTCTGTTTTCTCTAGGCAAGTATATGACAGAGCACATAGAAAAACCTAAAAAGCAAATAGTCCTGTGAATTAGAAAAGTAAATGCTCATCATCTAACTAACAGAAATCTGTCACAATTTGGGGAGAGATATTTTAGCATTCATTTGAGTAAATAAAGGATTTTTTATAATTTATAATTTCCCATCAAAGAGTAAAACTGAGCTAATATATAAGGAATTAATCATTTAAATTGGTCTAAATGGCATAGTGATAAAATATAGTTTTCAACTCCATTTTCAAAACTAATCAAATATAGTACATATTGAAAGTGTTAGAGTATTAAAAATTCTCAATAGGTATCCTTTCATGACATCCAAAGATGGATTATGCTCTTAGATTTCATTAGACTTCCTGAGGACAAATAGAAATTTTGTTTACCAGAGACTATATTTTGTAGATTGTATGTGAAACCAAGATAATGTGAAAAGTCTCAAATAGCAATTTCATCAGCTATGTTATAAATAAAGAAAAAAAATCTTACTAAATGGTTGATGTTTTGATAGACAATGGACAAGATTCAGTAAAGAATATGTAAAGATTTTCTATACAATATATATTTTATTGAATTTTTGTGTACTTTATACAATACACCTTAATCATTTTTACCCCTTCCTTTATCTATTTTGCCCCATCACCAATCCATTGCATTTCATGCATTCTCTCATGTGTGCTAAGAACTATGTATTGAAGTTGTGCGCCCAAATATTCTGGGTGTGATTCTATTTACTGAAGCCTGTTTGGTCCTTAAAGAAGACCAACTCCACTCACCCACAGTGTTCAGTTGCTAATAGTTCCTCAGCTAACGATGGGACTTTTTACTCATTTCCCCTCTTCTATGCTTTGTTTTTGTCTGGTTTGAATGTGCATGGGTCTTGTGCATGCTGTCACCATTGCTGTAAGTTCATATGAGCAAGTCCCCAGCCACTTGGAAGACTCTTTTGCTTTGAGGTCCTCCACAGTGGTCAATCCTTGGATCTTACAATCCTCTTCATCCTTTCACAACTGTCTGTGATCTCTGGGTGTCAGAAGTTTAATTTAGGAGTCTTGTTTGGTGACATGTACTCTGCAGGCTCTTTCTTACTCTCTATATTTTGGTCAGCTGTGGCTTTCTCAGTTAATCATCATCTGTAGCATGAGGAAGCATAGCTAGTGAGAGTTGAGATATGCATTAGTTTTCTCTCTAACCCATGTTCCACTAGGTTTCATGAGTCTTAGATGCAGAGATTCCATTGTATATGTGTTAGTTATGGCTGGGCATCTCACAGACACTTATTCTCTGCATTTGACCAATTATAGAACTTTGTAATAGTCTCAATCTGTTGCAAAGAGAAACTTCTTTGATGCGCAATGAATGATATATTTGTCTGTAATAGAAGGATACATATTTAACATACAGTAAGAAATTAATCTTGTCTGAGGATGGGAAAGACAGACATAGGATTTTTTCTAGGATCCATGACTACTTGAGCATGGGTATTTGGTTATGATGGCAGTAACACACATGAGTACCCTCCCATTGAACAAACTGTAAGTCCAATTATGTAGCCAAAGATTTTCCCCAAAATAGTATCACCTATATATAAATAGAAATATGTAAAGATTTTTGTTACAGACTGTAGAAGTCTTACAGAGCTACTTTGGAGCTTTTAATAACATTATCTTTTGATATAGAGTTATCAGAACCGTTTAGCTGTTTGGTTAGTTACAATTTCAAATATTAAGAAAATACTATATTTTTATATGGTTATTAAGGAAGAAAAGATTTTGTATCCTAATTCAGTTGGGAAGAAAGTCATCTTATCAATTAAATAAGAAGCTCTGTCCCCACCCCCCAAAAAATTGTGAAATAATTATAAATCTAACCTTGACTTTTTTCATTGGAAATAGGCCTGTCATTTTACAAGTAGGCCTGTAGATAGTTTGTGCTATAATTGAGCTTTACATAAAGTAAGTTCCAGTGTTATGGTAAAAAATTCTAGAAAACTTTGTGCCAGATATGATTTTTATGTATATTTGTTGTTGAATTGTGTTTGCCAAATGAGACTTTATTTCCTTGAATAGTCATAAAATGAGAGATTAATAGAAAAATATTATGAACTGGAAGTGATGGCTCTAATTCCAGTATCCCAGCTGAGACAGGATAGTTGCATGAGTTGGAGACCAAACTGGGTTACACAGTGACTTAGAATACAATAGGCCACATTAGAATTGAGAACTTTTGTAAAATTAACAACAAATGTGTATTTTTTAGTCTATTTTCCTTTAAACAAGATCACCATAACTAGTAAGATGGAGAAAATAATAAAAATGTTGTTATACAATGGTATAATAAAATGTTTATATGAAAAGAATAATAAATTGAAAATTTCTGTGATTAATTCTGACTTTTGAAATGAACCTTAAACTTCATTTATGTTTTGTAACCATTTCTTCAATATAAAGTTGATATATGCAAAAAAAACTTGTAGGAATTTTTAAAAGACAACATCATCAATAATTAGGGAAATTCAAATTAAAAATTAAGACTGAGATCAAGAGAACAAATGATACCAAATGCTGGTGAGGATGTGGGGAGAGAGGAACACTCATTCACTGCTGATGGGATTGCAAACTCATGTAACACCTATGGAAAGCAGTGAAGAGAACTCTTTAAAAACTAAACAGGAATCTATCATTTGACACAGTTATACCATTCCTTGGCATATACCCAAAGGATTCATCTTATTGCATAGATATCTGTGCACGTATATTTGTTGTTGCTTTTGCACAATATCTAAGGGATGGAAGATCATAAATATCACTTAACTGATGATTGTATAATGAAAATGTGGACCATTTACATAATGGTCTTCTACTCAGTGGTAAAGAAAGATGAAATCATGACATTTGCAGGTAAATGGATGTAGCTAGAAAATTTTATGCTGGGTGAAGTAACAACGAATCAGAAAAAAACAAATGACATTTTCTTTCTCTTATTTGAGGACCCCAGCACTAAATGCTAGTATGTGAGTTTGTGTCCTGATGTAACTAGAGGAACAACGAAAATGGAAAGGAACTACGGAAAGAAGAAAATAATAGAGAAGAATAATAGAAAACAGGTGTTATTAAGGAAGTACTAGGTAAAGGGTGTATTTAATTGGAAGGACCTGGAGAGTTATACAAGGAACAATGGTGATAAAGGCAAAGAAGGAGCTTAAGAGAGATGGGGCCTTAGAACACTGATATAATCAAGGGAGAAATTAAGAAAATGGAGAAACTTCAATGGGGAAGAGGAGGCATGAATGAAAGTTTAGACAGGTGGGAGGGGAGATATAAATAATGCCTAGGGAGTGCAAAGCACCAGAGGGAATCATATTAGTCTAACAACCTAATGACAAATTGCACTAACAATATCTCTTCATGAGCCCATCTACATAGATGAAGGCAACAAAACAAGACACAGTGCCAGACAGGAGAAACCTTATTTTGTGTTGTTGGAGAGGGTGGTCCAACAGACTCCCATAATTGCACAAGATATTGTCATACTCCTTGATTGCCTTTCAATGCTTGAAGGTAAGACTTTATGGCTGAAGACAGAACATACTTTGGAGATCAGCTTTGTGCAATGGAGCTGAAAATGAACATGGAACCATTTTTCCTGAAAGCTAACTCCCGTAGTTCTGGAGAGAGCTACGTAACTAACTATTAAAGAAAAATCAATCTATGGTCCAACACATTCTTCATGACCAAATAATGACGTCATTGACTAGCATAACATTTGAGTGCATGAGTACAGTTGTGGCATTTATAACTTGGAGCCAATCAAGGGATACCCCGTGGATGTTAGAGCCCACTCAGTGGGAGAAAACTTGTATGTGGTATCGTAATCATACCAAAAAACACATAGCTGAAGTGGTCATAGATCTTAGAGAACTCCCCAGGGCTGTCATATCCCTTGACTAATGTAACTTCCTACTCAGTGCTAAATATGGATCCTTATACTCTCATACAAGTGTGCCAGTCACCACTCGTTAAAGAACCTTCTTTTGCGTCAGGTGGAGACTAATCCAGAATACCACAAGCTATCACACATAGATATTGTCTGTGAATTTCCTATGCCTAAGCAGCACATCTAAAATGCAAGCACAGCACCTAAGGTCAATACAACACCTAAGGTCAATGCAACACAGATCAAGGGGTGAAGAGGATACTAATGGATTTTGCAACTCTCACTAATGAAGCTCCCTCATGCAAAAAAGGACCAGTAGCACAAAAGATCACAAGTGGATAAAGCGTGGAGATTAGGAAGCTACATAGTATGGATCCTGGACAGAATTCCTATATTAAGTCTCACAAACCCCAAACACAGAGCTCTGGGACCATTGAGGAATAGGGGATGGAAAGATTCTAAGAGCCAGTGAGGAGGTGCATGACCATATTGACATACAATACTGCAAGCTCCTGGGACCCTGCTTATATGAATCTATAGCAAATGTTTTGGCATGCTTAAGACCCATGCAAACTCAAGCAAACAAAAACCTGGTGTAGAACTGGAGAAATGGGTAGCAGACCCCAAAATTTGCTTAACAAATATTGACAACTGATTACTGTTTGGTGAGGATGAACTAGTCTTCCTAAATGGAGGGTCTCCAGATAGGCTGACTAGTCATCAGTGTAGAAACCTGCAATAATGTCATTTGGGGACACAAACCTGACACAATAGACCTTAACGCAGATGAAAGAATATATGGATACCAGTGGGGGTTTTAGGGGTACCAGTGGGGGAGGGGTATAAACATGACTAAGATTCATTGAAATGTTGTATACGAAACACATGATTCAAAGCAATGCTAATAAAATATTTTAAATTTTTTAAAAGAAAAAAGTTCATTCCTATATCTTTTTTATGAAGTTTCAAAACTTGAATTCAAAGATTTCAGAAGGCAGAATAAATACCTATCATCACATGAAAGACTAATCAAAATGTCAAACTACCCAAAAGAAATTTTATGTAAAAACCGAGAGTGTAAGCGACTGAAAAATGAGACCCACACTTTCAAGGTACTTCACATCTGTTTGAAGAACGTGTGTGCTGCTCATGGAAGCCATCGTCCATTTTGAAGTCAACCATCTGTGCATATTTTTCCAAGAGACAGAGACTTGGAATTGCACACATGTAAAAAAGCTGGACATCAGCACACCGGCCATTCTCTTTCCGAGAGCGTTGTAGTGATAAATGATAATTGTGCTTTCTTTTCACTTTATTTGTTACCATGTTTTATGTTCTGTTAATTTTGTTCAGTGAAAAGCAGTTACCTTGTAATTGGGAAATGCAGATCATTGTAAATTAAGTTTGCACAAATATACAGTTTTATTTATATTTATTTCCTTGGAGATTTAAAATGGATCTGGTAATTAGTTGAGTTTGAGTGGGACTAAAATATCTGGACAGGCTATGTCCAAGGTAAGGAATACAAATAGTCAATGAATAAGAATAATGTTCAGTCTTCTTATTCATCTAAGTAAAAATTAGAGTAAAAATCAAGCTAACATCTTTACCTGATAAATTATTAATAATAAAGTAAACATAATTCCTTTACTAACTGATGGTTATCTCTGTGATGATTAAAATTTTTTTTTATTATTATCGTGTTTCTTACAATGTAGTCATACAGCTAAGAAGTCATTTTTAAAATATATATGTAGCATATACTTTGTAGCATATTTTTAGTGGCAAAATTAAGCAGCATTAACCAACATCCATTTGCTAAGCTGGTGCTCATTTCATTTTCTCATGTAAACTTTATTTACTGCCTGGTTTTCAAAGAACATATATTTAATTGAAGATAAAAATATATTCAAATGTGAGATCCCTTTCAGACTGTGTTTTTAAAATGGTCAATAGATTACTTGGAGACCATTATCCTTGTGTTCCAGAGGTTCAGCATCACAAAGGTCATTCTATTCATGTCATTTTTACATATTTGATCATATCACATTTATTGTTCCAGATCCACAATCAGCTCACATAGTTTCTATCTTATTCTGATCAGAATGACAGATATCAGTCTCTCCAATCTTGATTTATTATAGCTTAATTATGATACATACATTTCCTTTTTATCTATAAAATATGAACACTGGTAACAGATTAAAACAAGAAATTTAATATAAAAGTGATTATTTTGCTTATAACAGTAATTTTGAAATATATATTAATGTATAGATGGGGATAATTTTGCTTTATACTTATTGCTTCATGGAAACAAATTACAAATATTGAAGGTTGTAAACTTATTTTAGATGTGAAGATACTGTTATTTTAAAAGGTAAAAGATTAAACAAAAGTATGATTTAATCTTAAATAGCATAATCCAAGTTGTCCTGATTCTAGTCTCTTATTTTATATTCACAACAATGGTTTCTTCTCAATGTTAATAGACTCACATTTGCTACATGTTTGCAGGCAATAACTTTGTTTGAGAGAGGACAGAGAAATGGGCAAGGGGAGGGTCTTTGTGCTGCATATTTTGGTCTGTCCTTGCAGGCCCAAGTCAGTATTGCATGTTTTCCACTATGCTCTCCACCTTATTTCTTGAGACTGTCTTTCAAGGAACCCAGAGCTCATTAGCTCAGAAAGACTCTAGGTAGCCAGCAAGTTCCAGGGAACCTCCTGTCGGTACTGGGTTCCAAACCTCCACTGCCACAACTGGTTTTATAAATGTGGTTGCTAGTTAAAGTACTTCTATTACTGTGACAAACACTTCAATGACTCAACAATCCCCCAATCTGCCCAAGAAGCCATTTTTAATACTTCTTGAAATTCTTATCCCAAGACTGTATTTTTCTTTTACTATTATATTATCAGCTAGTTATTGATTTGATTAAAAATATGAATTATATTCTTATGTACACAAAATGTAAGTTTACTGAAATTCTGCTTCATTTATGGATAGAAATAGGTCGAACAGAAACTTGATCAGTGTGAAACACCTTCGTAAGCATTCAGATGACCATTTCTACTGAACTTCAGTGAAATTTCTATTTTCAATGTACTTTATTTCTGTTTTCAATGAACACTACACATGGTTTTATTTTTCTTTTAATAAATTTACATCTTATGTTTCACCTTAATTAGACATTACTCAATTATTTTTCAAATACTAAAATAGAGTCCACTAAGTTTGCTTTAGTTGAGCTTAGTTGAGTTATAATCAACAAATCAACAAATAGTTACTGTAATTCATATTGTTTAACAGAATGTTTTGGAATTTGTGTATACGTAAAATGAACAGCTATAATAATATATTCATCTCCTCAAATACTTAATATTTTTATCACGAAAACCTCTAAGCATTATTCTTTCAGTAAATTGCAGAAGTTCTACACATCTTTATTAATTATAATTGCCATGATGTAGAGTAGACCTTCTAATATATTCCTCTCATTTATCCAAAAACTTTTATTAGTTTAACTGAAGCATCTCTACGTTAGCACATATCCCAGTCCCTAGGAAAACATCACTGTATGATTTGCATTTAATTTGCACATATTGTAGATATCACATGTATGTGACCTTCTACAATATTTTTTGTGCTTTGTTCATCACTTTCTGTAGGTTCATCCATAATGCCACAAATGATATGATTCTATCATTAATATCATAGTAAACCTCTATCTGAAGGATAATGGTTTCAGAACATCCTCAGAAATCTAAATCTGCAGAGGCTCAATTATTTTATATAATATCTTGTAGTATTTGCACATACCTATGTACATCCATATGTATTCTTTAAGTTACAGATTCCTTATAAAACCCAAATAATGAAAAAAATAAATTGCTATCCTATATTGTTTAGGGAATAGTGATAAGAAGACCAGGGTGTTCAGCACATGATAAAATAGTTTCTCAGATATTTAGAGTCATAATTCGTTGAATTTATTCACGCAGAACTTACAAAAATGGAAAGTCAAAGTGTCCAAGTATATATACATATTTTTCTTCTTTTCTTTTCTCTTTTCCTTTCTTTTTTACAGGGTGTACCTAGTCTTAGACTGCATAGAATTCACTACATAGAGCAGGCTGGCCTCAGTCTCACAGAAATCTGCCTGCCTCTGCCTCCCAAGGGCTGCTGTTAAAGGTATGTGTTACTTCACCTGACAGTATATTGTTTTGTTTTGTTTTATAATTCATACAATAATGGATACTTTTGTCAATATATCATGGCTATAGCAAATAATTCTTTGATGGACATAAAAGTCCAGATATCACTTCAGCATATGTATTTCTATATTGCAATCTCTTGGGACTTGTGAGATTACGTTTGTGACCCATGGACTTTGATAATATACTCATTATATTCCTAGTGTTAGAAAAAAAAATAAGGATGTGTTCTATAACTGTTGGATAAACTTACATTTTTGTTAACCACATGCTAGAGCCCCCTTTGTGTCACACCCCCATCAACATTAGTATTTCAAGCTCTTCATCCTAATCTTTGAAACTACAATGAGGTTATGTCCAGTGTCTTTAATTCACTTGTGATCAGAAAGGGAAAATTAAGTACATCCTAACTCTTAAATTCTGTAGCTCATCTCTTCACGTGCTCCCTTTGCATCTGAAGAATATTAACAGAAAGATTCTAAAGATTCATTTATATTTCATGAACAGTAGCATGGCTCCACATTTCCTGATTTAATTAAACTGAAAACATAAACATAAGCAAGTGATTGTAAAACAAATATTTAACTCTATGTGAGAAAAAAATATCTGCTCTATAAACTACATTGCCAGTATTATATTCACTCACTCTCATAGTGATTCACCACTGACCCTAGCTCAAGAGTTTTGTCAAGTAAGATTTATGATCTGAAAACATAGAAGAATGTCCCTGTTCCCAGGAGGTACTCTGAACAGGAAAGATGAAAAATCTGAGCAAAACATGGTCAATACATTCACTATTTCTAATCAGTTTAAGTCACTTGAAATAGTTTACATGTGACAGAGAGGAGACAAAGTAAGAAATATTTGTTAACCTCATAAGGAAAGAAAAGACAGAAATAATTAAATTATATCTCTGTCCCAATATACAGGTAATTTCTTTAGGATATATTTTTCTATCATTTAGGAAATGGAGTTATGTACACTATGTATCAGTGCACTTTTGTTGTGATCTTCAAAAAGTCAAAAAAGTTAAATTACTAAATCAGACTGCTTCAAAACCAAGATTGAAAATTCTACCACTTGTAATCACTCAGTACATGCCCCTCAATTTTGTAATATTTTAGGAAGAAATTAAATACAAAAGATCAGATTTCATTAAAAATTCAAGTTCAATAATGGTAGTATTCTGAAATAAATATAATTGACCCTTTTTGGTTACCTATTAAATAAATCAAAATATAAAATCATTCTCAGCAGTATGTTTATTTGGTGGAATCTCAGAGAGAGGTTTTTACAGTTCTTGCAGCAGCTTTATAGAAACAGACCTCTAACACAGGAAGCAGAATGTTTCAGAATTTCAATAACCCTACCATCATGATAACAGTTCTCCAAAGAATATTATGTTGAAGGATTCATAAGCTAGTCACACACATAAATTACTAGAATCACATATTCAAATACACAGTACTTAGAAAATTAACCCCTAGATTTAAGTGACGATATCTTTAGAAAAAAAATATTATCAGAATCTACATCTAGCCTTCATTACAGTTTACTCAAATATCCCCCAAAATATTGTTCATTTGTTTCAATTCCATGACTAAATTTTAAGCTCAGTGTGGAGAAATCTCTCAGAGTAATATTGTTATTGTACATTCCTCCAAATTTGGATTAAGAAAGGTACCTACATAGCGTATCTTTTTCTAACAAAGAGCATTTTTTAAACAAAATAGTATTTCATATAGGGTGCTCTTAAAAATATTAATGAAGAAAACTTCCCTCACTTACATGTTCTTGATGAAGGTCTTTAATGTTCACATTTTAATGCTGATTTGAGAGCAAACACAGACTGATGAATGTAATTTACATAATGTCTTTTGGGCTGGCACTTTGTCCCAGGCCACAGCTCTTTTATGATTGTTTTATAATTTTGCATGTGTACCAGTCGTTTATGAGAGTGTTTATCTCCACAGCGCTTTGTAATAGAATGTGTCATTACTCATTACAGTTTAAACAACCTCTTTAATTAGATATGATCAAATGTAGCTTTGTTGCACTATTTTATAAGGTTGAAAATCTTTTTATGTGAAATAGTACTTTGTATTTATATTTTTCATGACATTTCTAGTATTTGCTTATTATCAAAATTTATGTTTTCAATTTTTAGAAATATTTTATCATGTATTTTAGGTATTTCTGATTTAAATAAAATATTTATATATCTGTTCTTAAATAAAAATATTTATAAATCTATTGTTTACTTTATTTTTAATATTAATATTATTGACAATGTGTTTAAAAGACATTTTATTATACTATCTTTCACATACAAATAACAATCATTTAGGGTAAACTATTTTAAGTGTGTTTGGTTTATAAACTGATGTAGACATGTAAGCACTTCTGATAATGGTAGAAAACAGGGCACACTATGCACGGAGTTTTAAAGTTTCTGCAACAATTAGGATTTTGCAATTGGGCTATTATTAATCTAAACTTAGAAAGGTCAAAGTATCCTGCTTGCATTCTGAAATTTGAGATGAAATTTTATATCTTGGCCTCTCAAAGCCTCAGCAAGTTCTATAAGTCTTTATATATATATACACCAATTTTCACTACTTATGATGATCCCTCCTTGCCCTGTAATATGCCTGTTTATAAACAATGGTTATCTTACAAAGGCAAAAATGTCACTGATACATTCACATCTATGTACAGTCATTGAAGTCATCTGAGATCCAGTAGAATTTATGATTGCTTAGAGTTAATGAATACAAATAAAATAAATTTTGTTCTGGTGACTTTAGTCTTCACAATTTACCTCCTATATTCTCTGATACTGAGAGATCAGTTGCAGAGGAAATTCTTTTTAAGAGCAACCAGTGTTTTTAACCACTGAAATTCCTCTAACCCCAGAAAAACCTTCTGCAAAGGACATCATAGTATCTGAATATAAAAAAATTAAGGTATGATTTTAGTAACAATTATGTAAGATAATTATTTTTTCTAGGACATCCCGCAGTCAGGAATAAAACATAGGATTTCTCTAAGAGGTTGTGTTCAAGTTAATTAGCTGTCCTTTAATGTGCTAAGAAGATGATTTAATGATATAAAGATTTTTCAATAAAATTTTCATGTGTTTTACAGTTACCCAGTGAAAGTTTCTCACTGAGGTCTATTCTTACCTGCTTATAAATTTATTTAACCTCATTTTTGATGAACAGGTTCAAGCTAGAATTCAAGTTACCATATCAACCTCCTTGATTTCAACTGATAGCAGATATTTTAAGAGGAGTAAGCAAAATTAGAACCATCAAGATTCCAGAGTTGTTAGCTGAAATATTCAAAGTACTTTCTGATAGTCAATAAAAGTCATGTTTTATTCGTTTATGTTTTGTGTTTGTTTATATGTTCTATAAACATTGATAGATCATTTTAATGGCGCATTTTTCATTATTAATTATTCATCTAATTGTTTGAGTAATCTTATATTTTAAACACACATTCATTTTGCTTGCATGCATGTAAGTTCACCATGTGTGAGCAGTGCCCGTGGAGGCCATAAGATGTTATTGGATCACCTGTTTGTTAGTTAGTCATGTAGTTATTGGGAACTATACCAGTGTCTTCTTCATGAATGGCAACCACTTTTATGCTGAAACTTCCTTCATCTTCTACATTTATTTTCTTAAGGGGTGTACTCAGAAAACACAATCCTGATATTCCTTAGAGCTGGATGCCCCCTGCTACATTACCGATATCTTTTTCTTTTCTATTTTGATTCCCTTCACGACTCCCTTTACACCATCTACTGTCACATCACTTACTGCTACCTTTTGGATGGGAATGACTCAAGCTTTTCTTTACCATTTTCTTCATGAAATTCTCTCCTTATGACAGCTATTATACTGAGGCACCTATAGTTCTCTTCACCATGTTATAGACCAGAAAGCATAGGAAAGAATATTTTAAGTTCAAGGTTACATGCTTATTCAAGGAAGAGTATGACGTTTTCTGGTCAGTACTTATGCATAGACTCACATCAAAGAAAGGGATTTTAGTTGACAGTTTACTAGATTATGCCACCCTATTTTTAATTTTTGCATCAAGAATATCTTGTTTCCTTTCCTACTGTTTTCTGAATACCTCAACAGTGGAATGCTTAATGCATACAAAAGTATTTTACTGAATAATGTCTTGTCTGAATATCATCTTTAGAGCACCTCATATATCACTTAATATAATGGAAGATACCAGAAAGAGAAACTATTTTAGCATGCATGTAGCTGGAGAAAATATGGCAATAAATATAAATCCAGATTTCAAAGCAATTAGGAGGTCAGCATAGACAATAGGTAATAAAAATTTTTACTCTATCAACAAAATGGATTTATGGGATTTAATTCTTTCACTTATATATCAGAAAATAAGAATGCAATGCATCATAAATTATAAAACAGCATTGGTTTCAAAATGGCGTGAGCTTTGAAACGTTTAGTGGTATACACAGAGTCACAAACAGCCTTTTATCATCATTTGGCAATAAAAGAGGTTGTATTCAGTTAGGTCAGCATACTGTCTAGTAAGCCATATTTGAAATTATCCCTTTCCATCCTCCTTCTCACTGGACAACACTCACATATCCTAGCGTACTTCAACAGTCCTAAGAATCAGGTTATATATATACATATATGGGAACTATATATTGGGAACTATACCAGTGTACTGGTATCGTTATATACACTGTGATCTATTGTTCAGCATCTAAATTAATGTCTAAAGTGCAGTGCAAAATAAACTTGAGAGCAATACTGATGCTTATCATTTCTTCAAATAATAACTTCAATAGAATTCTCCAAAATTTCTGTAGCATGTATGTTACAGTTGATTTTATTAAATGAAGCAGGATTTGTCTTACTTGTCTGTTCTAAAAGAATGGGTCATTTGTGTTTTATATTTATGTACAAAACATAAACGCGTAAACAGCTGATGTGCAATAGCTTTTTAATCATTTTAAAAGCTTTAATAGCTTTTGAATCTTTTTAAAATTTATATTTAAATGAAAATAAAAAGTAGGCATTTTAAAAATACTGTTAGCATACCAAGTTTTGTTTTATTTCACTCAAATTAATTCACCTTTTATCTTATCATTTGAGAATTTCAAACATGGATATAGTGTTTTCTCCAAATCCACTTTTCATTCCATTTCTTTCAGTTACTCCCTGATCTCCTTACCACTCTCCCTTCCAACTTCCTGTGCTTTTATTTTTCTGACCCATTTTATCATATGTATGGATGTAGGATCATCTATGGGAGCATGAGTAGCCTCTCAGGTAAGGCAAGCCTGAAATAAAAGTAACTCTTCTATCCCCAGAAGCCATAAATTTCCAGCAGCTCAGAGAGAAATGAGTATTTGTGAGCTCTTCTCTCATCCATTCTGATATTCTGGCTTGTATAACCTTGTACAGGTCTTCTGCATGCAAACCAGATGCTGATATTTCCTTTGTGAAATGATTCTTTCATACCATACAGTTACTGTTTATCTTCAGATGTCTCCTACTTCTGGATTCTACAAACCCCTGCCTCTTCTTCTGAAATGACAACTGGACTTTGGGGTGACAGACGTGATAAAAATGTCCTGTTTAGAGTTGAGCACCCCATTTTCTCTTGTACTCTTTGTGCTGTGAATCAGTTGTGGATTTCTTTGTTAATCACTGTGTAGTGCAAAAAAATGCTTCTTTGATGAGTGTTGAGAGATGCACTAGAGTATGAATATCAAGATGACAAATAAGGGACTGGAGAGATGGCTCAGTGGTTAACAGCACTGACCGCTCTTGCAGAGGAACCTGGTTCAACTCTCTGAACCCACATGGTGGCCAGCCACCATCAGTAACTCCAGTTTCAGGGGATCCAAACTGAACTTCATACCATATCCATTTAACAAAATAATAGTACTGTAGGGCGTCCCTAGGACCTATCACTTAGCCAGTCATGGACATTCACCCAACTTAAGACCAACTTAAGACTCCTGGAGTGAGGTTTAAATACAAGTGTTTGGTTACTCCCTTAACATTTACAACACTGCTGAACTAGCGGCCTATCAGGCCTATCTTGCCAGGCTAGTAATTGTTCTAGCTCAGTTTCACAGCTGGATAAGATTCTTGATAACTTTTCTTCTTTAGTACCTTACATAGACATTTCCAGCACTATGAAAGCTAATCACTAGGGGTGAAGCATCCAGGTCAGTACCAGCTTAAATTTGTCAAATCCTATGGCTCAAGTATGTACTATCTTCAGCATTAGGGTCCTAGCATAAAGTTCTGGAGGATAATCCAGTGTACTGGTACAAGTCTGTAATGTCTGGGGTCTATGAGACCTCACTGATCAACCACTCTTGAGAAGAGGTACCTGTATCTGGCACTAAGCTCATTTATTTTATAGCCTATGATATCTGATAGAGATATTTCCCTCCATTATAGGATAATTCCACTTAAACTCCATATGAAGCTTCCATATTCTCTTGTACTCTTTGTGCTGTGAACCAGTTGTGGATTTCTTTGTTAGGAAGCTTCTACAGTAGTAGTTTTCCTAATGCCAATATAAAAGTAGGTAAGCACATAGTGATTTTAATTGCATTGTAAAATATTCATGTATTTTAAAAGTTCGCATAAAAATTTCTTGCTATATTGAAACATAAAGTCATGCAAACCAAAGTTAATTAGAAAAATTAGAGCTTATTCCATTACTTCATTAAATAAATTATAGGTATAGTTTGCTAAAATATAGAAGGTGTTTATAAGGAAACATTATAAATCAGAAGAGCAATGTAGTAGAGGCACACAATTAGAATGCTGATAAAATTTGAAGGTGTCTTGGGATATATAGTGAATATTCATTCACCCAAGAAAAACTCATGAAATCTCCATCTAATAATTAACTATTCTAATTACATTGCTAGATTTGAATTAATGTTTACCAAGGTATGTGTTTTAATTTTATGTAATCCCATTATAATGTGATTGAAAACGAATGATTTTATTCTTCTACTACAATAAATATGCACTTTCTGTCTTGTGAAAATAAAGGCATAGGAGTTGGAAATTGACTTTAGGAAAAATAAAAAGTCAAGTTTCTTTGCATTGCCAAAAATCTCTTTTATATTAATAATGTGGGAAAATGCAGAGTTGAAACATTAGCATTACTCATGCATGGAAAATTGGCAAACTATAATCTTTGAAACTGTAATTTTTTTGAATTGCTGTATTGGGTTATTTCTATGAATGGAACCAAATATGTTCCCATAGTAGATTTTCAAAAGGAAGTGACTACACAGTGATTTTAACTGCACTGCAAATAATTCAGGCTCTGATGTGAGACAACAAAAAAACAAAGCATTCTTGTAATCAAGAGTATGAACTTTCTTTTTTCCCCCTTTCTTAAAGGTTTTATCTTTCTATTTTATGAATGTATATTTGTGTGTCTGTGTGAGTGTACAGTACAGGTGTATGGATCTATTCCTTGGAGTCTGGCAAACTTACCATGTGTCACACTCTGAAAGAAAACTCTTCTCCCAGCAGATGTCAGTTGCCAATAGTTCTTCAGCTGGGGCTGGGGCATCATATCCACCTCCTCCATTCATGCTGGGATTTGCTTGGTTTAGGCTTGCACAAGTGCTATGTACCAGTCAGTACACACTTGAAGTGCTGTGGATTCATATGTGAAATTTCACTTTTGGGTCCAGATAATGGTTTCCTTTTACTCATCTACCTTCCCTGGTAGATGCTCTTACAATTGTCTCTCCCTATCTTAGGTAATGATTTCAGAATCTTTGAAGGAGGGGTGTGTGACTGATGTAGGCACCTAATTCCTTCCTTGACACAAACAACATCCAGTAGTGTGGGGTCTTAATGAGCTATTACTAAATCACATTTGACTTATGGTTGAATAGAAAAGTAACTTGACACCTAGCATTTTATTGTTGCCTTGACCTCCTTATTACTGTGACTATGACATGCACCACCACATTAAGCTTAGCATTCATTTTAAAGTATGAAAGGGCCCAAACTCTGGGAACCACTGCTCTTTCAGACATTTGAAGGAACTGTGCTTTCAACAGGCTTCACTCATACTTTGGTTGAAGCAATGTTTCCAACACAAATTAGGGAAATAGAAGGTAGGATCTACTCTTATCAGAGAATTTTGCCCTTTGATCCCTAGGTCTATAATATATCACAAACACAACCTCACCAGACTTCTCCATTCTTCTCATTCTTTGCAATGAGAGTAACACTGCTTTCAGTCATTTGATAGGGTATTTAAGCACATGGACGTTCATTCAATGTCTTGGGTGGAGGGTAAAGTGGGGTCCTATGGGATTAAGATCAAGTGTTCAGGACATAAAAGGAGCACAGGGTTGAGTGAGCTAGTTTACATTATATATAGTAAGCATTTTGTTTGAAAAGTTAAATGGAAGTACTTAGCTTAGATAATACCATATTGTAAAAACAATTACTGCAGTTTAGTTGCCATGAGTTTGTATGATTGTTGTAGTTTCATTTGCTATTAGTATTCAGTATTATTCCATTGTGATCCAATGAAATTCAGGTTGGTATGCAACTTTCCTATATTTTTGATACTTCCATTTTATTCTAGCATCTAGTCACTTTTAGAGACAGTTCCATTACTGCCAAGAAGGTGTATTTCTTTAGAGTTTGGGTGAAATATTCTTCAGTTACATGTTAGCTCCATTTGACTTATGATGTCATTTAAAAAACAGAGTTTCTCTGTAAGTTTCAGTCTTACTGACTAGCTTTCATACTGTGGAAGGGTGTTATGTTCCGTACAAGAGGAGAAAAGTAAGTATCAATCTTTCACAAATGTGAACCTGTGAAATATAATAATTACTGACCTGGCAAGGCTACCTACTGGTGAAATAGTGCCATGAATATCATGGGAATAACTAACCACTTTCTAGTTGAATTTAATAACAGCTCTACTAGATCAAACCTATACCTCACACGATTATGGGGCAAAGAACTTGTGGTTATATAGGTCCTGTGGGAGAACCTACTACTGGTATTCTGCTAAACGGACAAAGTATTCAAACATATCCTATTCACATCTTGTTATGATTATAGATTAGTGTGTCTCTCAATCCACATCAGAGAAGCCTTTTTTGGCTGTAGATGATTAAAACAAGCCCACAGCTTTTGAAGGTGCGGAGAATCAAAGACACTGTACTTCTCTGTCCTAAGTGAAATTATTTATGCATTTATTTTTATTTTATGTGTATGAGTGTTGTGGTTTCATGTATGTAAGTGCACTAATGCCATACAGTATATGGGGAGGACAGAAGAAGGCTATGGATGGTTGTTAGCTGTCATGCAAGTCCTGGAATTCAAATTCTGGTCTTCAGCAAGAGCAGCCAGTGCTCTTAACTGCTGAGCCATCTCTCTAGCCCCTTGTCCCTAAATAGAAAAACCCGTATCACAACTGTTCCTCCCAAGTCTCAGGGATCAATATGGAAGAAGGGACAGAAAAAGGTGGTGCATAACTACAAGGATGTGGTATTTTTCAGACACTACAGCGCAGTTGTATACATGAACTGACCTGTGCAAGCTAAAGATAGACAAAATCCCAGTATGAAGAGGGAGGTGAGTTCCATCTTTGTCTGAGGAATTATTGGTAATTTATAGCTGCTGGGAGAGAGAGGACAAGCTTACTTTAAGGAGATGGGCCCTGGTAGGTTTCAGTCTTTACTGGATGGCCACATACTGAACAGTATATGAACTATACAAATTTAACAGGATTAGGTATTTTAATAAAAACAGGACAGTATTTTAGGTTTATAGATAAGGGGGATATTTATTTGGGAAGAGTTTGGGGAGATTGATGAATATGATTAAAATACACCATAAAATTCTCAAAGAACTAGTAAAAATGAGGACAAAATAATATCAAACATCTTTGATGGAATTTTTCCTAGGCACACTTACATCTAAACCTGGAGAAAATATATTGTATTTTTTATCTGAGATTACTTAACATCTTAATGAAGGACATACAGCTTTAAGTATATTCTAATCACTTGGCTGTTTCTAGATGTCTGTGTCCCAACAGAATGAAATGAACAGGCAGTGCCCTAGGTCTGTGTCTTTCCTTAATCACCTCTAATCACTGATTACCTTTACAATAATGAATCTGACTCCTAATTTGAATAGGTAACTAATTACTGTTTAAGTCGAATTACTTCTAGAGCGAGGACTAAGCAAAGCTTAATTTCTGTAATGCCCAATGTTAATATTCTAGAGAGCAACATGGGGATTGGTAGACTAAAAAAAGAAATCTCTAAATTTTCCAGTCCCCCACATGAGAAACTTAGAACATATTGACTTCCTGTTTAAGTTTCCAGACCATTAGTTCCTCATGTGACAAAATTTGAAAATGCTTTTTTATACATTATTTAGGTGAATTAATAAAACGTTACATTTTAACAACCTTATAAGCATGTGGAACATACTACAAAAGGTTAAAATATTGCACAAAATGTGTTAATCAACATGTCTCTGACCATACATGCTTATGCAACTAAGATGTTGTAAAAAATTTTTTGCAATGAACTGAGACACAATATTCAAAATGAAAGAAATGGTGGATGAACTACAAAATGTTTATAAAAACTGCCAGTGAGAATGAAAATGTAATGGAACATCTGGAACATTAATATTAATTGAGCAAGTAGGTGACCAAATGTTGAATCTAGTTTAAGAATAGCCAGATTAACAGATCAGGTGTTGTAAATTTTCCACTTGCAGCTTATTCCATTATATTATGCTACAGACCTTCCCTGAGATAAAATCTGAATTTTCACCCAAATATGTTTTTCTTTCTATTAAGTCATTGAATAGTTTATGTATATTGTCTAATGACTTATGAAAGAGTGGAGATGTTCTTAATTTAAAGTGGATAATTTCACCTAATTTTGAGCCATTTTTTTTCTATGCTTCTTGGAAGATGTTGCACAAAAAGGTGCTTAAAATATTACAGAAAGATTTCAGCCTCCTTGTCATTGACCTTGAAACCAATGTTGCTTATAAGACTACACTGGAGAGTTTTATCTTATTAATTCCACCATGATACTTTTGTACTATACAGATTGGTACAGCAACATTATGTGTTGCATTTATGTGTGTATCTCCATTACTGAAGGGTTTTATTCAAACTCAAGTGTAAGTTCAAACCATATTCTAGAAATATGTCTTTGCAATTTGGCAAGGGTCACTTTCCCCACGATGATTTTTACTACACTTACGGTATTTTAATATGAACTTTCTATTGAATAAATGTCCTATCATATCGCATTCTGGCTTGCCTTGTCCACCCTAAAATGCTTACACAAGTGAGATTATTACATCCTGAGCTGAGCTGAGCTAAGCTGCTAGCTGACCACGTTTCCATTTACAACCATCTTGACTGCTGTGCTCATTATTCTAGTTCAGAAGGCATTATATTTTAAAATAAGGGCTTCATTACTTATATGAAGCTATATATGACTTTTGAATTCTAACTTCCATTAACCCTTTATTATACTTATTAAAAATTCTGGCATATGAAATAATCATAATTGTACTGAGATGTACTATGAACCAAGTAAAATATTAGCACATTAAATGAAGTAAATTTAGGGCTTTTGAAATGTAACAAGGTAACAGTGGTTCTAATATTTTGCTTTTATTTCTATCCTGAATGGGAAAACTAATTTCATTATTAGATATAGTAATTCCCTTCAAAAAGCACATTTTGAATCATTATTGCCCATCTCTTCCTTTACACAATGTCCTGGCTATCAACATGATGTAATAACAACTTCTATTAGGAAATTTCATTCTTTTACATTCAAAATTCTGTTAGAAAAATCTATGTAGTATTTAAAGTGTTCTACTTTATGAGAAATAGACAAAACTTGTTTACCAATATGTCTCATATTATTGACATAAATGTTCATTAACTCCTGCTTGTTGGAGTATTAAAGAAAAAAGAATCAACATTTTGATTCTCAAAAATATTAAAATCAAGTTAGTAGTTTTGACTGAACTTTAACTTGTTTTAATTATGGCATGCCTATGCAAATCATACCTTCAATTAGAATTGTTTTCTATAGATCATTCCATGTTCTAAATTATCTCATTTTATGAGTCATTAAACTTTGTTGATAATCAGCCATGTTTCTGTTATTGGAATTTCAGAGTTACTTATGAGACACATAACTGATAAATTGGGAGGCAAAGAACCAGTTTTGATAGATCAGTTTATTTTTCTAGATGATCCTCTGAAAATATAAATCTCACTGTTCTATAGCCAATGAGTATAGACAAGAGAGATCTATCATACACATCACTATTCACACCCAAATCATAGTGCTTTATGCTTTCTAAATGTCTACATTATTTAGTTCTTATAAAAATGTTTTATTTGTTTAATCACAAAGATGATCTATTTTAATTATAAGGTAGGAAAACTTCTGAGATGTTGTCAGTTAATTCTCAAGGAATCATTGTTATATATTTGGTAGGAAATTTGACACTCAAATATAGTAGAACTTTAGTGAAACATGTGTCCTCTCCAATAAGAAAATAAATACAAGTAGATAATTGAAATATATTCATATGCAAATAGTTATATTATTTTATAAAAATTATAGAAAATCTTTTAACACTCCCCACCTCTTTTCTTTCCTGGATATTTTGTCTATGCATTAAATTAATCAATCTGTGCATCACAGCTCTGTTATACTATGTATAGTATATATCTATATATAATGTATATAATGTATCTATCATTCTGAATATTTATTCAGTTTCATATTCATATCCACACAGGGACTTCTGTCCCTGTCTCTACTCAAATTCTCTTTCTGAGAAATTGTAAATAACTTTGGAGATTATTGACACCATTGTTGTCTCACGTACTGCACTTGCTATTTACAAAGCAATCCTTCAAGAGTAAAGATTTCCATTAACAAAGTCATAAATATTCTTTGTGTTTATCACTGTTGTCTTTATAAGAATTTGTATTGAATGTAACATATTCAAGACAGTAATATTATACTTGAAATATAAGTGAAAAGGTGATAATTAATAGAAGGAGATATAGGAGGGGAAAAACAAGAGAAAATGAGCATATACTCAGAGTAAATTGGTCTCTAGGCAGGTGACAGAGTAAAGTAGTTCTGAATTTCACATTGAAAGAAAGAAGTTCAAAAGAATATTATTGATCTTCTTGGGAGTATATAAAGACAGATGGTCTCGTAGGAGTGAAGAAAATAGTAGCAGATGTTTTTGACTTGTTACAGCACCAGAAAAATATTAATACTACAGAGATATTTTTTAACAATGTTTACTGCTGTCTTTTCACAATAGCCAAGAAATGGAAACAAACTAGATGTCTATCAACCAATGAATGAATAATGAGTGTATGGTACATTTATACAGTGGGAATATTAATAGCCGTCAAAAGCTGAAGTCATGAAATTCACAGGTAAATGGATGAAAATGGAAGCAATCATCCTGAATGAGATAACCCAGAGCCAGAAATACAAAGATCACATGTGTACATGTTCTCTGTCATGTATGCTAGTATGTCTGGATGCTAGTTTTGAATTCATACACGAGAGAGAGAGAGGGAGAGAGAGAGAGAGAGAGAGAGAGAGAGAGAGAGAGAGAGAATCCAGATAGCTCAGAAAACAAATGGCAAAATGGGGAAGTTTTATGAGAGGGGAGGTAGAATTTAGTGATATAAATGGGGAAAGTATAATAACAGAGTTGGAGAGTTAGTAAGGGAGGGTCTGGTAGAGGAGGGAGTATGGTGAGGAATAACTAACACTAAAGGCTTTTAGAAAAAAGCCATATGGAAACTTACCACTGTAGAAACTTCTTAAAGTATATACACTGCAAATGGTTTAAATAAGTTACTGTATAACAGGGGACATTGCCCCTTTGAAACATCATAGGCTCACAAATTGAAAGCCCAAAGCCAGAAATTCACTCTCTTTTTTGAAGCTGCTGACCACGGATCTCATACACGTACAAAAGATGCTGGCCTTTGCTGCTGCTCTCGATTACCTACCAGAACTTGGCAGTGGACAGTACTTCTGAAGGAAGTATGCGCATGAGCCACAGCACAAACAAGGAGTAATCAAGCTGGTACTGACTTCAAAGTTTTTTTGTAGCTTATATATTGTGTAGCTTATATATTGTTGGAAGGCACTATCAATACTATCAGAAGAAAAGAATCAATCCCTAAAGTCACATAGCTGAAAGCCCTGTATACATAAAAAAACTGGACATGCAAGATATGATCTCTGGTGTAATGCTGGCAGGAATATTATGGTAGTTAGCAATTAATTTTTAATTTGATTAAGGTCTGCTTCATAAGACAGTACTTACCTGGCATTAATATCAGGGCTAGGCACAAGTGACTAGATAGGCTACATTCCATAGGGCAGAGACTAATACTATTATTCTAATAGCTAAATAGATGTAGTATTAAAGTGACTCCTAATGACTTGTTGTTATAGCAATAAATTAATGCATCTCTCAGTGTTCACCAGGGTAGCATCCTTATGTAGCAGATGGTCATTAACACAGAAACCCACAACTGGCAGTATGCAGACAATAAGAGACAGAAGAAGAATTATACCTGAATTAGATACCTATGTCAAACTTCTGCCTCCAAAGAATCAGGGATCATTGTAGAAGATGTGGCAGAAAGAGTATAAGAACCAGAGACAGGAGAAAACCACAGGGAAACTGGGTTTCCTAAACTGCTGGTCAGTTACTCATATGCACTCACAGCGACGATGACAGCATGGACAAGTACGATACAAGATCGAGACAGATAAAATCCCAGGATAGACATGAGGAAGTGAGTAAAAACCCTAACCACACCTGAGGAATTATGGGAAACGGTTGCCAGCTGGGAAGGTGAGAATTAGGCTCTTTAAGGGTTTGAATCTTGGTAGGTTAACTAAACTCCAGTGGATGGATCCACACGTCAGGGCATTTGGGGACAGAAATTTGACTCTATACGCCTTATTATGTATAGTAGAGAACATGGTATTGGGTGGGAGTAATGAGGAGGGGTCCGGATAGGAGAGGGAATCTAAATATAATAAAATGTATGATATTTCAGAAGTTCAATACAAGGGGAAAAAGTACTGTTATCAAGACACATTCCATGTTTGTTGGTCCAATTTGTCCTTACTAAATTATGTTCCTTTTGTAGGAGAACAATCACATCAGCTGGTTTCTGATACTATCTGAAAAAAAATTCAAATAAAACGCAAGGAATAACATCTTGTACATCTAGGGAGGGGAGGATAAAAGCCAGATCAAACTTCAGTAATATTTTCAAAGTTTCATAGTTACAAGACACAGTTTTAAAAAGAACAAGAGAAAGAACTAAGTTTTATGTTGAATTGTTTCTAATGGATAGTGAGAGATGCAATATTAATCACTGACAGATTAGAGAAAAGAGCTTTGAGAAATCTTTCAATTCAGAGAGAGTAAAGAGCAGTGAATATCATGGTAGCGGTGCTAAGCCTTGTGATACGAACAAGGGCGAATGCTTAAGACACACTCCATAGGAAAAATAGGAGAAATATTTTATGCTCCTAATACCAGCAAACAGTATTGAATTTAGAAAACAGAGACATTTGGTGTATATGACAACTTCCTTTATGACATAGAGTCACACTCAAAGTGGTTTCTGTTTCTTATTTGTTCTCTTCTTGCTATGAAAGCTCAATCCTCTTTGGTTCCTGTTTGTCAAATGTAATTGTATTTCTGAGTTGCAGCTTACTTAGATGGACTCACATTTGTTGTACATTTTTGTAAGAGTTCAGTATCAAATAATTGGTTTTTCTGTAGACAGTTGTAAACAAGGTTGACTTCTTCTGAGTAATAATTAGATGCAATATCATCTACAGATTTGAAGATGATCTCCTTACCTGCATATTACCAAAGCCACCTTAAAAATTATAGAGACACACACTGACACTGTGACACGTACAAACCAATCGTTCATGCAAGAATAGAAACCACTATTCCAACAGTGGACATTTTTTGTCAAGCTGTTGTTACTGACTCTCTCAGGATTCACAGCTGAGTAAGGCTAATGATTGCCTTTCTCTGCCAGTAGCATGCATAATATCACCTGCTACTATGAAAGGTAGCTGCAAAGATGTATCATAAAGATCAGTACCAGCTTGATTTTTTCCTCTTCTGTTCTGTGACTTAGTTACGTAGTGTCTTTAACTATGGGGTCCTAATATCAAGTTCTGCTGTGTAAGCAACTCCAATGGCAATTTCCAATATTGCTTGAGGATCTATGAGACATCCTTGTTCCACAACTCCAAAAGAAGAAATTCATTCCTGGCATAGAATTTTCAGTTCACAGTATATTAGTGTCATTGAAAACTTGTTATAGGATAATAACATTTATACTAACTATTATCTATCTGTCTATCTACCTTTCTACATCTACCTTGCTATATCTATCTATAATGAGACGCTTTCATAATGAGACATGACTCTTTCAAATGACCTTTAGTGTTGATTTGCCTCCTCTTATTCCCCTTTTAGTCCTATGCTCCCATTCCTATACCATGAAAACTTACCTATCTATGTATCAGTAGCCTTTTCCATTTATATTGCAGCATTCTATTTACCCTCCTGTGAGCCACTCCTTGAATGATTAGAGTTTCCTAATCTCTAATGATTTTTTAGTTGAATCACAGTAACCAGCCACTTTCAGATTGGTTTTGTCTGCCTCACAAAAAGGAGCCCAAACCTAACACTGCTATCAGGGCAAGAAGCTGTGACTAGACAAATCACAGTCATAGGAGAGAACGCACCACTATCAAACTGCTAAATAGACATAATATTAAACTCACCCAAAATGAATTACTGTTATGCCCTTCAGTTAGTACATCTTTCAACTCTTTCCAGAGAAGATTGTTCTTGCAGCAAATAGAGATTGACATGGAGACAGCATTGCTGATGACAAAGTACAGGCTGTAAGAGACTGTGGATTGTGCAGCACTAAATGGGAAACCCATATCATATCTTCTTCTTCCAAGATCAAAGGATCATTGAGGAAAAGGAGACAGAAAGTCTATAAGAGCCACTGGTGGTCAATGCAAGGAAATCATATTGTCTATAAACCACAGTGTAGTTGCACTTATGAGCTTACAGTGCTTGTGACCACATCCACAAGATGCCTGCATGCTCAAGTCAAGGGTCCCAGCATGCATGAGGGAGGCGAGCAGGATGCCCATGCCCTAGTTGAGGATCAATTGGCAATTGATGGATGCTAGAAAAGTGAATGCCAGCTTTCTTTAATGATGCACTGATGTGACCACTTTAGGTTGACCAGACTCCAGAGTATGTATCCACACCCTGGAGTACTAGAGATTTACAGAATGGAATTGACAGCTCCTTCAAAAACAAAGAAAAAAATGAGAGAATAAATATATACAAATTGGAAAAATAAAAAGAGGTTTAGGTAATAATGGAGGATAAGAAAGTGACGGGAGGTAGTAGTGAGAAGGAGGTGTACAGGATAGAGGGGTTCTGAATGTCATCAATATATACTGTATCAAATTCTGAAATCAATAGAAATGATAAATAAATAAGTAAACGGTAAATAAATAGAAAAGAAAAGAAACCAGTGTTACTACCATCACAGTGAGACAAAATGCACCTCACATTTCTCATCTAATTGTATTTAATTGAGAAATAGAAACTACATCTACAAATTCATGGACTATTTAACAATCAGATCTGGTCATATGAGAAGGATTTTAACAGAAAGTTTGCAATGATATTAAACAAATCCTTTTTATGATTTAAATGCAGTTATCCTCAGTTTAGTTGATACTATCTGTTCTCTAATTTTCTACAAAACCCTAACTATCTTTACAAACATGGCATCCAACCCTTTTATTCACCTCCAGATAACATAACTCCTTTCTCTAAATGCTGTCTCTATGCAACTCAATGGTTGTAGCCACTCAGAAATGCACTGGTGGTAACACAGCTTTGCAGAAAAGATCTCAAAATATGGCTGTCATAATTTGACTCATGGAGCAGAGTGTTTCACTGATATCCCTTCTATGAATCAGGAGGGAAACATCGGAACCAGCATTTCGATGGTTATGAATGTAGGGAGTTGATAGCATGGTTCTGAATTAAGCACTGGAAATCTACTTAGGTGACCATGGAATTTCTCTCACACTCCTCTCTCTCTCTCTCCTTTCTCATTCATCTATTTCTCATTCTCTCTCTCTGGCAACATCTTTCACTGTGGCCCAAGTTGACCTTGAACTCCTGAGTGTCTGAGTAGTCTCAGACTCCTGAGTACCAGGATTACTGCCACCATTCCTTGCTCCTATCCTGTCAGCTTAAACCCAATTTCAACAATCTGACATTCACTCTCACTCTCTTATATTCAGTTTCAGAAGTCTGTATGATCAGGTTGGACAAAGGAAGAGTCACTTGGTTGAAGAATTATGACACTCAGGTGATCATGCACATTGATCAAATGACTAACTTGACAAGAGCCATGAACACTCAATATTCTGGAGTGCTGAAATCCAATGAGGAAGTTTATTCCAGCTCTATTATTGTTAACATGTTCAACAAAAGGGGAATAAAAGTAAACAAACCAAAGGGGCAAGTGTCTTCTCACAAGGGAAGTTAGGATGTGTTTTCCATGTTCTTTCTGTTTTTATTATTGAGCAAAGAAGCAATTAAGCAGGTAAGAGACAAACCCATGGAAACAGGGAAAGTGGATAAAATCTGTCTAAACCATCTGTTTGAAAATTCTGAAGTCAGAATATTAGAAGACAGTAAACAGAGCAATATTCTCTTCAATAGGGTTAACATCTGCTCACTGAATCCTCTAATGCTCTGTGCTATATGGTATTCCCCACGATGAATCTGTCAATCAGTAAATCCCTTATATGAAGTCCAGCAAAACAACAATAGCAAAACTGCGGAGACCAATGAACTCTAGAACATGAAAGGTGGAAAACAGAGAAAAATCGCTGACTGCCATTTGTGATTATGCATTACTAGGATATTTCTCCTTTTGCTTATTTATTTCTGGAATAAAAGATACATTTTACTTTTCCATTGATACACTCTTTTTTAACTTTCTCCTTTAATCATCTTAGTAGAAATTATTTCTCTGTCTATAGACAGAGATTATCAAAACAGTATTCATCAGATCAAGCTCATTTTTCATTCTCTTGTTCTATGGGTTTGAACTGCTAGTTCAAAGTAGTGCCCTCACTGCAAAGAGATTAAGCAGAAAAACAATCAGCATTACAATTTCATTCATTGTCAAAATACCTACAGGAGTTTTAAGACAACTTAAAAATTAATTGAACTTTCTATAGCTCCATATTTATTTTCTGGACAAATTATAACAGAAAACATTCATGTTACCATAGCAATTTTCCTCATTTATATATTTATTTAAGTATGTTCATCTGTGTCTACAGCCTTTCATTCAAAGAAAAAATAAAAATATGTTTAGTTATTTCTACTGGCCTTGAATTATTTTCATTATTTAATTCTATTTAAGAATTGTTACAATTTTGAGATATTCTTGATAAACAAGAATACAAAGCCAGAACTTTCCAGACCAGATTTTGATAATTTAACAAAAGTAAATATTGAGATTCATGTCTAATAATATAAACTGTTCTATATATTCTCGTAATATTTGACACATATACAATTTTGAAAATCTGAATGAAATAATTTGTATTTTAATACAAAATTTTAAATATGTATTAGACATTTATAAACATGTATGTCATAAAGATAATGATAAAAACAGCAAAATTTTGTACATTGAACAATTATTTCAAATTGTCTGTTTACTATTGAAATTATAAGAGATTGTTTTCTTGCATCTCACAATTTTAAACAGATTGCATTTTGAATAAGTTCAAGATTTTTTATAACCTTTTATCGAATTTTGGTATATTTCATAAAGAACATCTTAATCATTCTTACTTCCCCTTCCTCATTTATACACTCCAATAGCCTTCCTCCCCCACTGAATTTCATGCATTCTGTTATTTGTGTTAATGCCCATTGAGTGAAGGTAGTATCTCAAGACTTTCTTTAGTGAAAGTGCATCAGTTGAGGTCTGCTCAGGATATCTACAGTCTCTCACTTTAAGAAGATTAGCTCTTCCTCATCCAGCAGTAATCAGATGCCAATAGTTCTTTGGCTAAAATTGGGACCCACTGTTCATTACCACAGTTCTGTGCTGATTTTTTGTCTTGAAGTTGTGTGTCTTGTGTATGCTGGCACCTTTACTGTAACTTCATATGAGCAAGCTCCCAGGAGCCTGTAAGACTCTCTTTCCATATGATCATGTATCTACTCTTCTGGTTCTAAACAATCATTTTGCCCCCTCTTCTCTAATGGTATTTGAGTCCAGGGTGAGAGAAATTTAATATAGAAGTCCTGTCCAAGGACTCACACTCTAAAGACTCTTATTCTTTATACTTTGGGCATTTCTGTCCTTTTATGTTTATGGCCCTTTGTTGTGTGAGGGAGTTTCATTGATAGAGTTGAGATATGCATTAGTATTCCCTCTATCCCATGTTCCAATATGTTTCATGAGGTTTAGGTTCCTTTGTAAAAGTATTATTAGGTTGGGCAATTTAGGGACAATCTTTGAATTTTACCATTTGTGGAAATCTCTATTAGTCTCCATCTGTTGCAAAAGAAGCTTATTTGATGAGTGATAACTGGGATACATGTCTGTAAATATAAGGAATATGTGATACAATTATTTTTAGGGTTTTAAGAGTTCATAGTGCTTCCCACAGTGTTTGCAGGGATTTGCAGTCCATCAGCAGTGAATGAGCATCCCCTGTTCTCTTATGATTTTATATTGGAAGGACTAGATGACTCCTGTCTGGCTACTCAGTTATTCCCCATGGGGAGCAAAGTATCACTGGCTAGTTAGGAGCAGTTCAGAAGCCTCAAGGGGGAAGTGCCAAGACCCAAAGAGAGGAGATGGGAGATGGGAATCAGTTGTCAGTTGCTGAAGTACACATAACATCTGACAGACAATGTGGGGTGCCCATGCTTCTCCTTTTGCTTTCTTGGGCTCCTATTTTCGTGCATCATAATTAAAGATGAGAACGAGCTTGCTTTTATGCTGTATTCATTGCATGGGTGTTTATTTCTCATATACTGCTCTTTCTAGACCATGTCCTCTGTTGATCACAATCCCAAAAATCATAAATAAATCCATATTTGCCCACTAAATCAGAATCTCTGGATTTCAAAAATACTGGGCATTTTTGTAAAGCAGTTGAACACAGGGAAAACATTATTGGGTCTACTTGGATTGATGGCTTGTAAGTCTGCCTCATGCTGCACAGTAGCATTCCATAGAAGTTTAGGACTGCATCACATTACTAAGTGACATACCTTCTGCTCAGCTCTGGACCTCTGCAAGCTGAGTTATACTGACCAGGGTCTGTTCATACATCAGTGCTATCATCTTCTTGTTATACTGCTTATTAACTTCTGATAAAAAGCTCTTTGGGTAAACAGAACAAAACCTACGTTTTATACATTCCTGTTGCACTTTTTGTTCCTGTGACTAAAACTTGTAGTCAGTCAAAAAAATTTAAACCCATTTTTTTTCTGATTAAGTGTGTTTCTACCGAAATAGAGAAAATTTCATGAAATAAAAGATGGTATTATAGAAAAAATATAGGGAATTTTGAAGTCTTTTACCATTATCCATTCTGTACCACTTCTAAAAGCCTTTTAATGGTAAAGTAGATGTCCACTCAAGACCATTTGTCTTTTCTTAAGACTATGAAATTAACTTATTTACTAATTACATCTCTGAATAGATTATAAAATGAAAACTAATTACATAGTTTATGAAAGATTTATAGACACTCTTCTTGATTTTAGAATGTATTCCATCCTTACGTAAATCTATCAAATTAGGTATTAATTAGCTGGAGCTCATAAAATTGAAGTAAATAGATCTTGAGTACAAAGAATGCTTGCTGTAGAGTTGGCATGACAAGCCATTTTTACTTGTCTTTAATTATTTTTATTTTCTACAAAATATTTTCCATCCAATCTGTGGGAAAGGAACACAAATTTCTGAATGTCTCTTTATCTGTCTGTCTGTCTCTCTGTCTGTCCCTCTCTGTCCTTCTTTATTCTCTTCTTCCTCCAAATCTCCCTCCCTTTCCTTTCATTCAAAGGGCAGATCTCACCTTCCAAGTACTTTCTTAGTTCTGACAGTGGTTGTCAATAATCATGTTCAAAAGCATGTCGATTGTTCTCTTTCTACTTCTCATTTCAATTAGATAATGCTGGTCATGTGTTCTATCTTAAGACTGAAACATTAAGTACCTCTACAAAAAGTAAACCCTGATGACCCAATAAACTCGAGATCTGGCTCTCTTCTTAGAGAATTCTATAGCTCCTCTGCTTGGAAATGTATATGACCAGTCAGGTCATTTCATCATGGTGAGAGCAGGTGAACTTATATTCCTAAAATAAAGCATGAACTAGACTGTTATTTTGACTACCATGCTCCTGTATTTTTCTACACTTTTCCTTCAGAGTATCATGGAAAGTAATAAAATTTCAACCTAATTAACTTCTTTTTCATGATGTCTACCTATAGTATAGATGTAAGATCTGCTTATCTGCTTGAAATACTCTCTTTTATGACCAAATGTTGTCCTTATGTTTATTAAATATAAGACTAAAAGTAGTATTTTAGTTGAAATTGCAAAAGTTTGAAGATGATTTGCAAATATGGAAATAAAAGATAATAGAAGTATTTTTTTTACTTTTTAATACATTGCTCATCTAATTTAATATATAACATAATTAACTTTTCTCCAGCTTGAACTAAAAGTTCTTAGAAATAGTTATAATGATAACATCAAGACTTTGTAGCAATAAAAATGTCACAAATTATTTACTGAAAAGGTATCCTTTTTTGGCCATGTATAAAGGCAATATATAGAGTTAGCAATCAATTTAATAAGTTGACTTCATCTTCTGCTTCTTTGGAAATTTCAGTGTTCACAGTACAGTGAAGTAGATCAACTCAGTGGTATAAAGATTATGTATGGAATCCATGAGTATTTTTTTGAGTGAGTCAGTTTGTTTGCCCTAGGGCTGCTATACAAAACTTGCTGGCCTGTTCTTAAATTTTCTGGGGGCTGAAAGCTTCAATTCAATTTGCTTTCCAGTGGCCCCTGTCTATAATTCCATTCTTTGTGTCTGTCTTCATATTTTCTTCATTTTTGCTCTGTGTGTAATTAATTTATTTAATTTATTTTAAGAATATTTATCACATTTAAGGTCCACATGGATCATCTGTGATTTCATCATGAGATATTTAATTGGGTTATAACATCAAAGACTCATTCTTGAAAACAGTAACATTCACAATTTCCTTCCTTGGCTTTTTCAGCGGATCAAGATGGTCATCTTCTTCCTCTCCTTACATGTGCTCCTCCTCTTCTGTTTGTTTCAAAGGACATCGCTCAGTTTGAATTTAGGGACTGCAAAGATCATCTTATTTTTGCTTTACTTATCCCTTAATGATCCTGTCTTCTCATGAAATCACATTCTAATGTACAAGGCATCAGGGAACAAAAAAAACTTATAATGAAAATTATGACATTTTATTGTATCTTTTGGATTTAGCATGCATTTGTGAGGTTCTGCATGAGACGAAGAAGGCATACTAAGGATTCCTATATTGAGGTGACTCTCTGGGATGTAAGGATGAGTTAAGGAGATGTATATGCTCTTTGCTCTTTCAAAAAGGCAATTGTATCTCAATTGGACCTTTAAGTCTCCAGAGTTATGCTTTTCTAGGAAATATTGCGTGTGCTCAATAAATGCTGAATAATCGAGGAGGGACAACAGGTTGGACAAAAGCTGGTGTTTGGAAGGAAATTGCAGGATGTATTTAATCATTATTTTTCAGTCAGGAAGAGCAATCTAAGCCTGTGTCTCCATGTTCAGTAAAGCTAAAGCATGAGAACGGCAAACTCAATGCTTCCCTGGGCAACTAGGGAGACTTGGTCTCAAAAGTAAAAGCTAAAAAGAGACCTGAAGAGGCAGCTCAGTAGTATGACATTAGCTTAGCATGTGTGAGGCACTGGATTCATTTTTCAATGTTCCAAACTCCCCAAACCGTTTTCCTTATTTATATGCCCCTGGCAATCTAGTTACCTATTGCCAATCATAAGGGAAGAACTCTTTTTCTGTATTAGATGAAAACATAAGATATGTCACTACCTAATATGTCTAGGTATGACCTTAATCAGAAATCCTTTTTTGGGATATGTGCATTAGTGCCTTTTGTTACAAGTTATCTTAAAATAGCCTCACCTATGACCCATTTATATTTATGTCAATAGCCTTATAAAGTGAATGTCGAGTTGCGAACAGCTCCAATGGAGCAGAAAAGGAATAGGAAGAGAAAAGCAGGAAAGATGAGTATATTATCTGATTTCCTTCCATTTCTTTCACTTCATCATCATTAAGAGACCTTGATGGATATATTTTTAAAAGAATCTAAAGAAGTTATTTCTAGGGTTTCATATGGGATGTTTCGGTAAAGGTATCAACAAATCACTTACTATAATTCTTGTAGCATATTTAATATGGATTAAGTCATAGGAATGGCACTTTTTATAAAGAAGAAAGCGTCACAAAGCTAAACTAAAACATATTGTGAAACGATTGAAAATTTGTATTCTGGGAGAAACAATTCAATCTATCTGGTTTACACTGAAGAAAATACCAGTTTGGAGGTAACAGTCTTAATGATACATTTGAATGGGCATCAGTCTAACAATATAGGGAAAACATGTGTCTCCTTAGACAGGATAATTAATGTCATCAAACTAAATTTATTGGAAATTCTGGAATGATTTATTCATTTATAAACATATAATAAGTGATATGTATTAATAATGTTATTGATGAAATATTTCACAATGAAATAGGGTACTTTAATGTAGATAACTATATAGTTGTAGCTAATAAAATATAGGTGATGTATACCATAAAGTGAATGTAAAAGAGCCTGCTGGCTAATTCAGAATTTAATTCACTTTATTGCAAGCAGACTTATAAACTAAATACAAATTGGAATATATATTAAATACTTTCATGAGATTTTTTTAGAAACTTTGAATGTATTTTTATTATAGAAATCTCAGTTAAGGGATCCACATGATCTAGGCCAGGAATATTTAATTGAAGATTCCATTTTCAAGCTGTGCAAAAGATATTTAGTATCTAGGTAAGACAATTAGTACAGTTATATTCAATATAATTATTGTTGTTTAAACACAGAGTATTTATAGGGATCACACAGAGTAATAGTTGAATGTGTCCTTTACCTGACTTGTTTATTTTCCAACTTGCTATACTGAACTTAACATTGTATAGGCAATTATAATTTTTATTAACATGATTGAATTTTTAAAAAAAATGTCACTCACAACACGTGTGCATGCATACACACACACACACACACACACAGGTCTAGTTGTCTAGGTTGCCAGATGTTAATGCTAATTGAAATAAAAAACGAAGGAAATAGAATTTAAAGTATCTTTTCTTGTTTTGTTTTCTAGTTTTGTAATGGAAAACCTTTCCTTCATTTGGCACATTGAAAGCCTTCAAAGAATACTAAGTGGTCTAACTTCTCCCATCATCCACATTTCAACATAAATCTAGGTATTGGATGTAGAACTGCCTCTATAGCCTGAAGAAATGAATTAGTCCTCTTCCTATTAGATTCTTTGTAGGAATGAAAAAAAAATATTAGCATACCAGAGTACTAGAAAGAACAGACTGGGAGACGAGGACACAGAGTATATAATTTCGTCCCCAGCAACAAAATGAACCAATGCACATTTTCCCAATTCAACCACATTCTCAGCCCTAGATTCCCCTCATTATGGGTCTATATATTTTAAAATAAATATTTAAGACTACTCAGTTGATGACATAACACTTTATAGATGACATGAAAGGAAGCAAAAAACATCATTGGAACATTAACATCTTACACAATAGAAGTCAGTAACGATACAGTGTGTTTTAGTTTACTTTCCATTGCTGTGATAAACAACATTACCAAGTAGAGGACAAGAGTTTATTTCATCTTACATCTCAGTGGCTAAAAACACATTCTCACAAACCTGGTAATCTGAGATTGATTCCTGGAATGTGCAACCTTGAAACCCGGGAAAGAAGAAAACAACCCCTTAAAGTTGTGCTCAGACTGCCGCGTTCACAATGGAGCATATGTGCACATACACACGTTCCCACTTCCATACAATGGTGATCTTCTTTAATTTGCAGGTTTTTTCTTCCTTCTACATGTTTTACAAACTTCAGTAAAGGTTCAGAATAGTTCTTTATTAAAATCTCACAACATTTAAATATATAAGAAAAATTTAACAGGTATACATGGAGCTGAAATGTTTAGGGCAATGGATGTGTTTATATATCTTGCCATTTATTAAATATTCACACATATTTGGTGTTGCAGAACCATGATATATATATATATATATATATAATCAAAATGACAGAAATGTGTCTTGGTCTGACCATAAAACCCATAATTAGAGGAGAAGATTGGCACATAGACAATCCATACACAACAGTTCTCTCTGCTGAATGAGCAAAATAAACTCTCCAGATAAGACAGAAATGTTTTCACAGGTATGACCTTTAAAAGCTGTCCATTAATGTTGAGCAAACTTTGTACTTCTGAGAAGCGAGAGGAAGCTTTCTCCAGAAAGAGGAAGAGTGAAAGGGCAAAATATGTTCAGGAGTACCAAGAAGTTTGAAGAAACATTCACAGCACCAACAGGAAGGATGTTCAGGGACAAAGAAAGGGAAAATGTCTGATTTTGATGTAAACGTTGTGGAGGTGCTGTATTTCTTCTTCAACAATCTGAGTGTAAAACAACCTTCATGGCTTGACTGAAAGAAAGGAAAGTATGAATTAAGATGTTAATTATTATTGAATTTCCATCAGGCATTATCTTTAAGAGCAGAGCCAGAAGCCAACATGTTGCTGTCATCTAGATCAGCATGTAAACAGAAAAAGAGCAGAGATATTAACTCAAGGGTTTTGCTTTTATTCCCTTAATTTTCTTCATTATATAATGTCTTTTGAGAAGCTGATGATTTCTAATAACCCAATATATGAACAGAATTTAGGACTAGGCTTTTTGAGAGTATGACTGTGAAAACTGGAACCCTTTTATATATGTTTCATAGTGATCCACATTTATTACACACATATATTTTATATATGTTTCATAGTGATCCACATTTATTACACACATATATTTTATATATGTTTCATAGTGATCCACATTTATTACACACATATATTTTATATATGTTTCATAGTGATCCACATTTATTACACACATATATTTTATATATGTTTCATAGTGATCCACATTTATTACACACATATATTTTATATATGTTTCATAGTGATCCACATTTATTACACACATTTCTATTTTATTGACTACAACTGTGCTAATGCTTTGTTTCACACAAGAGGAAATACTGATATCTCATCTGTCACTTTTCACAGTGTAGGTAAAATTCCTATAATTTCAAAGATAAACATAAAATTTTAGCTAAGCACTTAAAGGTGCATTTCTATTAATGATGTGAAGTTTTTAATTGATACAAATTTCCAAATAACAAAACACTCATATTTATAGACAATATTTTTAAAACAATTAATATATAAAGAACACCATAAAACTTCAAAATTCACAGATTATTGTATTAAAGAAAGAAGCTGAGGGCTGATAACATGGAAGAAGAGCAGCCAAAAGCAGGTCCAAATTTGGTAGTACAAGCAACAGCAAGAGCAACAATAGCTGGAGCCTCCAAAAATTCCATTAAAGGCCTTTGACTCAATCCTCCTGACTATTGTCAGAAACAGGGTTTATAGAGAGGTTCAGAGTCCATCAAAGCACTTGAACTGAAATGCTTGTGACCAACACAAATGCATTTCTAAGTGATCTGGAGGCTGGAAGTCCAAGGTCAAAGCAGTGGTAGATGCCATTACAATGTGGTTTTTGATTTCAGGGGCAATCCTCACTATGGCCTAATGAACTTTTAAAGACATAATCACATATTTCACAATCATCCCTGAATCCTGAATGGGTGGGCTTTAGTAAAGGAGTCTGTACAAGGACCCACACTTTGCAGACTCTTATTCTATGCTTTGGCCATTTGTGGCCTTCTGTGTTCATTGTACCCTGTTGCATGAGGAAGCATCATTGATATGAATCAAAAGATGCATTAGTATTCTCTCTGTCCCTTGTTCCACTATGTTTCATGAGCCTTAAATGTAGAGGTTCCATTGTAGATATCTATTTTAGGGTTGGGCATTTCACATCACTTATCCTCTATCTGTTATCAGTTATGGCCCATGCAAACTCAGGCAAACAAAAACCCAACACAGAGCTGGGGAAGTGGGAAACAGTCCCCAGTCTTAGCCAGAGAATTATTGGCAGCTAATAACTCCTGGGTGAGGGAGAATTGATCTTCTTTAAAGGAGTGACTTAAAGGTCTAGCTGGACTGTCTAGACCCCAGTAGATGAACGTGCACTGAGAGATATCTAAGTACACTAACTTGACTTAATAGGCTTAACATAAATTATAGAATGCATGAAATTTGTTGAGGGTTGCTATGGGGACCTGGATGGGGGGTATAAAGATGAATAATATGTTTTAACTAAAGTACACAAAAATTCAATTAAAAATATACCAAACCCATCAAAAACAGAAAAGACTAATCACTTTATATGTTGCCATCTCCAAACAGCATAGTATTAAGTATTTCACTGCAGAAGATTACATCTTCTATGTCACTGAAAAGATTAAGAATATTTCATAGAAAATATCTAAATCTATTCACCACTTAGAAATTCTCATTATGTGTTCACATTTATTGTATTTTGTACTAACACCGATCACACATATATGTAGATATAATGTATATATAATCTTTTCTTTTTAATTATTTTTGTATATTTTATAGTATTATATATATTTTATATAGAACATACATTAATCATCTTTATACCTCCTTCCTCTTTGGTACCCTCTAAAGCCCCCTCCACTGTATTTCATGCATTCTACCATTTATATTATGGCCTAATGAGTCAAGTTAAAATCCCCAGACATCTCTTAGCGCAAGGTCATCCACAGGGGTCTAGTCATCCCCTTAGAGTCCCTCCCCTAAATAATATCAACTTATCCTCATCCTGCAGTTATCAGGATCCCACTAGTTATTTGGATACGACTAGGGCTGCTGCAGAGTTTTCAACAGGGAAAATCCTAAGGTCCATTGAGGTCTATTCCTGTTCCTCTCCACTGCATTCCAAAGTCTATCTAAACATCTTTCTCATATCTCCCAGTCTTTCAGAGCAAATTTTCTAGTAGCACTCTATCATTATTTGTGCCCTTAACAGTTTTTCAAGATATGTTAACATTGGCATATACTTGTTGGGAGGGGCTAAACTTTATTCAATTATTTATTTTCTTTCAAAAGTATTCATTCTCATTAACTTTATATCTTGTGCACTATAGTACTGGGTTGATTAGTTTTATTTCCTCATCAGTTGACTATCTACACAGCTCATATGTGGTTTCCTATTCCCTATCCCATGCCTTCATGTCTATAAACACTTACAGACACATATGCACACATGTGTATACACATCTCCTTTTTTGTACATTTTTTCTTTGTCATATTCTTAATCTCTCTTTTCTTATCTATTGCTTAGTGTTACTGTAGTTGCTTAGGGACTTACATTAAAGAAAAAGAGCACAAAGTTTGGTGGATAGCAAGGTATATGTATTTATGGCTGTTGTTTGAAAGGAGGAAATATGATCAAAATATATTGCATGAAACACTCAAAAATTTAATAAAAATATTTTAAAACACATGCTGGAAGTCAGAAACTGAAATTGAGTTATTTAATGTACTAAGTGCACATAAATTCTTCCCTGTACTTTTTGTGATATATTCTCATATCTTAATCCCAAACACTGGTAAAAATTATGTCTAAATTCTAGACCCTTCATAGTCTTAAAACAAAGGTATAATAAAATATTTTACCAGATATCCTTGTTTTACCTCCTCCACTTATTTATTTATCTATTATATAATTTATTTATTGTGTAACTAGGATTTAAATGTAGGGAATCTTACATTTACTTTAAGGAAGTTACACTTATTTGAGCTTTTCTCTACATTTTTGTATTTTATTTAAATTTTGAGACAGGGTCCCACTAACTGGCCAGGGTTAACCTTGATCTTACAAGGTTTCTACTTTACACTCCCAAGCAGCTGGGTTTATAAACTTGGTCTACCACTGTCAATGATTACTGTCTTTTGAACAATGATGTCTAATTGTAGGCATAAATCAAAGGATCAAACATAAGCTTCTATAATTTTGTGACTTCATTATAGATATCTATAATCACAACATAGCCAAAACAATACCATGATTAAAAATATAAAACAAGATAGCAGCTATATCCTAGTTCAGTGCATTTCTGTAATGATTCAACTTCTCCCTGAACATGATCCATCTATAAAAATATGAAAAGAAAGATTTTACAGTTCCATCTGCCTCTCCTTTGGAAATATATGAACCATGGCCTGTTCCAAGTCACTATATCCTCACCTATTTATTAAACAGAAGACAGAGTGCATGACAAGTCATTTGGTCTAAGGTGAAATGTTCTGGAAGCATACAAACAAACCAAGAAACTTAATGAGGTCCAATATATTGTAGGTGACTAGGACTAAAAGTAAAGATGTTTTGTACTATTTCCTCATGACTTTGTGTGACGAATTCTTATTTTTCGAGCTTTATTTCAAGCCATTTCTTGCCAACTAACATTCTAGAAATGTGCATTCTAAATGTTGTCAATCTATAATATGTGGTTATAAGAAAAGCAATTTGTTACGTCATGTTTGTCATCACGAACTAAACCATTGTGTAGGCAGAGTTGTGCAGGTGGCTTGCCCAGTGAAGATATGTATTTTGTTACTGCTGCTAAGTTCCTATGGATGACAATATTTTATTCACTGGAAAATGCTGTGAAACACTTGTTTCAAATGAAACATGTACAAGGAATTTTCCAACATTATAAAAAGTCATGCCATGCTTAGTTTTTGTGCATCAATGCCTCAGATAAGTTGTGATTAAATACAAGTACATTAATTTATTGCATACTATAACCAGAAATATTGCATACTTGTAAGATTTCAGTTTTAGAAAGGTTTACCTTCCAAGAAGAAATGTGGTGAAGTACAGAGACAGCCTATGTACTATCACCTCCTCCATTATAACATCCCCATCAAGAAAGGTGTATAGTTATGACTGAGGAACTTGCCTGGGTGCATCATAGTCATTGCAACCCAGAATCCCTGGCTCCCCTGAGGTTTCATACTGCATGCTGCATTTTCTTCAGATTTATAGAAAAGTGTTTAATGATGTATATCTACAATTGTAGTCTCAGACATGGGACTTCCACTATTCTAAACAATCTTCTGTGCTCTGCCTAATCATCCCTACCTCCATTCTTGGTAATTGTTGGGGTCTTTCTACTCGGGAGTCAGGCACAAGCCAGACTCCGGGTCTCCACCGAGAGTGGATGGATGACGTAGGAGCTGGGTGAAAAGCATGTGGAGGGCAAGCTGCAGTAAACTCAGTTTATTCAGGAATTGCAAAGGGTTTTATGATTTTGGTTAGCCAATGGCCTTATGGGGTGGTTGCTAACTGCGACCAATAGTAATCTGTCCCTAGGTAGATCATCTCAGTTCAGGTTCTCTCCAGATGCTGGGCGGAAACTGGTATCACGCCTGGCCAGCGTCCACATTCCCTTATTCCTCATGGCAGGTGGCCTGGCTAAGGCCCATCCTGCGTTAAGCCATACAGGTAACCATTGGTCTTTTTGCTGTCTTCATAATTTGGCTTTGATAGAAGGTTTGTATAGGTGGAATCATAGTATTTAACCTTGAAATTAGCTTCTGTTGCTCAGTAACCTGTCATTTCATAATTTGATGGCACATTTTCTTTCAATGGTGAATAGTTTTACAGTGTCTAGGCCATATCAATTAATTGATTTATATATTGAAAAGAAATTTGGTTGTTTTTAAACATGGACAACTACAAACAAAGCTGTTATAAACATCGTGTGAGTAATATGGATCAAAATTTGTCAACTACTTTCAGTGAATCAAAAATGGGGCTCTTGAATTGTGAGGTGAAATTATGGCTGGTTTCTTTAAGAACGTGTTTGACTGTGAATTTTGCCTTCCAAGGAATGAGGAAAGAGAATTTCGTTTGCTCAGCATTCTGGTATAGATTGTCTTCTGTCAGCTTTCTATTTGGTCTATATATATGGCTGTTACTTGCATTTGCTTGGTAATGTGAAATTTTGGTGGATTGAATGAAAATATCCCCCATGGGCTCCAAGTACTCGGAACTTTTGTCCCCAGTTTGTGGTGCTGTTTTGGGAGGTCTTAGAACGATGGGTCATGCTGAAGGAAGCACCTCCCAAGCAGCTGGCTTAGAGAGCTCATACCCTGCCAGACCTCCATCCAGTCTCTCTGCTTCAGGTGCCTGCATCAAGATGTGATCCTCATTATTTTTCTGCAACTGCTCCAGCTACCTCCTGCCACCATGCCTCCCCCCATCAGGGACTCTAACTCCCCTGGGACCTTAAACTCAAGTCAACTCTTCCTTCTATACATTTCCTTGGTCATGGTGTCATATCATGCAAACAGAAAAGTGACCGATAAAATGATGTAGTTTTTTTTCATATGTTTATTTGCTATCTACCTAAATTTTACTTTGAGGTGCCTGTCTTTGGCCTATTTTAAAATTTCAATCATTTGGAATTTAATTTGTAAAATTTCCCATGTTCATTGTTTTGTTTGAAAATATGTCCTATATTAGAATTTGTGTAAATGTTTTATCTACTAAATTACTTACTGCTTTTGTTTGCATATTTTTCTTAAAGTAAAAAAAATTAATATTGATAAATTCAAACGTTTCAATTTTTTTCATGGATTATATAATTAGAGTTATGTCTAAAGTATCATTTCCTTCACCATGTTTTAAGCCATTTTTTTTTGTCTTTTTAAGGCAATGTGTCTCTGTAACCCCAGTTAACCTGGATCTTGCTAAGTAGATCAGACAGGGGAAGGAATGCACCACCATGGCCAGCTAATCAAGTATTTTAAACCCAGGTTTGGGCAAGTGGGTTACTATTTGAAGATAAGCCTGTTAGACACAAGGAAAAAAAGAACATGAAAAAAATGTTGTTCAGAAGTTGCAGTTGAGTCTTTCCTAGCACACCTGGGTTTAACTCTTGGAATTGCAAAATTAATTGATCAATTCATTATTTAGTTACAGGAAGATATTTTTAAAAGAGTAATATACAGTATTTCATAATCCCTTACAATATCTTCTGGGCATTTTACTGTTTTACATTGCACATTTTGGTGATCCATTATGAATTAATTATTGTACAGGGTGCTAAAAATCTCATTAATATGCATAATTATGTTTTTATACATATGTTAAAGTGTAAACTTTCAAGAATGATTTTTATAAAGGTGATTTTAGAGTAATAAAGACCAGACCTTGGAAGATAAACTTAAGGTAACAGATAATTTAAGAATGAATCACATGCCATTTTATCCCACTCTAAGAAAAACTAGAGAATAATGTAGATGAAAGTCTTGACAAACTAAGGACAAAAAAATAATAATAATGGAAAACATTTCATAGGTATTTCTAGATATCTATCATAGGTATCTATTCTTAATGCTATATAATTTCTTTTTGGCATGTTAATGTATAATTTCAATTATTGAGAAAAATATTACTTACTGTTTTCTGTTGTTTTACAGCTTAATACATATAAAAAAAGAGATGATGTATCTATTAATTATATGTTCTCTTTTTTCGCAGGAAGAATGATTTTTGCACATAAAAGTTTCAAAAGTAAATTAAGAAATGTAGTGCATTTCTTCAAATGTAAAGTAAGAACAGTGTCAAGGTACTATTCATTTTAATTAACTTAAAAAATAGCAATAAGGACCATAAATTCTTTGTGGAGGACTTTACTGATTTTTTTAATTGATTGCAACCTGAGGCAATAAACTGATAATTAACTGCCCATTTATTTGTTTCTCGGGGGGCAGTTCAACTCTCCATATATCAAAGTAAAGTAATTTTTTGTTCTGTTTAATTAAAAATTAGACTTGAAGTCTCTTCTGTCTATCCTCTGAATTCATGGAGAAATTAGAATTAATAATTGCCAATACTTATTCATCCATCCCAGTCAATTTTTTAAATTATTTTAAATCGTTAAGAATTTCATACAACATATTCTGATCATATTCAGACCGCTCCTCCATCTTCACTCCCACCTATTCCCTCCTCCAGCTTCATGTTTTCTATAATATTTCTTTATCTACAGGTGTACCAGCTCTAGTTTGTGTTCACCAAATGCCCTTGGCTATTTTATCAACACCTAGTAAATGCAGTTAGATGAAAATGTAGAAATGTTTGCATCTTCCAATGAGGAATGATGTTTTAATAAAGAATGTTATTAACTGTAATTTAGCTATAATTGTAAGATATTTGCTGGGTTAGCTTGATACTATCAAATGGTAAAGGGAGTCTCAACTGAGAAACTGCCTGTATTAGAATGACCTATGGGCATGTCTCTGGGGCACCATCTTGAATGCTAGTTGATGCAGGAAGGCCCAGTTTGCAGTGGGCAGTGCTATGCATGGCAGGAGGTACTGGGTGGGCTACATGAGAAACTTATTTGAGAAGCCAGAAAGTGAGATATTAAGTAGAATTATTCAAAGAATTCTACCCACATTGCTTGAGTTCTTGCTCCAACTCAGTGATGGAATATGACCCAGGAATATAAGCTGAAATTAACTTTTTCTCTCTTAAATTATTTGTGCTCTTGCTTTGTCACAGCAACAAGTATCAAAACAATGAAATTATATTAATTAAAAATATTCAACTATGTATGTACATCAAATACACAAACCATAATTCCTTTCCTTGCATTACATTCTACTTACAATGACCTTTGCAAACTAAAAAAGAAAAAGTTCATGACCTTATTTCAAAGTAGAATGAACTAAAGAAGAACCACTGGTATCTTGATGTGCACGAAGATGAGTATGACCAAGAGTTAACACAAGCAGAACAAGTAGGCTGAGATGCTTTAGGAAGCAGACAAAAAGAAATGATGGTTAGAACAACTCACTGAAAATCAGTTCACTGCTGCAGCATCAAGGAAGTCCGAACTTTCCTGGTAGTAAAACTACTTATAATTCAGAAAGAAAATTTTGCCTAAATTCTGAGGAAGTAGAATGAGAGGCTTCCATTCTGATGGTCTACAAGCATCATTATTGCCCTAATGAGCTAGAAATAAGTAATTACAACTAGTTTTGAAATTCAAATGAGAAAAAAATTAAAGAAAACAATTAGTTTTGTGCAAGAACAATTAGTAAAAGTTCAATCAAATTGTTATCTTATGTTTATTAATATGCATTTTGAGCAACACTAAAATGTCCTGCTTAAGTATTGTCAGTTAACTATATGCAATTATCTGTGTATGTGTGTGTGTGTGTGTATGTTTGTGTGCATATCCCTGTGTCTATGAATTCTTACTGTAATATATACATATATGTGAAAACTAGTTAAGGATGCTGGTATTTACCCTCAGGCTCAGGCATAAGATATTGTCCCAGTGCCATCTTCAATTCTATGTTTACATTTCATGATTCAGTTGTATTGCATTGTTAATATTTCCTTAACTGAGATTTTTTTCATATTCAGATAGCTTATAAAAAGCACAGCATTCTTTTTAATTCTCTCAGGAAATACATTCTTCTTATCTGAAATCATCATAGTATATCCATCCTTGAAGAAATTTCAATTTTGTGTCTTTCATCATGCTTTTACCAATTTGAAAACAATTATATTTTGAAATAATAAAAGCTTTTGTAAAGTGATATCTAAAATGATAACAGACATTGTACTTTGCAACATAGTGAAATATATTGAATTGCATGTATAATATTTTGTCCTGATGTGTTTGTTCTAGGTATTTTGTGATAAATAGAAGGCTATAGACAGCTAAGTACAGCCACAGTCATACTTAGTGTTGTTTTTTTTTTTTTTTCAATCGTCATTTCATAGTATAAAAGGTAATGTCAAAAGATTTCCTCTGGCATATCCTTTTGTAAAATTGATGTTCAAGTACAGCATTCCTTTACATTAAATTTTCCAGGAAAAATATATTTTAAGACTTGAATTTTCTGCTAAGTGACTTTCATAACCGACATTACCACTTAGAGTTCACAATGCCAGTGCCTGTCATTCACATTAGGAATTCTGAATGATCTCACTTCCTATACTTACTTTTCATAGCTTCAAAAGTATTGGGGCAGTCTTCACTATGAATATTCTTTTAAGCTGGTATTCTTAGATATTTATCAATACCTTAATTAAAATATGAAATATGTGAATTGAAAAATATATATATATCACACAAAATTCAAATGGAAAGATCCTCCATTTCAACTTTAGCAGTAGTCTATAATTTGGAACTGAATAACATATAACACAGGAAAAAATCAAAGGGGAAAGGAGCAGCTTTACATGATAATCATATTCCTATTCCTATTTTTAAAAGCTTTATACAAATCTGCATATTGCCACTTGAGTAGGATTGTCCTACAAGTAAGGCAGATGCCATCTTCCTGAACTTGGTTGTTCTCTACTGCCAAAGATCATCACAGTTGGATGGACATATTGACTCTTGACATCCCCATAGAAAAGAGGGGCGGGGGGAATTGGGGGACCATCATCTGAGTATCCATCCACAACTCTGAACCCACTATAAGCAAACTGGCCTTAATTGCATGTGATCTCATGAAAGGTTAGAGTATGTAGGCTTGGGAAGTCCAAGTGGGTGGGGAGGGATTCTATTAGGTGACTGTGAAGAATCCATCATCCATGCTGGAAGAAGACTCTCCCATCTGATCTCTGAGGGGAAGCACCTATATTCTTGTAATTCCTCATCTATAGCTCCATAGGTGAGCCCAGTAAACCAACTGGTTCCCAAGGGTGAACTTTTGTGCAATAAATCATTTTGGACATTATTTACATCTCCTCACATGGAAGGGATACTTAACAACATCACTAAATTCATTAATTTCATCGTTAGTGTGCCTCTCTCTACCTATGAGACACAGCTTGAAATAGTCACATAATGAAGCAGATAAATGAGAAAATACCTGTTGTTGTTGAGCATGAGTATCACGATTTTGGCATTTTAATTTGTGGTGCACTACAACCTTGTGTGGGTGTCCATGATTGCCAAATCTGTGGGCATTGCTTCAGTCTCCAGGTTTGATTAACTGTCCATTACATGCAACACATCAGCTATTTTCACTCCTCTATAGCAGTTGGGAATAATGATATTACATGTTACATAGCTTATGAAATAACCAACTGTGTTCAGAGAGACAAAATGTAAATTAGAATTGGCAGAATTGGTATAAGGGAAATTATTTCTTCTACTTGAGAGTATTAATTTTCACGTATTATATATTCTCAATTTGAGAAGTCATGAAATTTAAAACCTTTAAAAAGAAGAAAGCCTTTTAGGGCTAGAAAAATAAGCACGAGTAAATTTATTTTGGAAGATTAAATCTATAAGGAGATAGCATAGAAAGTGTCTGACAATCCCCCAGCAAATGTGGCTTTGCTAATTTAGACCGGACCATCTGCCTCCCCACCTGTACACTAGTCAAAGTTGTATTTCTGAAACTCATGACTTGTCTTCCTACCACTGTATTTGTCACAGATGTGTCAAGACTTTCTCATTCCATTCACTTCCCGCTTCTAAACCCTGTTCATCCTTCAAGTTCCTCCTTAATGTTACTGTCCTGTAAATCTCTGTGCCTTGTTCATGACAAACAGAGTTTCTTCTCTGAACTTTCATGAGAATTTGCACCTCACATTTTACTTTGGTGATTTTGTGATTAAGTTTTATTAAGTTTTACCTTTTGAGGTTTATGAAAATAATTTATTTTTGTAAACCCAATATGGTTAGCACAAAATGTTGCACTCTGAAATGCAAAATAAGTGTTTGAGGAATAAATGATAGAATATAGAAATATGTAGTTGAATTGCCAATATCCCTTAAGAAATTTCTTTCTGGGGATGGGGAGATGGCTTAGTGGTTAAGAGCAGTGGTTGCTCTTGCAGAGGACCCAGGTTTGATTCCCAGTACGCACATGGTGGCTATCAACCTTCTATAACTCCAGTTGCAAGGGATTCAGTGCCCTCTTCTGACTTCCACAAGCACTGCACAATATGGGTGCACCTACCTTCATGCAGACAAAACACTCACACACATAAAATAAAATTAATAAATAAAATAATAGAGAAGTTTCTTTCTCTTCTGTTATATTTCTGAGAAAAATATAGTTAAGTTTTTATTGTGTGTAAGAAGAAGCAATACATTATGGACATATATATGTGTAAATAAATATAAATATTGCTTGTATGTAGAGGCCTGAGGTTGATACTATGTGTCTTTCTCCACTAATTTGAAACATTATCTTTGTAATAGGATTTTCACTAATCATGTAGTGGCATCTACCACCAGATACAGCCACACAAATATTCAGTGTATGGAAATTTGTATTTGAAAAATGAATGTCTTGTATAACAAGAATAATACATAATATCTTAAAAATTATTAAACATTCGAAATTCAAACTCAAAGACCCACAACAGGTCAAGGTGTGGAGAGGAGACAGTGGAGTGCTCAGCCCTAAAAGGGGCATCTGTAGCAAATCTCTTCCTCCAAGAGTCAGAGATCATCTCAGAAATGGGATTTGAAATGATTCTCAGTGCCTGAGGTGACTGATAACTATAATGAAACAGTATTTTCTGTACACAACAGGGAAGTAGCATATATGAACTTAACAATGCTTGTGACAGCATGCACAAGATCTATTCAATCTCAAGACATACGAAACATAGAGAGTGACATGGTCACAAATTCTCACCCCTAGCTGAGGAGCTATTGGGAATTGATAGCTGATGGGAAAGGGAGAATTAATATTTAATGATGTGTCCTCTGGTAGGTTGACCACTTTCCAGCGTAACGTCCCACGCCTAGAGTATATGGGCAGCACAGACAGGGTTTGATGGGTTAAAGTTGGGAGAATACCAAGATGGCTAAGTAGGAATGGGAGTGGATTCCTGAGGAGTTGAGGGATCTGGTACATATTATCAGAATATATTGTATGAAATTCTCAAAGAACTTTAAGTGATCCATTAAAATAAATACTATAAATGCTCTGTATCATTCATTTTTCTTTGATTATTGGTTTTTCTTTGTCCTTATTTTTCATGTGTTTTGGGTATGGTATGTGTAAATGTGTGTATGCATGTGTGTGGATAGACATATTCATTTTTGTGTACATTGATGTGTATGCACATGCCTGTGGAGACCTAGGTTGATGTTGAGGATCTTTGAATGTCTTTTCCACCTTATACTTTGAGGCAGAGTCAAACTCAGAGCTCAATAATTACACTAGTCTCCTAGAAAATTTACTCCATGGATTCTCTGTCTCCATTTTCAGAGACTAATTACAGCTGAAATCCTATCCTTATAAGTCATTTACGTGGGTTCTGGGAATCCAAACTCTGACACTCTTACTTGCATAACAAGTACATTAACTGCTAAGACATCTCCTCAATCACTTGATTTGTATTTGTATTAACTTTATACACATAATAAGAAAACAATATTGAGTTTAATGAAATCTAAGTAAATATGCATGTTGATTGTTTTCATTTCATTTACCTATAATCATTACCATGATAAAAATATGATTGCTGTCTTACAGTAAGTTGCATTAATTGAATCAGTAAAAAATTCTAAAGGAGACAAATAAGACTTGTGCAGACCTTTATGAAACTAAATGCTAAGTCAAAACTAGAATTTAATTATAAAGCATAGTGCATCAAGTCCCTATTCCTGAAAATCAGAGATGTTTCACATACATTATTCAGTGTAGATATAATGCTTTAATTTATTGGTCAACTTAATGGGATATAGAGTCACCTAAAAGACAAGCCTCTAAGCACGTATGTGAGGATGTTTCTGGATTGGGTTAATGGAACTGTACAGATGAACCTGAAGTGTGACTGGCAGCATCCATGGGCTAGGTTCATGAACAAAACACTGAGCACCAATAGTCATGCCTCTCTTTTTCCTAACCAAAGATACATTGTGGCTAGTTGCTTCATGTTCCTTCCTCCACACCTCTCTGACCATGATGGACAGAACTCTCCAGTGTGAACCAAAATAAATCATTTCCTTAAATTGTTTTTGTTAGTTATTTTGTCACACTAGTGAGAAAAATCATTAATACACAAGAAAAGAATAAATAGAAAATTATGTAGAGGTCAAAAGTAAAGCTCATTCAGATATCAAATATTCAGCAGTCTGGTATTACTGAATCTAAACCTAGATATATTCTGCTACATTAATTAAATTTTAATTATAAAGCTTTGTTTTATGAAAGAGAATATGATGCAGTCTATTATAACTGAGTAGCATGCTATATGTATTACTGTGTGCTATTTCAAGTGTAGATTCTAAGTAACTAAAATCAATACACAGTACATTGTTCTCTTTTCCTGAATGGCAGGTGGTATTAACATAAACAAATCTTGATCTCACATTGCTCTTATCACTTTTCGACCTCATCAACTAGAGATCCCCAATTATTTTGTGTGTCACACAGGATGTCATGTCCTATAGCCTTCATTTTCCCTCCTGAGTCACTTATTTTGCTTCCACAGCTACTATTGCCCTGTGGAAAAATGTCAGCCCTTTGATGGCTGCAATTACTCACCTTCTTCTACTTGAAGCAGTAGCTTTCCCAAGGCACTACCTGGGCTCACTCTTTGCCAAGACAGAGTAATGGAAAGGAAAAAGAATGTTCCTGTTCCCTGTTCTTGTCATTAGCATTCAAATCAACAAGGCAGGTACTGTTGATTTAAAATGCACTTACATGACATTAGAAAGTTCATCCAATAAACCACCACTGTGACTCACATCTCCTTAATGAGGCTCAAAAATGCCTCAGATTAAAATTAAAAAAAAAAAAGATTGGCAGAAATGCTCTCTCTCGTTCGTCTGGGTCTCTGCTGTTCAGGCTGTTTTATGTACATGCACATATTCATTTAAGAGCTCAGACAGCGTATATACACATACAAACAGAAAAAAATATCTAAAGTACAAAGAGTCTTTTAAAATGAGTTTCCTTTTATCTATTCAAATAAAAGTTCTCTAATTTTCTGCCTTTGTCCATTTGGATCAATACATTAAAATACTTTACACTATGGAATTTATGAACAATAGCAATTTATTGTTGAAATTTCAGGAACTGGTAAGTCAGAGGTGAGGTCTGCAGTTTTGATGTCTGGGGAAACTTTATTGCCACAAACAGAATACTTTTGCTATATCCGTTAATGGCGAAGTTCAATAGGTTCCTTATTGGTCTGTTATTAAGGCAGTCTTCGTTCTTCAGTGTTCTACCCTTAACAAACAGTCACTCCATAGATACTTAATTCTACCACCTTCTCGATTGAATATTATTTTTAATTAAAGGGTTATGTATCTCTCATTAGCCTAATATGTGGTCTGGGAACACACTGAACTCTTGGCAGTGCTCCTCTCTCAGCCTCACAAGTCCTTGGATTACAGGAATATGCCACTATTTCAGATTTTGACTGTGACTCGTTTCTAACATGAATTTCGAGCAATGCCTTCATTCAAGCTGTATCACCTACTAAAAAAATACATTTATCACTTGTATTAAGAAAATATCTATTTTTTGTTAAAACATATGACTACTAAATTCTGGATGCAACTTAAATATATCTTTTTCTCATGTTCTATTATAAGCATAAAAATAAAAAGAAACCTATGAGCTTATTGCTTTATATTTGTAACAGTGATTTAAAAATTATTTAGAACAGAGCAACAAAAACATCTTTAAGTGGATGGGTATTTTTAAAAGAGAAGATATTTAACTTTATTAAGGTCCACACTACAAAGTAGTTAATAGAATTTAATAAAGGAGTAAATTAAATAATATACATGAAGTCACTATAATAGTGTTCGTTATAGTGTTACCTATATTAAGGAAGCAGCAATAGTTCAATTTATGTTGGTAGAAATTCATCTGCCTAGAAATAAATGACAACCTAAGTAATGATAATGACAATAACGGCAATGATAATATAAAAATTATAATTCCCAGTTAGATAGGTTTGATTTGTCTCTTCTTCAATACCATTCCCCTTTGCTAAGGATTCCTGAGTTGTTTCCCTGGATCTCCTTCCTATTGTTCATAGGCAGACAAGAATTTCCTCTTCAGTCTCTAATTTCAAGAAGGTAGTTTGCATTAAGTATGAAGACATGGGTGTGAAAATTAAAATAAAAAAACATATATGTTTCTTCCATTGTGGTTGTGAGTTTGAAATTCTGCCAGCAATACATTAAGACTTCTAGTAGCTATAAATTCTCCATATGAACCATTTAATTTTATAAATTTAAATTTTGATTTTAATTTTAATTGTATAGACATACAGTATTTAGCAATTCAATGAGTTTAGAACTGTTATTGCCCTCTAAATATAAATGTAGCTAAAGCAAAGATTCAGGTTTTTTAAGAGATTCAGGTTCTTTAAATATACTGTCTCATGTTTTGAAGATGCTTGTAATAACATTTTTCTTTTTCCCTGTGTAAAAATTTGAGAAATTCTTACTAAATTATTTGAATGTGAATTAAATTTTAAGAATAATGCTCAGAGTTTCCAGAGTAAATACATGCATTTTAATAATACCTTGCTAAACATATAATCCTTCTTCAAACTATTAAGTGAATGTTCAGAATTCTTTATTTTTGCCCCCAAATAATGTGGAAGTTTCTGTGATAGCATACCCTTTAATTCTAGTACTTAGAAGGCAGAGGAAGGTTCATCTCTGTGAGACTTCCATCACCCTGGTCTATACAGCTAATTCCAGGTCGTCTGGGACTTACAGGAACACTGTGTCAAAATAACCAACCAACCAATGAACAAAAAAAGAAACAAACAAATCAACATTCAGTAACTATGGAGTTTTAAATTTTAGAAATATTTTATTTTATTATGTATAAGTGTTTGGCTTATAGGTATGTAACGTGTACCCACATCATATAATGCAAAAAAATGGCATCAGATTCTATTATAATAAATTGATGAATGATTGTTAACAGCCATGTGGATCCTGGTAAACAAATCCAGGTCCTCTGCAAGAGCAGCCAGTACTCTTAACCACTGAGCCATCTTTCCAGTCTCTAACTATGAAGATTTTAAATGTTAATGTTAATGAATTATGTCAATAAAAATGTTATAAAATGTAAAGGGCTCAATATTTAAAAATAGCATAAAATTTAATTTTGCTTTGATAAGAAGTTTAGAAATTCAAAATAATATGTAATTAGGATAATTGAAAAATCCTAGACAGCATCCCTAGTTCATCTGATTAACTTATAAACTTCCTCACACTTATTATTGAAACTTTTCATGTCTTCCAAACCGATATTAATAAAATACAATAATATTCTAGTGTTAGTATAATTAAATAATATTGATGTATAATATAATACATTGGAATCATATAAATGTAATATTCTTTTTAATATGTTATTTATTAATTTGTATATATGAATGATGATTAAGTACACCCATGTCATGCAATGTCCACAAAGGTCAGAAAAGGACATCATATCCCCTGGAACTGGAATTATGGAAGGTTGTTAGTTGCCATGTGGATGCTAACAACTGAACCTAGGTCTTATGCAAAAGTTGTTAATGCTTTTTAACCACTGAGCCATCTCTCCAGCCAAATGTAATGTCCAATACACACATGCACAAATACAAATAGAACTATTACTATCAGTTTTTACCTTATATTTGATGTTAGGACCAGTCATAGGAACTTAAAGTATAATATGCAAGTATAATATTAACTACTTTATAATATGGACCTTAATAAAGTCAAATATCTTCTCTCTTAAATATACCCGTCCACTTAAAGATGTTTTTGTTGCTCTGCTCTAAATAATTTTTAAATCATTGTTACAAATATAAAGCAATAAGCTCATAGGTTTCTTTTTCTTTTTATGTTTATCATAGAACACGAGAAATATATACATTTAAGATGCATCCAGAATTTAGTAGTCATATGTTTTAACAAAAAAAGATATTTTCTTAATACAAGTGATAAATGTATTTTTTAGTAGGTGATACAGCTTGAATGTAGGCATTGCTCATATTGTATAGTCAGTTCTCTAAATACACGTGAAATGTTGTAGATAGAGAAATCTAAGTGGCCTGAAGTTGTGTTTTTGCATGGATGTTATTAAAGTTTCCTCTAACATAATGTGTTCAATAGTAATGAGGCCCTTATTCAATTGATACCTGAGCTAGTCAATTTATGTAAGCATAAAATTTCACTCTTCTGGATCAAAAAAAAAATCTAGTTTTCACTGATTAGCAAGAAGTTCTGTGATTTTATAAGTTTTTATCTGCCCTGTAACATCCAGAAAAGGAACAGAACAGGTGTTTTCCATAAATCATGGTATACATAGGGGGGGAATTATCTTTGCTTAAAAAAAGGATAGTATAGATCCATTTTTTTGTTCTTAAAGCAATGATTTCATTTGTAAAGGCATAGAAGAAAATAGAAAATGATTACAGTATAATGCGCTGTAGAGTGATTAGAAAGGCCAGTGTATCAGCAGGAACAAGAATAGTAATCATTTCATTTGCAGTAAAATGACACAGAAAATGTACTGTATTTTTTTTCCTTTACAAATGCTCAATTTTTTTAAATTTTTTGTTTTCCTAGTCTAATGAATTCCCTTGTGACTGTTTGATATATGAGGATATTTTTTTTATTTCACATGCAGACAGTAGAAGCAAGTACATAAGGACATAATTCCTCTCATGGCCATGGAAAATGTTAGCAGTGAGACAATCTTTTTTATTCCTACAAATAATCTTGTGCTTCTGGAGTTTAAACTAAAGATGTAAATAATGGTTTAATTCTAAGTATGCTGAATTCATCAATTTCCAAAACTGAAATTTCATTAAAAATCAATATAGGAGCAGGCCCCAGGAACTGGAGGACTCTGTTTCTTATGGTCATGCACTACATCTGGTACTAACAATCTTTTCACAATGGTCCTTGAACCCTGAGTGGGTGAGTGTTAATGTAGTTATCCTATCCAAGGACACAAATTCTGCAATCGCCTATTCTCTATATTGTGGCCAGTTGTGACATTCTGTGTTCATCAGCGTCTGTTAAAGGAGGAAGTTTCAATGTTGAAAGTTGAGAAACACATTAATTTTCTCTGTACCGCCTGTTCTACTACGTTCATGAGCCTTAGGTGTAGAAGTTCCATTTTAGAGGTGTCAATGAAAACTCAGTCACACAAAACCCAGCATAGAGCTTGGAAAATGGGCAGAAGGTCCAAAATTTAGGTGAGAAACTTAGTCGCTGACTACTGTTTGGTGGAGAGTTGATCTTCTTTAAGGAGTGACGTCTGATAGTCTGACCAAGATAAGCGGATGAACTACCACCACATCTGAATTCATAAACTTGACTCAATAGGTCTTAATATATATGACAGGGTGCATGAAATCCTTTGGAATAGCTATAGGGAACGTGGGTAAGAAGGAGTTGAAATGTGACAGATTTATTGAATAAAATGCACAAAAATTCAATAAAGATATAAATTGAAAAATATACATATGCATCATATGCATATACATACATACCTGTGCGTTTTATTTTCCCCATATAGGAAAAGGTCAGTGTAAAAATAGAGAGCTACCACATTGAAGAAATTTAGACCTCTTCTGGCAATCTGCTTTCCATTTCCTATAGAAGCTAAAATGGAATCTCTAATGGTGTGAAAACAATATCTGTTTTTATTCATCTTTATATGAATGAGCATGTAAATCACAAAAGGGCTCTCTTGTAAAATATATTCTGTTGAATACAGTATATAAATCACAAGTACAAAACAATAACCCAGAAAATGTTGTTGCCTATAAATAATATTAGTAACTTGTTATGATGCACATCTTCAAATCACTCACTTTGAAAATATCCAGGGAATTCTCTATGTATATTGTAACACACATAACTTACATGTCTATAAGTTTAAAATGAACTTAGGCCAGACTTCAAATGAAGGAAGGCACATACCTTTAATCCCAGGACTAGGGAGGTGGAAATGGCTGATCTCTGTGAGTTCAAAGTCAGTCTGGCCAATGGAGTGCATTTCAGGCTAGTCAGGGTCACACAGTGAGACTCTATCTTAAAACAGAAACAAAAATACAAGCAAAAAAAAAAAAAACCCAAACTCCCAAAATGTATTTAGTCCTGTTTTCTTCTATCTTAAATTAACTAATTAGTTTTGTTTGCTTCTCACAATTTAAATTTGATTGATACATAAAGTCATAAAAGTATAAATACCTATGCTATATAATATCAGTTTTGAAATATATATAGATAGATAGATATTATAGAAATATATGTATATTATAATATCTATTAACATGTGCATGCATAGACCTTAATCTAAATGCTTCCAAGAATGAGCATGGGATCTCTCAATCGAGAATAACTGGTGTAATTGTATTAGTGTTGTCACTGCCTTACTTTGATGTGAGTTCAGCTCTGAGGTGTAACTCCTGTAAAGTGCTATATCAATTCAGACTGTATTTAGACTTCAGCTGGAACAGCGCTTTTGCTTATCTTGTTTATTATAACTTTCTTAGCAAATCTCTCCAGAGGGCAATTTCTCAATAAATGACATACTCCATATTGCCCATGTCAAGTTCTTCCTCGAGGGTCTCTAAGTATTAAGTTGTTCAGTCCAAATTCTTGCCCACTATCTCTTTCATCCTTTCCTTATTCATGAAAGGGCATGGATTGGTATTGTCATATTAATATAGTCAGAAAATTGTCAGTGAACTTCACTTAATGCTTGCAAAAACTTGCAACTATGTTCAAAATAGAGGTGGAGGTATATTGTACTTGTGTTTTCAGCGTAGCTTTGGAAACTCCCGGAAAAGACAATAACTAAAGGGAAAGCTTTCTTCTCTCCCTCCTTTCTAACATAAGCATATTCCAAGCAGGGCTTGTTGGCTTCATCACAGAAAATTAGGGAAAAATAACTAAAGCTTGCTTAATAACTTTATAAAACTAGAAGAGTCTTAAGAAGACACAGAGGCATGCATTGTGCTTTTATGGAAGAAATTATGGAAATATTAAAATATGAAGTGATTCACAAATAAATTTTCAAATAGTTCGTTAAAATGCATAACAACTAAATGCCCTTAATGTGATGTTTGTGATCATGGCAAATTCAGAAGGGCCCCTTTTTAGCTAATAGGTAATCAACTCATTATAGTATATACAAGACATATTCCTAGGTTTTCTTATTTATGTTTCTATACTTTGGAATTGAAATTTTAGCTTTATTATTTAATAACAATCTATCACTTTATCATTTTCAGTTCTCCTCAGTTTCCATATGCTTCAGTTATTGTTTAAACAAACATCTTAAATGAGAAGAACTTTGAAAGATGTTTAAGCAGAAAGATTCTTAATTTGGTTTTCAGCACTGAAAAAATTATAGAAAAGACACGAATTATTACAGTACAGAACTTTCAACAATGTCTATATAAGTACAAACTTGTAGAAAGAAATTTAATGAGTCAGATAGTATTGTATTGCTTCTAAGAAGAAGTGTAACAAGTCAGAAATAAATTATTGATGACTATGATATTAATTGCTCTTCTATTTTCATATATGTTATAGTAATAAGGAGTTATTAATTTACTTTCAGTTGATGTTGACAAGATAAGGAAACACTGTAAGGTAGCATTCTATCCCATGATTGACAAAGATTTACCAAACAAAAGGGTAACATGGCTAATGTTCATCTCATTCTCAGAAGAAGAAAGCAAGACCATGGGATAAATTTTAATTTTGAATTCATTTTTCTGACATATAATTTTATATTTCAAATATTAATAGAATCTAAATGTTATGGTTTAGCACTTATAGAAGAACTAATGTTATAAAATAATTAGAACTAACAGTATCAGAAATGAAGCTTAAGTAATGCAGCACTCTACAGAAATAAAACCCAGCATCAATTATAATACATTATTCAGTATGAATTTACCTTGGGAAAATATCATGTCAGCTGAAAAAATATTCAGCATTCCAGGCTGGGAATGCTTGAATCCATATAGACCCAGTTTATCATAAAATAAAATCTTTGAATTGTGATAATGGGGTCACCAAGTTTATATCAATTAGATCTTATGTTGAATCATAGATTCTACTTGTATCATGTCCCTCAGTATTGTTCTCTGACATGCGATAAAAATTTTGTTTTCCATGGCAATTATCTTCTATTTTATTTCCAAAATAAATAGTTGCTGTGAATACATGAATTATACTTTAAAGGCATAAACATGCTAACACAATATGGCAAAATATTTTATTAAAAAGACTGTTTACAGTGAATGAAACATTCAGAATACTATGATAAAAAAACAGAAATTCCAAGGCTCTGATTCTCCTTGAAAACATCAAATAAATGAGCACAAACTCTCAAAATCATCTTTTATAGACTTTGATATATAGTAAGAGAATGAAAAGAGCCAAAATACAGTTTTCAAGAATGGCTGCCTAACATCTCTGTGACCCGGTTACGCAGCAACCTGAAAGATAACAGTAACTTGCATGCCTGCTTCAGATTGTGAAAATAGGAGTTTGTAAAATAGGCCTGTTCTCAAAGAACTTTTGTCGTGTACTTAGATACCAGGCTACATTTATCCTTTAGGAATAGAAAAAACAAACAAACAAACAAACAACAAAAAAAAAAACGTTAATTCTGGTTCATCTGACTTGAAACATTAGCAGAGTTAAGGTGAGTTTTCTCTTGTTGGTTGTTGTTGTTGTTGTTTTTCCGAGGAACACAACAGAAGTTAAAAGTATTGTTTCTAACACACTAGGTCAATGGATAAAGGATAATATCAGTTCCAGCAACAGAGAGATCAAAATTCAGAGAATAAAAAGGAGAAAGAAAATTCAATAAAGATAACAGGAGTTTAATAACTTCTGCTGTGCTACAGATGAGAACACAGGCGTGCCTTTTAAATAGATGCTCAGAAAAGACTTAAGAACCTAGGATTTCTGTTCTGATAATATTACAAAATTTATATAAACCATAAGTTAAGGCTGAATAAATGATCTAGCTGTGGGGGAAAAGATCATTCTGACATGGAGACGATATGAAATTATTCCAGGAGTACTGATGATTCTGACTTTTCTTAAAGGCAATTGCAGATGTTTTATTTCATTACATTTTTATTGTATCAGTATATATTTCATAAGAATATCTCTATATAACAATATCCCTTAATCATATTTATACTTTCCTACCTGCCAGCTTGCCATACCCCCAATAGTCCTCCAACTGGAATCCATACATTCTTTCATCTGTGTTAAAGTCAATTGTGTGAATATCGTGTCCCCAAATTTTCCTCAGTGTAGGATCCCTCTCTGAGGTCTAGTCAGCCTATGAAGGGTCCCTCACTTTAGGAAGATTAGGTTATCTTCAACCAACAGTAATCAGCTGCCACTATTCCTTCATCAAATATTGGGGGCTTCTGCCCATTTCTCCATTTCCATTTCACATGGGTCTTGATCATGCCAAAATTATTGCTGTAGGTTCATAGTACTGGGGTCCCAGCAGCTTGCTGGATTCTATTTCCATATGGTCACACACCTTCTCACTGACTCTTGCTGCCCCCTCTTCAGAAATGGTCCCTGAGCCCTGGGTTAGTAAAACAATGTAGGAGTTCTGCCCAGGGTTAAACATCTAAATAATGGATTATAGGATAATATAAAACCCCAATTTTTAGATAACTGATATAAAATTGAAAAAAACATCTAGAATAGGCATCATGAAGAAATAATAAATTTAAGTAGAAATATTAAAATAAAAAAATTGAATTAGTAATTTAAAAATTTCCATGAAGAAAAGAATGACAAACTTCATCACTGAATTATAACAATCGTTTCAAAGACAGCATCAAATCTTCTGAAACTCTTGTAAAGCATAGGAAAGAGTATTTCATAATGTATTTGCTGAGGTAAGTATTTCTTGTGAAGACAGAAAAAAAATCATCACAACTAAAGGAAGTTTTACATAATACTCCTTGAGAATACAGATTTGGAGGGCTGTGAGTTTGGTATAGTGGGACACCATGCATAATATTTGTAAAGTTTTGGGTTCCATCCCTACTATGGCAAGGAATAAATATACAATTTATATATTTCAGAATATCAAGAAAGTTAAGCAAACAAAGGAGATTATAGTTTATAAAAAATCCTAGCCAACTGACAAAGAAGCTGATAAAAATTATTTCAGCAATGTTGTAGGAATAAAAGATGAAAACAGAAAAGCCATTAAATTTTTATACCATTATAATGAAGAATATTCAAATGACTTTAAAAAATCAATTTGTCATCACTTCAATAAGCATAACATAACAGAGGAGTAAATTTATCCAGCAACAACCTAGACATACTTTGAAATTAAGATACGTTACTATTATCAAAGGATCTGATTCAGCACTTAAAAAACTTTAGGGCTGTAAAAATATTCTTAGAAACAAGTGAGTTTAGTCAGAATTTATAATAAACATAAAAATAATCTGTATTCCTCTATACTAATGATGAACACAGTTAAAGTACTTTATCATTTTTAACCATCCAAAATAAAAGCATACTTCAATTTATAAAATAGGTATAAATTTTGCGTTAGCATTTTAAAACTGAAAAAATAAAATATAATTTAAGAAATTGCATTTTGAATCATAAATTAAAAGAATTCAGAAACATTCCAATTTTTCAATGGTATAAAAACTGTTCTCACTGTTAATTGCTAAAATTCTGAAATAAAAATTAGTTTTTGAGTTCTTATTATATTTTTTAAGTATAAATATAAAAATGAATTTCATTGACCCTTTATTAGTACTCACATTGTATTAGAGTTTTCCAATTGAGAACAAATTGAAAAAAATATATATTATGTATTCATATATAACATGCACTACATAATTCTGTTTGACAGCTTCCAGTTAAATTTAAAGATCATTCATAATAGCTATTGTAAAATATTATCTCAAGATCTTTGCAGAGATATTTAGAAAGAGCTTCCAGGTACATTTTGTACAGATACTATTAACATCAAAACTTTCTAAGAATTTTGAGATTCGGATTGGATTTCATACTTTCGGTTCTCTAAAAAATTCCTATGGTCCACTAAACAACTCACTGAGTCAGATTTGAAAGAAATCATAGACTTGATTTTCTTTTCTCCTCAGTTCTTCAGACCATGGTTTTATCTGAAGGTTAATGTTTCAAATCTCTGAATATATTTTGTATTCAGTATACCTAGAAATTCCTAGCGCCCGCCATTGATTTTCTGGTACTTGAAATAGTAGGAAGGGTCATATGAAAACCCAAATGATTCTCCTTCATACCTCAGATAAAATCATAGAAGTAATTCTGTGTCCATGAAAAGAGAAGGTAGAGTTCTATACTACGATGAATTTCTCAAAGACTGCTAGAATGAACAGTATTCCTAAGAGCCTACTTCACTTGATCATTTTGCTAAAATAAATCTATGTCTGTTTAAGAGACATTTTGTACCTCAATACAACTTCTTCATGCAGGCACTTTATCTTAATCTGAAGTTCCAGAGTTGATATATCCACAAGCCAATACCTGGAATGTAGTTAATTTATTTTATTTTCACAAGTAACTCAGTCAGAAGCACTTTGTTTTCATTTACTAAGACCAGCAGTATACCTTCTGGTATTTTCCTCAGCTCTGGTATTTGCTCTGTTTTAACTTATTCTAAATGATCTTCATTGTCAGTGTAGCCCACAAAACATATTCAACTCTATTTTGTTGATGACATGCTAATATATACAGAGCAGGAAGTAGGAGACACTTTAAATACCCTTCCAAAAATATGTCTGACAGAAATAAGAGATAATCCTAGGGAAAGTACAGCAACTTGACACCTTAATTAAGTTGCTAAGGCTCCATTGTTTTTTAAGGATTTAGACAGTATTATTTACAAAGTGAGAGACAAGTTGATGAATACTGCTCTGTCCACTATGAAAAAAGAGTCTCTCATTAGATTTTGATGGCAATATTGATCACATTCATGTTAAGCAGTGGGTCTGCCAGTTTTAAAAGGAGTTTAGAGAAGAAAATAAGGCAGAATCTTCTTCACATATTCCAGCTTCTGCTCTATTTATTCTATACCTGTTATGCAAAATAGTAGACATAATATTTTCAGACATATAACATGTTTCAGTCATGGTGTTCTATATTCTCTTCTCCCAAGCCTCCAACATAAGATCAAAGTGTGATCAACTAGAATTTTGAATCCATGTAATACTCACTTCTATGATATAGTATGTATATTTGAAAAACAGTTCCCAATTTACAAGTAAGCTTTTGAAAGAACTAAACCTCTGCCTAAGGATATAAAATGTCTCTTTTCAATTGAGTATTTTCTGATTCACTAAATAATAACATTAAATATTTTATTCTATTGTAGAATTGAAAGCTAAGACTCTAAGACAAAGCGTCTTCAGTAAATGCTATAAAAGAAAATGAAATACTTATATCACACGTGCCTATTGTCTCAGTGGTTTGCCCATCTCAATATTACAGCATTGTTGTACATCATTTAATAAGGGTTCCTATGAGATAATCTTTATCTTAGAGATAATATTTCTGAATTCATATGCCACATCAGTTTCAGCTATGACTGCACAGGTTTCACACCAGATTCAGCACTCTCATTTTGGTTATTAAATGTTCAGCACAGTTTCAAAATGATTAAATATTCTTTTCTAAAATTTTGAACATTCAATTCCTTGTCATTATCAAAAAAGAGAAATATTTCATTGTTCCTTATGACAGTGTATTGATAAAAAAAATTACTGAAATTGCTAACCCAAACAATCTTGCTGGAAGATGAACATAAGGTTTTAGTTGTTTTAGCTGCTACTTATTTATGGAGTGGGACACACACTCCATGGAACATGAGTGGAACCCATTAGATGACTTGTGTGAGCTGGTCTCCTCTTTGTACATTATGATAACCATTCAGATCTTCAGGCTTCATAATAGTTTATTTTTTATTTAAGTAGTGGATTTGTTACTCATTTTACTTGACAAAATGTCTGACCATAGAAACTTAAGAAAGGAAGGATTTCTTGTTCCTTACAGTTTTAGGATGATTGAAAGATGGCAGGAAAGGCATGGTGACTGGTACACACGCTAGTTGGTCACATTACACCCATTGTTAGATAGCAAAGCATAATTAATAAAGTCTGCTGCTCAGCTCCAGGTCTATTTTTCATTTTGTGAACTGTAAGACCTCAGCCCTTGGAATAGTGATGCCCACATTAACGTTGGGTCTTCCTAACTCATTATCTAATCTTTATATCTCTCACGGACATCCCATAGATTTGTTTCCAGACTGAGTCTAAATGGATCAAAATAACGGTCTAGAGTAAAAGTTATAAAAAAATACTTTTAGACACATCAGTATTAAATAAATACAGAGGCTTCTGTGAGCCTCTCAGGATCTGTGTTTCAATGATAAAACACTTGGAAACAGGTGAACCAAAAATTGCCAAGAAATTGCAGTAAAACTGAAGCCAAAATTGTCTTTTAAATGAGATAAACTGTCATGTTTTAAATACACTTAAATATTTTTTACTTACCCTACTAGATCATGAAAGTAAAAGCCAACAATTGAAGGAAAAAAGTTTTATTGTAAAAATTAGACAGACAACCAGGTATGGCACTTCTACCAAGACTGAGTTCAATGCCTGGGATCCGTGTGGTAGAAGGGAGCAATCAATTTTCAGAAGTGGCCATCTTATCTCCATAGGCAAGCTGTGTTATGAGAACCTGTGTGCACACACATGCATACACATTCACAGGTTGTACACACATACTTGTAAATAAATCAAACAAAAAATAAAAACATTTTAAAAACATAAGATATTGTGAAGGAAAGGCAAAATAAAGATAATGCACAATTTAAAAACTGAAATTCTAAATAGAATAAAGTAAAGGCAAGACATTAGTCTTTGTGAAAAATTGAAATAATGGATAGATGAATAGATATTTATTTGAATGAATGGATGGATAGATAATAAGTGGATGGAAAGATATATAGATAATATATGTTAGTAATGAAAACAAGAAATTCAAGTTTTGAATAGTATCTATAAAAAGAAAATTCACCAGTGGATCAAGCTAGATTTCCATTGTTTAACTAGTAAAGAGAGTGTAAGGAATGGACTCCCTCTTTAGAATTTTTGATGAGAGAGATTTCATAGACCCTCAAACAATACTGGTTATTGACATTGCATCTGGCTGTCCACCAGAACCCGATAGTTAGATTCTATTGCTAAAGACACCACTACGTACTGGAATCACAGAACAAAAAGAAGAAATCAAATTGGTGCTGACTTCAAGCTTCACCTCTGCTGAATAGGTTTCGTAGTATTGAAGGTGCTATGCATTTTACTGGCAAAAAACAAAAAACAAAAACAAAAACAGGAATACACTAGCTTTACCTAGCTGTGAAGCCAGACAGCTACAGTAACAATGGGCTTGGCAAAGTGTGTGCCCTGGTGCAACAGTGCCATGAATATGGGAGTATTTAAGTCCCAATTTTTACAACACGAAGTCCATGCTTTCTTCTGTTATTGGGGCAAGACAGGTCACAGACCATAGGGGACAAACCATTACCATCATTCTCTTAAATGGTCATAATCTAACTCTTACTGACTCCTAATGACTTAATGTTATATCCATGGATTATTACTTTTCTCATTTCTCACCAAAGAAGCTTCTTTCTACAGCAGATGGTGATTGAGCCAAAGAGACCCAAAGCTGGTCAGTGTTCAGAGAGTAAGAGATTATGGAGTGCTCAGTGCTAAATGGGATTCCTGTATCACACCTTCTCCTTCCAAGACTCAGGGATCATGGGAGAAGAAGAGAACGGAAAACTTTTAAGAACCAGATGTTGTATATGAATTCAATGAAACTATGTTGTTTGTACAGGCCAGATACCTGCACATATTATCCAAAGACTTAAATGACATGCACAAGACCTGTGCAAACCTCAGCCAAACAGGGGCCTAGCACGGATGGAAGAGATGGGCAGGAAACCCCACCACCACCTGATGCTTTCCTTGCAATTGATTACTTCTGGGACACAGTCAATTTTCCTTACTGCTGTGATGCCTGGTGGTGTGATCAGAATCCAAGTGGGGGAAAAAACATAATCAAGAGCAATTATAAGACACCCATTAAACTTGATAGGACTTTGAAATAAATAGACAAAGAATAATAGTGGACACGGTATCAGGAGGAGGTGGTGGAAGCAGAGGTGGAAAGGGGGAGACGTTCCGAAAATGATCAAAATACACTGCACGAAATTCTCGAATCAAAAAAAATTTTCAAAAACTTATCAAGAATAAATGAAGGGTGCTTGTAGGGAATAAAAATCATTTCAATGGTAGAGATGAGAAGTAAGGGGTGAAAAGTAAGCATGTTCATGTGTGAAGATGTTAGGGCCTCAAATGAAATCTGAAACAAAGTATTTTGTGTTCTGCACATGTCGGATGTGCACATTGCCTGTGGGGAAGGTCAGGGTTGTGTGTCACCCAGTACACTATGTTACACTTCACTTGTGGATGTGTTATACTAAAACTATAAAAAAGATTTTTAAAAATTTAAATAATGAAGTTTTGAATAACTAAATAGTCTTTGTCATCTGTGGTCCTTTTTCAAAGAAAATACTCAGAATTATTATTTAAGCAGAGTAAGTCTGATATTTAGGGCAACTTTGATGAAATAGAAAGTAACAATTGCCATTGATAATCCTAAGCATATGTCATACATAATTCAGTATTGGTTGACAAATACAACATTAATGGTTTTCTCATTTGACTGAGTTATTAAAATACTGCTAACAATTGACAAGAATCAAGAGATGATAAATGCCATTGCAGTGTTCTGTAATCTGTTAGGAATATATATGTTTTCTTTCCTAACCATTAAATAAAAATACTCAGTGAAATTCTTTAAGGAGAAAAGAAGATATCAAAGAAGATATGAATCTAAAACTAAACGGATGAAAAGAAATGTTTAGGAACTCTCAAATACTAGAAAAATAAAGAAAAAAATGAATCATAGAATCATAGATATATAAAAAAGGAGAAGAAACTTGGGTCTAAGAACATACTTTAAAAACTTATATTCCGTTCAACTAGAAAATCTAAAGGAAATGAGTGAATTTCTTTTTAAAGGTAAACAATTTTACAGGTCCATATCAACCAATGAGATAGAAGCAGCATTTAAAATCTCCCAACTTAAAAAAGGCTGGGTCCAGTTGGATACAGCACAGAATTCAACCAGATGTCCAAAGAGGAACTAATAACAATATTCATCAAATTATTTCAGAATACAGAAAATGAAGGACACTTCCAAATTCTTTTTAAGAATTCAAAATTACCTGATACCAAAACCAGATGGAGATCCAGCATAAAAGAGAAAATTATGCAACACTCTCTCTAATGGGCATGTACACAAAAAATTTCAACAAAATACTTGAAAACTCAATATAAGAACACGTCAGAAAAGATACCCATCATCATTAAGTTGGTTTTATCCCAGAGATGCAGATATGGTTCAAAATATGTAAAGCAATAAATGTAATAGAACAAAGAAGCCAACTCAAAGAAAAGAAAAATTACCATTTTATTGGATCCAAAAACAGTGTTTAAAAAATCTGATATCCCTTCATAATAAAAGTCATGGAGAATCTAGGGATACACGATACATATCTCACCACAATATAGCAAGCCCACAGCCAGTATGTTACTAAAAATCAAAGCAATTTCATTAATTCAGGAATGAGGCAAGGGTGCCTACTGTCTCTATTCCTGATCAATATAAAGCTTTAAGTTTTACCCAGCACAGACAAGTGAAGGAGTTAACAAGAATACAAATTGTTAAGGACAAATTCAAAGTATCTAGTCAAGGTGATATGATACTATACATACATGACTAAACCAGAAAATATCTAGTGCTGATGAACTCATTCAGGAAAGCAGAAGGATAAAAAATTAGCACATAAATAGTAGCCTTTTTATATAGAAAGAAAATACTGAGAAAGAAATCAGTATTCATAACTATAAAATAACAATTTTAAAACATTGAAAAAATAAATTGAAGAAAATACTAGAAAATAAAAAAGATCCCCTATAGTCGTTTCCATTTCTGTCATGTCTCACCACTCAAGGCCAGCCCGAGTGGACTCTGGGGGGCCAGCCCGAGGGATTGGGGGTGAGTGGATGCAGAGTCAAGCCACAGACTCTGGAAGTTGGATGGGAAGCAGCCCAAGTGCGTGGCACTGCAAACTCTTTTATTGAATAGGTACACAAGCTCTTATAGGTCTGAATAGTCAATGACTTTATGGGGTGGGGTCTCAAATACAGCCAATAGCAAGTTTGTCCCCAGGTAGGCAGGTTCTTTCTAGGTGCTGGTCTCAAAATTAGCCAGAGCAGAACACCACACCCACAGGAGCCATTCCTCTATTCCTCCTAGCAGGTGGCCTTAGGCTATGCCCACCCTACATTATGCCCAACAATCCCCCATGTTATTGAATTGGTTGAATAAATATTATAAAAATGTACATCCTAACAAAAGCAATATACATATCTGATGTAGTACACATTAACATTTCAAAATAATTCTTCACATATATTGGGAAAAAAATCTCAAATTTCACATGGAAACACATAAAAGCCAGAATAACCAAAGAAGTTCTGAACAACAGAAGTGTTGGAGATATCATCATTCTTAATTGCAAGTTATATTACAGAGCTATAGTAGTGAAACCAGCATGGCACTGTTTAAAAAACAGACACATTGATCAATGAAATAAAATTCAAGGTCCATACTTAAATCCATGCCTATACAGTCACCTGTTTTGTTTTGTTTTGATTTACAGAAAAACCAAAAATAAACATTGGAGAAAAGATAACAAGTTCAACAAGTGATGCCAGTCCAACGAGGCTTACAAGAATGAAATTATATCCCTATGTCTCACCTTGTGCAAGTCTCAACTCCAAATAGATCAAGGGCTGCAACTTCTGAACTCTTATCCTATCTCTGAAGAGGAGAAATTGATGAATACACTAAAACTTAAAGGCACAGGAAAGGACTTTTTAAACAGGACTCCTGTAGCACAGGCATTAAATCACACAATTGAAAAATGGGACCTCATGAAACTCAAAAGGTGTTGTAGAACAAAGGAAGCCATCATTCAAGTGAAGAAGCAGCCTCAAAGATGGGAAATAATTTTCACTTCTCTAATTTGACAGAGAATTAGTATCTAGAACATACAAAGACTTCAAAGAACAAAGAACCCAATTAAAAACAGTGGCAAAGAACTAAACAGAGATGTCTTAAAAGATGAAATACAAATAGCTGAGAGTATTTTACAAAATCGTTAGCCATTAGGGAAATTCAAATTAAAATGACTTTGATGTTTCTTGTTACCCTAGTCAAATGCCTTAGATCCAAACAAAGAAGCAACAAGTGCTGGTGAGGATATGGGGAAAGAAGAACAGTTATTAATTGTCAGTCAGAGAGAAAGCTGATGCAGCCATTATGGAAATCTGTGTGGAAATGCCACAAAATCTAGATATGATTCTATAACATCATCTAGTCATACCACTCTTGGACATATACCTAGAGGACTCTATATCCTACTACAGATATAACTGTTCATATTCATTCACACTACTATATACACATTAGCCAGGACACGGTGACAACCTAGCTGTTCATCAGCTGGTGAATAGATGATGAAATTATGATACATTCATACAATCAATCTTATTCAGATAGTAAGAAGAATGAGATTTTGAAGCTAACAACTAAATGGATAGAACTTGAAACTATCATCCAGAATTCAGTAATCCCAAACAAATAAGACAAGCATGTGAAGTTCATGGCCAGCTTGGGTTACATAGTGACTTCTAAGCCATCCAAGGCTGTGTAGTGAAACACTGTCTCATTATACATAAGATAGTTTGTTTATTAATTCAGTGGAAGAGCTTATGTTAATTAAAATAAAGGACCTCCTATGTGGCCCATATGAGACATAAACCTAGAAGACTTGAAGGCTCAGTCCTTCCACACATCTTGACTTTCTGGTAGGTTAGCATAGACTGGCTTAGCTGAATTGAGAAGTCTAGAAGACATTAAGGTTGACTTCATTATTTCCAACATTTGGGACTGTTCCATTAAATAGGACTTCGTTGTGCAGTCCTTGACACTCAAATTACTTACTGCCTGGAATCAATTCTAGGCCTGAGCCTCAATATAGTTCTTGTTCCTTAGAGAAGCTTCTATGCTTCTTTATCATTTGACAAAATAAGAAGGTGATAAAGTGGCAGCTTTTTTAATGTCACTTATGATGCTTCTGTATATATGTGGCTTTTTTGTGAAGCCTTAGCCCTATTTGCTTAAATTCTGGCCACTGTACCATAAGATCTATAAACCTGATCTATACTTGCTAAACACAAGTTTTCTCAGGCTCCCAGGTGCTATATGCCCCCCATCCACTCAATAAATCATGTTACATATAAACTATAGTCATCTAGAGTTGTTTAAAATAATTTTTAAATTTTTAATCAGTATACAAAAATATTGTTTCATTATGGCATTTTTGTAAGTAATTTCTTTTTTAAACTTTTGAAGTTTTATATTTATAATTATTTTATGTGTATGAGTGTTTTGCATTCATGTATCAAAGTACAACTCTGCTGTGTAAAGCCAGCAGAGGCCAGAAGATGTAGTCAGATCTTCTGAACCTGGAGTTACAGAGAGTTGATAGCCACCCTGTGAATGTTGGGAATTGAACCTGGGTCCTCTGGAAGAGCAATCAATGCTCTTTACAGGTGAGCCATCTCCCAGCCCCCATAATTTACTTTTTTTAATAAATATTTTTACTCTTGGAGAAGTTCAGAAAATGTATTTTAAACACATTTATCCTTTTCTCAGCCCCTCACAAATCCACCTCCAGTCTTTCTATTTAATCAACTTTGTGATCTTATTCTCCCGCTCCCCGCAATTGAGTTCCTTATTTGTTTCCCAAGTACTCTCGGTAGTTGAACCTGGCCAGTAATGTTGCTGAGCAAGGGATCCTGTCCCAAGAATTACCAATAGATCCTTACCTAGAACCTCCTGCCGCCTTCCCCCACAATGCCTGGATTTTGTCCTTCTTGAGTCCTGTGCATGAGTTCACAGTTCTGTTAGTTCATACCTACAATTGCCCTGTTGTCTGGAAAGCAGTTCCCTTACTGTCATGCACCACCTCTAGCTCTTACAATCTTTCCACTCTCTCTTGCATAATGATCACTGACTTTTGAGAGGAGAAGTATGACATTGAAGACCTTTTGTGACAGAACACTCTGAAGTCTCTTATTCTTTGCCTAGTAACCATTTGTAAGTCTCTGTGATAACTGCTTTCTATTGCAAGAAGCTTGCCTGATGAGGGTTGAGAGATGCAGTAATCTATGGACATAATGGTAAGTCATGAAGAGACATTTTAGTATTGTGTTCATTTAGTCGACATTTAATTGTAGGTTCTCCCCTAAGGCTGATCAACTACCTAGCCACAGGTTATGGGTCCCAATACCAGTGCCAATAACATGTTTCATTTAAGGTAGCAGGTCATAAATACAATCAGAAGGGTACTCCCATAACGTCAGCTATGTCAATATAAGTTTTTTGATTTTTTATTTTATTTTTTACTTTTCCTTTCTATTATTCCCAGTCCTTTTACTCCTGGTAGCCTTCTTTTCATTTTCATGATATATACCTTTTATTGGCTTGTTATCTCCCTGAAGTTTCTAAAAGGGTTTCATAATAATAAATCATATGCTAGAATGAAAACTTGGGCGCATATATATATATGAAATTTATAATCAATTATATACATATATACATATACACATATACTTTGAGTAACCTCACTAACAAAATGTACAAGCTGCGTGATTCTGTTTACTTAATTTTCAAAGCAATAAAAGTTAATTTCTGTTTGGCTTTAAGATATTGATACTTTGGCAGGCAAGACCAATGACTGATTGTGAACTCACAGGACCCTCTAGGTAGGGAGTGGATAATTTTCTGTTTCTTGACCTGTGGTTATCATATGCATGGCTGAAAGGTGACCTGTTGTTGTTCATCAGTTTTATATATATATAAATATCAATATATATATATATATATATATATATATATATCAAGCATTGTATCTCAGGGTCAAATGGTGTGGTTTAAAGTTGATTCGTTACATAGCAAAGTTTTAAGTATATTTAGCATCACAAACATGTTGCAGAGACAGTTCCTGCTCTCCTTGTCCTTCCCAGGCTGCCTTACACTTAATTTTGAGACTATGAGCACAAAAGGAAGGGATCAGAATATCAAGTGTCACTTGTTTGCTGAGACTCTTAAGAGTTAAGGTCTTTTTCCTTCTTTCTCTCTCAATGCCAAGGTGTCCTTGGCCACGTGTTCCAAATGGTGTCACTAGCAGATGGAGGAAGGCTTCCCAAACTCCATCAATCTTTATGTATGTGGAAAATGAACCTGGGTTGCATTAAGCTACTGATATTTTTCTTTGGAATTCAGAAGTAATTAGTTTAATACCAAATGTCGACACTATAAACAATAAACAAATTAATAAAATTTGTTAATAAAAAGAGAAAGAAAATGACATACCTATTTTCCTATTACTTGACATAATGAACAAAATTAATTAAATAGAAAAATGCTCGTGGAAATGTATCTTTAAAGTAGCCCTTAGATTAAATACAGTTAAAATTATAGTTGTCATTTTTAGGACTATCCACAAAGAAAAATTTTTGGTGTGTTTGTAGCATATACATTAAAAATAAGCAAAAAAATATTAGCATAACACAAGAGTATTACTGGATATCTGTAGAGTGAAACTTGTGACTGTATTATATTGTAAGCCATTGGTAGGAATTAAATTTATCATGTGTGATAGTTGATTCCAATATAAGGAAAGCATTTTGTATGTATCTTCACTTTCAATTTAAGGAATCATATGTGGATTCTATTAAATACTTTGTTACATGTATCTGTTTCCTTTTCCAGCAACAAAATTGAAGCCACACATGAAATATAGAAATGGAGATATAGAATACAATATCCCATTTCTTTTAAGAAATAACATGAATGATTTCAGCAAGTGATAGTTACATTTTCTAAGCACTAAAGATTGTGTAAATATTGTATAGTCATAAAACTTAATAGTTTTCTTTAGTTCTTTGTAGCTTGTTATGTTTGATAAAGCATTCCCATCTCTCCAAGGGACCTATAATACAAGGGAGAATATTCAGAACAATTTCATGTTCTCCACAGATGCAAAAAAAAAGATTTTCTTTCCAATGGTAAATTGAATAAAAACAGATTTTTATATATAGCAATGATTTGACATTGTGTCAGAGTAGATACAAAATAGACACAACATATTTATTCCTTAACCAAAGCATGATTTAATAATGCAGAAAATTTCAAGTTATTTATATTCTAATACTTAAAATTATTACACACACACACAAAAACACATTTTTCCTACCATGTAAAATCTTAACTGATTAGCCAACAGCTCTTCAATATGAAAAAACTCTTATATTATCCAGTTAGGGAACTAACAGGCAACATTTGCATAATACTAAACATATTTTCTGTAGATTAGAATTCAGGATTATCATAACTGTGCAGCTCACATGTTTAACTGACATTTTAAATAAAGTTTTCAAAATGCATCATATAGTAGTTGAAACATGCATAAAAGTTCCAATATTGTAAATATTGGACACATTATTGCCCTCATCAAATTTCTTGACTCTGAAAAAGTTAAGTATAAGCCACATTATGATCATATGATTTAGTTTCAAGTTAGATGAAAGCCACTTCATCTCTTTCATCATTCCCACTGCCCTTCACTGACCCTTTACAAATCCATTACATCTGTCTGATGATGCAGCATTATTTCATACCTTGATGAAGGAGGCTATTGATTTCAGCCACTGCTCTCAACTAGATATAAATAAGACTGAAAGCAACATGGTTTAAATTTGGTAATGAAAGGGAAGACTCTCTCATGACATCTCCAAGATTCCTTTGATGGTTTATCTGATGGGCTGTCAGAAGAGGGTCAAACCTAAGGAACTTAAGCACCTATGAAAGTATTGACACAGTCATCAAGTTTGAAAGTTATAGCTCTAGGAATTTTCTAAGCCCTACTAGGGAAATGAAAGAGTATTTTACTGATGTGATATTTTCATTCCACCCACAATAAATATTTCAGAGAAACATATTTAAAAGAAGTGAATTGTTGAAGATGAATGTACATGATATGCATATATGTAATGCATCAAACATACATACATGCATCCAACAGCAAATATGTTATATACATTTTTTATATAGCATGCATATGTGTGTCTTTGTGTGTGTGTGTGTGTGTGTGTGTGTGTGTGTGTGTGACCAAAAGCATGGGAAAAAGGCTTATCTGGTTTGGTTAAAAAGTGACCAAAGGAGACCAAATGACAAAAATGATAAATGAGAAAAGAGGAGTTAAAATTGAAGAACATATCATTGGTCTGTGACTAATGCTTGAAAAAAATCTTAGTCTCATATATAAAATGTTTTTCAGAATGGTGTTCTGAGAGCAAAAGACAAGAAGAATTTCACCATTGATTCACGCCTCATTAAATGAAGGTAGCCCTAAGAAATTCATTCCTGTGCTTTCTGGTGTAGAGTGTCAAACGGATTTCCTAAATGTCCCATATCCAAAGAGCATAGTAACTTGGAGGAAACTATTATATTGGATTCAGTAGAGTTGTCTTTGTGACAATATAGCCACAGCTACCGTGGACGTGCTTTGGTACAATAGTGAATGGAGTAAGAGTTAGAAGAAAAGCATTTTAAAAGTGATATTGCATATGATGGAATTTAGAAATTCACTGAATTAACCTAATAATACTGTTGTATTAGGAAAATATAATATAGTTTCTTTACTATTTAGTAATTTACCTACTAATATATTGTACTGAGGTCATATTTTTAACATTTAAATCCTGATGAAGTCTTTAGAAAAAATAATAGTCGATTATACGGAATTCTAGTGCCTGTTAATAGTAACGGAGGTAATATCAACACAGTATGAACTGTTCATTCTTTAAGCATTGCAAACATGCCAAGTGGTATTATTCAACATTACAGCACTCAGGGAATCCTGTGACTAAGCCAAACACATTTTCCTGACTCAAAATTCAAGATTTTGAAAATGGGAGTAAGCTTTTCTTAGAACGAAACATAGTTAAAGTCTTTTGATATAGCTTAACTCCATCCCAAGACATTAAATGAAACACTTTTATATAAGCAAGATGTACAGATGGATGAAAACGACTTCAGATTTCATGTTTTAAACATTCCAACTTCATGTTTTCTTTTTAAAATGCTTTTTACTGAATCTTTGCGTTTTTCATACAGAAAATCTCAATCACTCTTAATTATCTTTATATCTGTTTTCCTAATGGTACTTCATAGCCCCGCAACTAGAATTCATACATTCTTTCATGTGTGTTAAAGTCTATTTTGTCAAGTTAGTGTCCCCAAGTGACCTCACTTAAGGTTCATCCATAGAGGTCTAGTCAGTCACTCCAAAGTCCTTCGCTTCAGGAAGACTGTCTCATCCTCAGCCATCAGTAATCATTTGCCAATATTTCTTAAAAGTTGGGGTCTGCTACCCATTTCCCCGGTTCCATACTGGGTTTTTATCTGATTAAAGTTACTTGGGTCTTGAACATGCCCAAACAATTGCCATAGGTTCATTTGAGCAGGGTCCCAGGAGCTTGTAGGATTCTATTTCCATTTAGTTAGTTACCGCCTCACTGACTCTTACTATCTTTCTGCTCCCTCTTCTACAATGGTCCCTAAGTCCTGAGTGAGTGAAACTTAAAATAAGAGTCTGTCCAGGGAGCCACACTCTGAAGATTCCTAATCTCCATGATTTAGCCATTTGTGACCTTTTGTGTTACTGGCCCTTTGTTGCTTTAGGGAGCTTCATTACCAGAGTTGAGAGATTAGTGATGTCTTTACCTCTTGTTTTATAACACATGAACCTTGGGTATAGAGGCTGACTTTAAGATGTGTTGCTTAGTCATGGGTAATTCACAGACTATGTCTCTGTGTGACCAGCTGTGGTACTCTATATTAGTCTGTCTGGTGCCTAAAGAAGCTTCTTTGATGAATGGTGACTGGGATACTTGACTGTAAATAAGATTTTGCATTTAGTAAGAAGTTACATTAGCCTAAGGATATGACAGATATGGGGATTTCTCTAAGATCTATAACTTGTTTAGCCACATGTATTTACCTGTGATTAGCACACATGAATTTATCCCCATTGTGTGGGCTCTAAGACAAATTAGGTCACTGTTGATTGAGATAAAAGTGCCACGACTGCATCACTGTCAAGTGCTGTGCCAGATATTGATGTGTTTATTTGGTCATGAAGCTTGTGTTGGGCCACTGTTTGATGATTTCCCTTGGTTATTGCATAGTGATCTCCAGAGGATTGAGTGCTAGCCTTCAGAGAAAGTGGCTTCTAGGTCAGTTCCAGTTCCATTGCTTCAAATCTGGTCTCCAAAGTATGCCCTGTCTTCAGCAATAGGGTTTTAACTTCAAGTTCTGGGCAGCAGTCAAAGGCTGTGACAAGAGCCTGAATAATTCTGGGATCTCTTAGACTACTCTGGCTATCAACTCAAACGAAGGGTTTCAGCTGTCTGTGACAGTTTCTTGTTATGTAGCCTTCAGCTATGCAAATGGACTCATGTAGAGATATTTTTGTGGAGTTTGTCATTAGATTGTTAGATTAATGATTGCCATTTAAACTAGCTAGGCACTATATATCTCTTCTCTTCCTCTTTCTCTGCCCCTAACATTCCCTCCATGCCTCCCCCATTTTAAATGACCCCATATTCCCCATTCTCCTTGATGATGCCAGTCTCCTATGGCCCCACCTCTCTTGAACAACATCTTTCACTTTATTCCCATAATTCCTTTTATAACTCTCCACTCCTTTTCCCTTTAAAGACACCCCATTTTATTTCTCCCTTAGTAATACCTGCCTCCCACCATTCTTCTCTCTTACTTTACTTCTTCCCTCTTATCTCTCTGGTTCCTTTCCATTTTCCTTATTACTGATGTTAAATCAGGATAAATATTCACATATAAGGATATTGTGTTAGGAACCACAAATGAGAGAGAATGTATATTGATTGTTTTCTGATTCTGTGTTACTTCATGTAACATAAAAGTTTCTACTTCCATCCATTCACCTGAAAATCCCATGACTTCATCTTACTTTATCACTGAGAAGTCCACTGTGTAACTGTTCCACATTTTTTTATCCACTTGTCAGTTGAGGGACACTTATGTTACTTCCATTCTGTAGCTATTGTGAAAAGAGCAGCAACAAACATGGATGAACAAGATTTCTGCAATAAGATGAGTCTTTTCTTTATAAGCTAAGCAATAGTATAACCGCATCAAATGGTAGGCTCATTTTTAGTTTTTCCAAGTGTTCTCCATATTGCTTTCCATAGTGTTTGCACAAGTTTACAATCCCACCATCAATGAATGAGCATTCCACTGCCCACATTTTGTAACATGCCACTTTAATGAAAATGTTAATCATTTCTAGGAGTTTTCTGTTGAAAGGTTTGGTTTCTGTTTCATAAATCCACTCTCCACACCGTGGGGGGGGGGGGATCTGGTTAATCCAGCTGGATAAACGGAAAAGTGATCTTCCATTTAGAATGATTTATTTATCTACAAAGTTACAAAGTCTCCAGGGATGCACACCCTGCTTGCCGGCTGGCGGCTGGCTCCATAGATTGCAACTGCTGCGCTCTGGGAGCAGGGCTCTCAGTTTATTTCACTCACGAGATTCTTGGATGGCGGGGGCGTGGCACACTGCTTCCTGGGTTCCTGGCTGTCTGAGTGGGCCTGGGAAGGGGCATTTTCACGTGGATCTTAGCAACCTCCACTTCTCTCACCAGCTCAAGGCCATGATGATTCCACCTACTCCCGCCTCCCTCCTCCCTTATTGGTCAGAGAGCGGGACTTGCCATAGAATGAACCAATAGGAAACAAAAACTGCAGAGAGACAGTGTCTATGACTCTACAATCCACCCCTTCTCTCTGGAAAACACACTGGACATAACAATATAGCAACAGCCATAAGGGAAACAGTAACCTTCACATAGACCATCATAAACACAACTGTTTAGACAGTTATATTCACCTCACAAACAATCACAGTAGTTTCTCTGCTGGGGCCTATAACTTCCTTTAACATTATTGGGAGTCAACCTGCTTTTCCTTCCATATCAGACATGTGTTCCATCCCTAATGAGCGAGCTTTAAAGCCAATCACGAATAGGCTGGGGTTGCACTTCTCAGACGGCTCCATCACCCCTGCAGGGCATCTGACAATGAAGCATGCAAGATCAGTAGCTCTTTCAGGACCATTCTCCCATGGCAGTCTGCATAGCGCCCTCTAGTACTATGAATCCCAGCCGTCCATTTGTAGGGAGTCTTTGGCTTAGTTATTTTTGAAATATGTGTATTGATTCCTGTCATATTAAATTCTGTTTGCATCTTTGGTCTAACTTTGTGGTTCCCTGTTATACCTTTATTTAGTTTCTTTCTGTTGAACCTTTGCTATAGTCATTCCTTCCCTTAACTCTTTGTGTTACTTCAAGTATTCTCTGAAGGACTGGATTTTCTGAAGAAGACTTCTTTCAGTCAATTCATGTCTTGGGAGATTTATCTTTCTCTTTAAACTATAATAGACTTTTTTGTTAAGTAAAGTATTTTAGGTTGTCATCTATGGTCATCTAGAACAGGGAATACTGGGTTCATGACACATTATTTGGGGTTTTCATATTATTATTTTTTCATTGTGATCTTTGCATGTGGATTTCTTTTGTTGTTTGTGATTCTGATGTGGGACTCATGTCTGCCTTTATTGAGGTGTTTGTAAACTTGATGTGACTTGGGTGTTTTCTTATTGGGCATAAAAACCTGGTTAGTCAAGGATTCAGTTTCTCTCTTCTCATTTTATAATGGAAATAAACAAATGGCTCTATTCCATCTGCTCCAGAGTTCCCTCAGAGGCAGATGTTAGGTGATATCAGATATGCTCAGGCTCTTTCTTAAGGTCTGGATCCCTTTCACAAGTAGTTACAGCAAAATTTGGGGAAATTGCTAGGCAGAGGCTGAATCCAGGCTTTCTCAGTCAGTCTTGGCCCCTACAAAAGGACACAGAACTCTAGAGCTGCATCAGTGGGGGCGGGGCTCTATATGTTACCAATATAGGCAGATAGATGGGCATGGTGCAATTTGGAGAGCTCACAGCCCACTAGAAGCAAGAGGGTAGTCCAGAGATCTGGAGGGTTAAGTGCAAGAGTGTGCCTGTGCCCAAGGCTGGATGGAGAACAGGATGTGTTGTGGGGGAGTTTGAAGTTGCTGCTGTGGTAATGAAATGGAGATGCAGTGGGGAGGACCAGATATTCCAAGGAAGAAGGCTGGTTTCTGGAATCCAAGGCAAGTTGTGGGTGAGGACTGCCACGGTAGAAGGGTAATCTCAGGAATGTAATGGCAAGTTGAGGGTGGGAACAGCCCGTGAAGGCTCTAATGTACTAGACTGAAAAATTGAGCAAGTCTGAGTACAGGATTCAGGACACAATGGATCGGACTGGACTAAGAAAGTAGTCTTGAGATCTGGAGTGCTAAGAGCAGAAATGGCCTGTGCCCAGGGCTAACAATAAAAGGAAGTAGAGCAGGGGCAGGATGGAGTTGCTCAGGTGGGAGTGCAGTGGAAAGGCAGTAAGCAAGATCAGACTTACCAGTGAAGAAGTCTGCTCACAGAAATCCAAGGCAGATTGACAGAGAGGACATCCAAGGTAGGTGGTCCGTCTGGACTAAGAGAGTTGTCTTGGGATCTAGAGTGCCAATAATAGGACCAGGCAAGTGCCCAGACTCCCAACTTTATCCTTTTTTAGAACACTTCTGTTGACTGTTTTCTCACAGAATTTCCAATTTCCTTTCAGGTATCATTATTCATTGTTCATCCATGTTTGTGTGTGTGACAGGGTCTTCCATAGTCCCAGGCAACTTGGAACTCATTATGTTGACTAGACTGGCCTTGACCTCACAGAGATCCACCTGCTTCTGCCTTCCCAGTGCTGGGATTACCATGCTCTGCATTCTGCTAATCTTTGCAACTGCTAATTGCTATTTTATTTGTAAATTTTTTGGTTTGTTTGTTTAAATCTATTCAATATACATTTTTAACTTGTTTTTCTGAGTCTTTGATAGTTCACTAATTGTAAGTCTTTCTAATTCCATCCCTTTACTCGAAAATTCATCATTTTGTTTTTCTTCATTTCTGTCTAAAACTCCTGAGCACAAGAGCATTGACATGGGGATTGCCGTATCAGACCTTAGTCTGAATTAAAGAGATATAGTCATTCAAAACCATAGTATTGACTCAAAATGACTTGTTAATCAAAGGAACAAAGCATAAGACCAAAATGTTTCCAAGTAATTGGCACCTACAAGTTGCCAAAAACACAAACTGGAGGAAAGACAGTGTCTTCAACAAATGATGCTGTAAAATTGAATCCCCAAGTGTAGAATGAAAGTACGCCAATACCTATTGCCCTCCACAAGTTAAGTCCAATGGATTAAAGGCTTCAAAGTGAAGACTGAAATGCTAAAATATAGATAGTACCTTAGAAGATATAGGTGTTGGAAAGGATTTCTAAATTTGGCATTGGTCGCTCAGAAATTAAAGCCAATAATTGGTAAAGGACACCTCATTAAACTCACAAGCTTCCTTATAGCAAACGAAGCACTAGAGTGAAGAGGACGCCTGTTCAGTCGGAGAAAATTTTCACTAGCTCTTCTTCCAACAGAGGGTTAAAATCCAGAATATATAAAGAAATAAAAAAACAAAGAAGCAAGAAAACATATGACATGAACCAGTACAGAAAAATTTTGGACAAACCCAGTTTCCTTAGGACTTCTTCACATGTGATACCAAATTATAAATACTCACATTTATTTCAAACTTTATATCTATTCTTAGCTATAATTACTAACCACCTAGATTTTACTTTTTCAGTCAATGGTAGTGAGTTCTAAGGGAGACAGATAAAAATCTAAAGCTACAGTGCATAATGTAAGGTCGGCCTTATCCAGGTCACCTGCTATTAGGAATAATAGAGTGGCATTCCACTCTAAACAGGCTTGACAGGAGCTTCTGCCTTGCACCTGGAGATAACCTGCACCAAGATGATCCATCCGAAGACAGATTACTATTGGCTGCAGTTGGGAACCACCCCATCAGGCGACTGGCTAAACAAAACTCATGAAACCCCTTGCACTTTCTTGAATAAAAAAGTTTTGCTGTGGTTCACCTTCTGCATGCTTCCACCAAGATCCTGGGCTCTGTGTGTTGACTCCATGTCTCTCACCCCTTCACTGCAGAGAGCCTGCATCCCAGTAGGGCCAGCACAGGGCAGAAAGACATCAACATAAAACTAACAACAAAATTACAACTCCTAGCCACATCCCTAAATATTCATTCTGGATATGATGTACATTTTTTGTTAAAACAATAATGTATGAGCTATGGATCTGAATGGAAATCACACAAAGAAGAGAGAGCAATGGCTTAGAAACACTTTAAAAGTGTTCAACATCCTTAATAATCAGAGAAATGCAAATCAAAAGGACTTTAAGATTTCTTCCAACCCCAGTCAGAATGTCTATGAATAAGTGAAAACATGACACCAGATGCTGGTGGCAATGCAGGGAAAGCAAAGCTCATCCCCTTATGGTGGGAGGACAAACTGGTACAATCACTGAGGAAACCAATATGGAGAACTCACAAAAATGAAAATTAATCTATCCTATGATCTGGTCAAACTACACAATGGATTTATTCTACTGCAGAGATTCGTGCACAGTCATGTTTGTTGCTGTTCTTTTCACAGTAGCTAAGAAATGCAGACAAACTAAATTTCCTCAACTGATGAAGGGATAATGAAACTGAGGCACATTTACACAACAATACTATCAACAGTAAAGTAAAATTAATTCCAATAACTTTGGATTTTTACAGCTTTGTTCTTTTCAGGTTTTTAAAGACTTTTGCACATTAGTTGAAGGAAAAATAAAATGGCAGTACCACAGTTATTTTCTATAGACTTTAGTCCTTTCACCTAGGATGAATGTTTTCACTGTTAATAAGTATATTGTCATCTGTTCACTTGTCATTGTACATTCATTGCATTACAGGAAGGTGGGACAGAACTTTACATGTATACATGCACTTTTTTGCCAGTTCTTCACTGTGTGACTTAGAGATTTAAGGCTATAGTAAAATAAGGATACTATAAATATAACTGTAAAACAGTGAGAGAAATATGAAATTTTGATAAATGTATATTGAAGCATAAATTCATAGGCAGGATGGAATAGATATGTTAAATGATATCCGTAAAACAGTGATTTAGTGAGGAAATTATTGTTACATCGTTGTTATCAAATAGAAGACAACGCCATGAGAAATGCTTAAACTCATTATTACTCTCTCATACATTAAGAAAGGGACCCTCTTTCCTTCTAGCTACCAGAACGAAGAAAGGGTTTTTCTGACACCAAGATAATAAACATTCATCAGGGATATTGTAGATTCTGTTGCAGAATATGCAAAATTAAATGATTACTATAATGACAGTAGCAATTCCTTATTTTCATACTGCATATAAAATTGTGATTACATTATAACCGTTAAGTGTGCAATTGCATTATGTCTGGAAAACATGTTGCATACATTGACTAAAATGTTTTAGTCACAACTACTCAAAATTTGGAGAATAATGGTGGGGAACACCATTAATCATGGCATGGCACTTGGGAGGTAGAGGCAAGAGGATCTCTATGAAATCAATGCAACCCTGGGTCTAGTGAGTCCGAGGCCACCTGTGTCTACCTGTCTCAATAGTCCAAAACATGTCTAGTATAATCAAATTTGGAGTATCTAAGCCATAAATGGAATATTTATATCTCCTGTCCCAACACTAGGAAACATTACAAAACATAGGGAAGAAATAAGTTGGGGAAGAGGGCTATGAAAAAGTGTGTTTATACAGAGTGGCAGTTTATATATAGGTATATGCACAGGACTGAGTGAAATGAATAAATATAAATTTGCATTATTTTAGTGAAAATGATTTTATAATCATTCCTTAGTTATTAATTAATAAATCAGTAATCATAATCAAATACTGTTGCTATGTTCTGAGAGTAGTAGTACATATACATGTAATATATATGGAAGGTCAGTGTAAAGTTCAGGTCCCTTGTAATCTGTGGTGTTTTTCAGATTTGAAAAATCACTTCCATGCATCAGTTAAATAAGTTTTCAAGATAGACGTTTTCTTAGTGGTGAATTACACTTTGAATTTTATTCTTAAGTCTATCTTTTTAATACTAAAAAGCAAAAATAACTGGGAAAAGCAAAACCACAAACTAAGATGCACCAAATCACCCATATTGTCTGAAAATGATCAGTACAAAAGGAAGGATTCTCATGCAAAATTTGGTGTTTTTAGAGCAGGTGGTTAGGGAAGAAAATATGCTAGTGTTACTAGAATAGTGATGAGTTCACAATGTTGTTTCAGAAAAATTAAATGTTTTAATTGAGTAAAAAGTGTGCATTCCAACTATTCCAGATCCAGGTAAGGGTGAAATATAAATTTTTTATGTTAGTACTGCTGCTGCTGCATTAACAAGAGAACTGCTCTGTTCTTGTCTCTCAGTTACTTAAGATCGAATTGTTGGCTTGGCATCTCCGATCATCCAGGTGGCTGAATGCCAGATTAGCAATATTGTGAACCTGGGTCTTTTAGCTTGGGGTAGTGTTGTTGGCAGGAGTCTCTATTGCACTTAATTTAATTAGATGAGCCTTGCATTGTTGAAACTGCTGAACACAGTGCTTCTGACTGAGCTGAGGAAGAATTTAATTTATTAGACCTTTGAAGTTGAGCAGTAGAATTGCTTTTGTAGTGTTTCACAGCAGCTTCAATGTTTTGAATATAAATTCTGCATCCTAAGAAAGGCAATATTTCAGGATCTGCCCTGTGTTTATTGCTGATGCAGTGGGCATTGTTCTTGGAAGCTTTGTACTGTATTATGATCGCCGTTTCTATTGGATTGAGAGATGGAGTACAATTCTCCTTTGTTATTTCACAAAGAAATATGGTGTCCTGATGGGACTCATGTGCCAGGATTAAGGAAGGTAAATTTTATTTCACTACTGTTATAGTCTGTGATATGAACATTCCATTTCACTGCAGCAGACTCTTATATAAGAGAAAGGACAAATTTCTCCAGAAACAGGAGCTGTTAAACATCTTATAAATTAAATTCTAAAAGGAAACATTTAGAAGAAATACAATTAATTTTTATTGAGCAACTGCCTCATGCTTAGCACAGAATAGACAAAGCATACAGAAAAAAAAGAAAATTGAATGCTTGGTACAAAAGAGGAGATAAAGGAAAGAAAAAAACGTTTTCAATATGCTTGCTCAGCACATAATAGAAATGTAAGTAAAACAAACAATATTTTTGGACTCTGTGTAAAGAGTAAAATGACAATTTTAAATCTTATTATAAACACAAAATAAAAAAATTAAAATTATATAGCTTTTGTAAGAAGATATTTTCTTTTAATTAGTTATGTAATTAATTTTTACTTTAAGTGTACGAGTGTTTGGCCTGCATGGGTTTGTAAGGCCCTCAGAGATAAGAAGAGGGTATCAGATTCCCTGGAACTGGAGTTAAGGACAGTTGTTAGATGTCGTGGGATACTAGAAATCAAACTCTGGTCTTTTGCACAGGAGTCAGTTCTCTTAACCCCGATCCACCTCAAGCCCTCCCTCCTTTTTTTTAAAAGACTGAAAGTAGCCTGTTCTCTCCACTCCTTAGAATTTGTCATCTTTCTGCATTCTGACTTTAATATTTCTAGGAATCGAATTTTCGGGAAAGACTTCTGAAGAAGGAAAGCTCTTCGTGGACAGGCCCATTTTACTACTGACGAGCAGGCGCTGAAACTACTTTAGCAGCTTTGGCTGTTTATTCAAAGTGTTTGGTGCCAGTGGCCTGAAGACTCAACTATATCACAGTTTGGGTTTCATCACAGTTCACCAATGCAGAGCATGCCTCAGTTACCATGAGAGATATGAACGAGAGTCCCTGAATGTGTTCTAGATCCATATGGACCATGCAGGCAAGTCTGCTTAGGACACCAGACAGGGTGCTTTGGGGGCCCATGGGAGTGATTGCAGTTACTCTAGTGGTGGTAGGGACCAACACAATGGAAGTGACACATATGACAGTACATCTGGAGTGTATGGATAAGGATATAGACAGTCCAGAGACTACAGTGGCAGGAGCCAGGGTGGCTATAATTACTACTCAGGAGAAAATTACAGAGACAATTACAGCACCTAAACGAGGGATGAGTGCTTAGTACACACAAGGAGTAACATTTTTGGCCTAGATTGGTCCATCCAAATTTCTGAATTCATGAACATTTTTGGAGTTGCAATGAAACATCATTAAGTACATTCAACTATGCTTTCGAACTGAACACTCAGAATAGCTTGTTAAAGACCTTGTAGACAGCTCCATGTGATGTTCTTTAAACCTTTTTCCCTTGGGGCTGGAGAGATGGCTCAGAGGTTAAGAACACAGGCTGCTTTTAATTCAGATTTAGTTCTCAGCACCCACATGGTCATTGACAAGCATCCATAACTACAGTTCCAGGAGATAGGCCACCTTCTAGCCTCTGTGGGCATTGAACACACAGGTGTACTTTACATACACAGGCAAAACACACACACAGAAAATAATATTTTTAATTTTTTTAAGGAAGAGGCAGAAACAAAGACCACAGAGATCACAAAAACCCAGTGATTACAAACTTCTTTGCTCACCCTCTCATCTCAGAAACCTGCCTGTATGTCCAGGGCAATAGCATTGTCACTTGACACCTGTAAATCTATAATTAGAATAAACTCTTTGAGTACTCTTTGTTTGCTTATATAAGAAGCAAACCGAGTGACACAATTTTAGACATTATTAGGATTTCAGATTTAATTTTAGAATAATGGAATGCCATTGAAGTATTAGGCAATATAATGTGACTCTCATTTTTAAAAATCACTCTACCAACAAGTAGAGTGTATCATATGGGTTCATCAGTTTTTAATAAATATATCACATTTATTAATTGTTAATAATAAAGGAAATTGTGTGTGTTAGTTGAGAGAACAATAAAATTGATTTGAGATATCAGCTCCCACATATACCTGGCCTTGCTGTTCAGACAACTATAATCCCTGCATAACGATGGTTAAATACAGGAGGAATTCAGGGACTTGCTGATCACCAGCTTAGGACGAGGTTCAGTCATAGACTTTATCTCAAGGGAATAAGTTGGAGAGCATTACAATCAACATCTTCCTCTGGCCACAACATATACTTGTAGATACACACAAACTGCCACCTCCATATGTTTATACAGTACACTAATATACATGCAACCACATATACACACGCAAAGAAAAAGGCAGAAGTTAGGCAGTGTGAAGGGGGCTAAAACATTAGGATTGCTGTTTTTAATCCAGCCTGAAATACCCAGTGAGATCTGGAGATAAAGTAGAATTGTAAGGAATATCATTTAAATTATTACATCTATTAGTAGTTGTATCTTGTATTTTAGTAACTTCTTTTGTATTTACCAAGAAATTTTGGCTGGAAGAGTGAAAGGAAGAAACCATCAGAGAACTGGGGGATGATTATGTGGGATGTGTCACACTTAAGGATGATGGGATTACTCTAGAGGACGGAGTGTGATCATGAAAATTATGACTAGGAATCAGTAAGTGCTATCACATATAAATTAAGGATTTTAGAAGATGAATGTCATAAAATGGAGTGTTCTAGTCTCTCAGTTTTGTGAGTCTCAAAAAAGTAGAATTTTGAAGTACATGGCAGAGGTTCAATGAGTTACAAACTGGAACTCTGAAACAACAGAGATAACACAAGTGTGTTTTCTCTAACCATGATGAACAAAGAGAGGAAGAGTCAGTGAGACACACACGTGCAAAGAAAACTGAGTGTGTGGACAGAGACACTGAGCATAAAATGGAAGCTTCACAGTCCTTGGGATGCATGGTCACATCAGAATAAAAGGAAAAATATTTACCTCTAAACAAAAAAGAGGAGGAACAATAAGTTTAACACATGATGGGATGCAAAATACTCCTAATTTGAACATATTTGAGGGACAGGCATCTGCCTTTAACAGGGACAGGCAAACAAATAAAATTATTAACATAAAATTCCATACCCAGAAAGGGAGAGATGACAGCGTTTAAGAACAATTATTCTTTCAGAGGACCTGGGTTCTATTCCCAGCACCCACTTGACAACTAACAACTCTCCATAACTCCAGTTCCAGGGAATCTCACAACACAGGTACACTTACAGACATGCAGGAAATACACTCATACAGGTACATAAACATATATATATATATGTATATATATATATATTTCCATAAACATTAATTCATGGGTGGTATTCATTTTGTATATGGTAGCTTACAAAAGGGTCCACATTTTATGTCTTTAGGTGTTGTAAACTTTAAGTAATGTCAGAGTGATTCATGAGAGAGACGCAAATGCTCAATTCATGATTCTTCATCAGAGAAGAAATGAAGATAGAAAAGGGAGGGATCCCAAGAGCATCTGAGAGTGATCTCAGTGGCTCAGCCTATGTGAGTGTGCTGTATAGCCATCCCCAAAAGGAGTGAGGTGGTGACAGGACAGCGTGACAGATTTGTGGATCACATATGAGTTATAAAATTAAATATATATCTATAAGAAGATAGATAGAATCATTTGTTTTCATTTTAATTTAATTGGAAAGTAATCAAATATGAAATATATCACTTCTTTGAACCAATATTAACATAAAATCTTTCTGGAAATTCATTTTAACACACAAGCACCTAAGAAAGCATGCTTCTATTTAATATGGGGAGATTCTTGAGAACTACAGTAATTTTTTTTTAACTGTGGGAAGTAATGGTTATCTTTAGAGCCTTGGGAGTGCTTTTTGAGAGTCCTTTTTAGCAAGTCTCCTCATGGTGAGCCTTAGGTCATTCAAAATTTATGCTACCAACTCAACAGCAATGTTATCAGGATCCTGGACTCTGTGAGAATTGATAACACTCATTGATCAATGATGTATGAACTGAATCTACAACTTGTTTATTTGGCTTCACTGCCCTTCCCTGACATTTTGATTCAGATGCTTGGGATATGTGTATGAAGTCACATACCTGCTGGAGAACAATCAAATCATTTTGGTATTTTAATACTATGTAATTTGTGCAGTAGCCACTGGCTCAATTTTATCAAGAATTCAAAATCCAAGCGGCTTTGCGCAGAACATATTCGTTAAAATCCTGGGAGAATTTGTTTGAGATTTATTCATTTTGTAAAACAGTTGTCACAGATTCACTCCACATTTAAATAATGACACAGTTTGATAACTATTTCTTTTTTTCAGAGATTTTTGCCATGTCTGTAAAATTGTGTACTGCCTAATTTGAAGTAGGTCAAATATGTAGGATCTATTCATTGTTAGGATCATTGTTCTAGAAAACATTATAAATTTTACTGACCTGGATTTTCTGTTTTAGACTGATTAATTTTTACCATACTCTGCCTAAAAGCTCTCCCTCTAACAATTGTCAAAGTTTCAGTGGATTCTGGATAGATTTTGTCTTTCTGATTTTGTATATCCTCTGTCAGCAGTGTGACTGCTCAATTTACTGTTTTCTTGGTATATCAGACTTGCATGGTGTTCATACTGTTTTACTATATGAATTGCACTTTGTTTCATTAGAAGCAATTATTTTACTATACTATAGTGTATTCTAAATTTATAAGAACAATAAGAATTTTGTCAACATACAAAGTAATTGTTTCACTAAGACATTTTCATCCATACTTTGATTTTGTTTATCTTCCTCTACTCCCTTCCCTAATCACCCTTTCTCATTCTGCTGGTCCCCTGCCCTTCCCCACGGCCCTTGTCCCTTTCTGCTCCCATGTCACATGTTTTCTATTAACTTGATTTTTTTTTTTTTAGTATTCTTGATTTTTCTCTATTCCTGTGTTACACAAATCTCCCACAGATGAATGTCATACACTTAAATCTTGAGTATTTCAAGCATGGAGATTTAGTATGCTGTCTCCATGATTCAAATAGTCCTTCAATTTCCCATGAAACTCATCTTAAAAAGTACTGATAAGGCTAGGTGTGTTAATGCATTCTTTTAATTTTAATCCCAGCTCTTGGGAGGTAGAGGCAGGAAGAATTCTGTGAGTTCTGTTCTAGCCGGGCTGCATAGTGAGACCCTGTCTCATAAAAGAAAAAAAAAATCATATGAGTAACTGACAAGCTGTGTGGAAGTTCTGTCTCCTTGCGTTCATCTGCCCCTCTGGTTCTTATGCTCTTTCTGCCTCCTCTTTCTCACTGATCACTGAGCCTTGTGAGGCAAAGGTTAGAAATATGTCCTATTCAGGGATAAGCACTCTGTGACCTCTTGTTCTCTGCACACTGGTCAATTGTTTGCTTCTGTGTTATCCATCATCTGCTGAGCACAAATACTACAGCAAGATGAAAACTTAAAAAAAACACAGAATAGACATGGGAAACTGAGTGATAAATTCAACTCCCCTAAGGAACTTTTGGCAATTGATGGCTTCTAGGACAGGGACAGTCAGTGTCCTATATACTTGAGACTGTTGGTGGATCCAATGGACGGACCCACACTAAGGACATTTGGGGACACAAATCAGACAAATATATAGACAAATCTATTATATATATATATATATATATATATATATATATATAACTAGATAATATATTAGCTGCATTATAACAGCTAACTGGTACCACATGATCATAGTTTTTCAGCTCCATTACAATCTTACAAGATCACTGTCATCTAATTCAATATATTTTTATGTGAGGCATGCCTAGGTTTTAAAGCATTTAAGAAGTGCCTGGAACATGTAAGTACTCTATAAATGCCTGAAACAGATATACATACAAATGCATACATTTATTTATTTATTTTACATATTATGCTCATGATATTTACACTCATCCTTCAAAACATGCCTACTTCTGTCCCCTGTTTGACTTATTTCCTTATCTAGATCTAACCCTGGATGTTTATAATATTATATCATTTTAAAATTTGTTCTGCAATAAGTCATTGGTTTTTTTTCTGTGCTTGTTTTCAGATTGTTATTTGCTTGCATGATCTACTCACTAAATATTTATCATGCATAAACTATTTCTCACATGTGGTTGTTTCAAAATATATGGTAAACACATGCCAGAGTACTAAGCACTCAGTAATGCACAACAATTCTTAGCTTGTCACGCCATTTGTTATGATTATTTTGATTGAAGCGTCCCAACCACTCTTGCAGAAAAAAAGCTTACCACATTCACTCAATGATGATTTAAAGTCAATAAACTTTTGGTCAGTCAGTATTTTGAAAAGTTCTCTCTTAGATGTGAAAAATATATTTAATTTTATGTCTTTATCATCTTAAGAAGGAGATATCTCTCAACAATGCTAATCTTTGACTATATTGGTTTTCAAAACAAAATTGATCAAGGCTAAGAATAACCATAAGAAATTACACAACTGAAAATATGATCAGGTCAAATTCAAAGAAACTGGTTGTGGCCGAACAAGGTAAGTGCAAAGAGCTATAGAAAACCAGAACGGAACAGTGGAATAAATCTTTGTGTTTGCTAGAAGCATGATGTGTTGTGAAGAGGGAATATTGATTGGGATGGAAACCCCTGTGGACATCACACTCAATACAACGAAGTCTTCACTCCCCACTAGAAAAGGCCCTTTATTCTCTAGGTATCCTTAAATAGAAAGGGAAGTTTTGATGACATATATATGCAAACTAGAAACATAAAAATGATGGCTAAATATGTTAGCTTAAACAGAAGATTTTGTTGTGTTTTCTTTGGGGGGGGTTGTTGATTTTGGTTTTGATTGATTTTGTTGATATTTGAGTCTGAGTCTTAAATAGCATATATGTCCTGGAACTCTCTATGTGGACCAGACTGACTTCTGTATCACAAAGATTCACTTGTTTCTGCTTCCGGAGTGCTGGGATTAAAGGAATGTACAGCCATGAAAATGTGAGATTTAATTTTTTATGGAATTACTATCTATTTCATACAGTACATCTCAACCAGTCTTAATCATCTTTCTATCCCCTTCCAGACTGGCTTCCCATAGGCCCCCAACCAGAATTCATATATTCTTTCATCTGCATTAAGGTGTATTGTGTCAAGTCAGTGTTCCCAAAGGTTCCTTAGTGCAGGATCATCTACTGAGGTGTAGTCAGCCTATCCTGAGTCACTCACTTTTGGAAGATTATCTCATCATCACCCAACCATAATCAGTTTCCAATATTTCTTCAGCAAATGTTGTGGTCTGGTACCTATTTCTACAGTTCCATGCTATTTTTATTTATTTATTGGTGCTTTTGAGACAGGGCATTCCTGTAGTCCCAGCACACATGGGACTCGCTATGTGGAGCAGTATGGCCTTGAATTCACAGAGATCAGCCTGCCTCTGCCTTCTGAGTGCTGTGATTACAGACATGTGTCACTAAGACCAGTTCTATGCTATTTTTAAAGCATGAAGCAATCATATTAAATATCATAAATTTGTTTAGAATATACTAGCAAATTCAATAAATTTTAAGAAACATACTGTAATCAATTTTACTTTATAATTAGCTGTATGTACTATAGGTTATATAAAATAAAATGTTCATTGACATATTTGTTTAATGACTACAAATAATAAAAGTACATTAATGATAACTAGGACACAATGTTGCCCCATAGGCTGATGACTGCCTGGAACTAACTATGTAGACTATGTAGACCAGGCTGGCCTGGATCTCACAGGAATCTAGGTTCATTTGCCTCCTGTTTGCTTGGATTAAAGATATACAATATCATTACTGTTTTTTTTTTTTAATTTGGGTTTTTTTTTCTGGTTTTTCTTTTGTGTGTATGAGACAAAGCCTTGTGTAATCCAGTTAGTCTTGAACTCACTGTTTAGCTAAGAATGACCTTGAACTCTTGATCTATCCTCTTTTACCTCTTAAGTTCTGGGTTATAGGCATGGGCACAATTCTTGGGTCTAAAGGCTTAAGTAGGGATCAGGATGTTAGGATGAGTAAACCTATGGATGATAAAAATATACAATATATATTTGTTTTTTTTAGAAGTATTTGAGTGGAAATACCATACACGGGTGTACTATATTGTTCCCAGAAGATATTGTTTATTAAATGAAACTCTCGGGGAAAAATATTAGATGCCTCCATTCAAGGCATTGGCCAATAAGTCCCCAGAAGCACCCAAATAATACAGGCTGTCAACGTTATTCTTGATTGCGCACCATATGTAAATGATAGGATCCTATAGCTGAAGACATCACTCATTAGATGTAGGATAAAGCAAATCAATTTCAAACTGACCAAGAAAAGTTCTTCTGAAGGACTAGCTTACGTATTGCCGGAAGAAGGTGCTATACAGGCTGCTGGAAAAGACAAGACCTCAGTGGTCTGACTCAGCACTGATCTCACGCTTTAAAATTGACCTGCTGCTCTAAGAGTGGAATGACAGTTTGGGTATAGACAGCCACGTTCTGGTTCCATATGAGGCCTGTTCCACAGAAAGAATTTCATGCCTGGTACTATAAAAATGATGAAAATTCCATGGCTGAGGAGATCAGAGGCCATAGGTTGCTGCCTACTGTTGTTTAACTGAATAATCACACTATCAAATTGCATTGTAAGAATTTATATTTGTACCCATAGACTTGTGCGGCTCTCAGCTTTGGTCAGAGAGTCCCTATTATTAGTGGATAGTGGTTAATGCAGAGACTAATGACTGGCAATTGACAAGTGTAAATAACTCTAAGTGTTCCCTTGTGGGTCATCTATATCATCCTCCCACCATACACCATTCAGGGAACTTCCTGGAAGTGAGGATGTGAAGAATGCATGAGTTGGCAAATGAGAACGAAATCTATGAAACACTGACTTCTAGACATGACATAACATGACATGACTGTTGCACATATCTACTCAGCAGCTGTGGTTACATGCACAAACCTGAACAAGATCAAGCCATTCAAATTCCAGTGTGAATGCAGGAGGGGAAGCCCAAGGCTCTGTCTCTAATTGAGAAGCTATTGGCAGTTGTTGTCTGCTGAAGACCGGGGAGTCTTTCTCCTTTGGAGATGTGGTTGCTGGTAGTTTGTTCATCCTTGAGTGGATGGCCACACACCCATGTGCTTATGGGCAGCAATAACTGGATGTGGGGATTACTAATATCAAGACATAAATAACTTAAATACGCTGTGAAGCTTGAAGGAAAATGGAATGAAGGCAATATGAGGAGTTGGATGGAGGTAGTGGTAGAAGGATATGATATACATTAGGCAAATGAAAAAAATTCCAAATATTTAAAAAAATCATTTATAAAGTATCTGAAAATGTCTGAGGGCACAGTAATTGGATTTCTAGCTTCAGCCATCTTTGCAAAAGTGAAAAAAATCACATCTGATATTAGCTATGGAAATCCATAAGACAAGCGAAATGTAAAATAAATGATCATTTACAAAATGCATCATATAAATAATTAGTGCATAAATCCTACCAACTAATAAATAGAAATTAATTACTCAGACTTCATTTTTCTGATTCCATAAATTTTATTCTTGATTTTATGAATTTATAATAAATTTATTTACTTATTATGTGGAGAAATTTCCCCATCAGATTGAGTAGTGGCCATGTCTATGAGACTTTTTTTAATTGGTAATTGATTGAAGAGGACTCAGGCCACTGGGGGTAGTGCCATCCATCGGCAGGTAGGCCTGGCCTGTGTAGAGCCACTGAGAAAAACAGTGGGAGTAAGGCAATGAGCAGCCTTCCTCCATCAGTTTTGCTTCAGATTCCTATGTTGAGTGCCTTTTTAGGGTCCTCTTAATCACAGACTATGAGATCTACAAAAATTAAACCATTTTCTCCTCAAGTGTTTTTGATCTGAGTGTTTTTTTTTCAGCAATAGAAAGTGACCAAGACACTGACTTTTTCAAGAAACCCTTAAATAACTTACCATATCTTTGAAATTGTTTCTATTTTGTATTTTTATGCTGCTTTAATTGCAATGTTTAGGTAATTGATTTTTGTAATTTATTTATTTGTTTATTTTTATTAATTGAGTTTTATACATTACATACAGCACTTCTAACTAACATTTAGACACGCTCCCCATTAATAGCCCCCAATCCCTACCAGACCTCATACATTCCTTCATGCATGTTAAGTCCTATCTACTCAAGCATTTCTGCCTAGGTGTCTGTTAGTGAAGATTTATCCACTGGAATTTGGTTGGAATATCTAGAGATCATATGTAAGACATACTCTTCCTCTCCCTGTAGTAATCAATCTCCAATAGTTCTCAGTCTAGGTCTTACCTGCCACCAATTTCTATCCATTCCACTCTGGCACCTTGTCTAATTTGAATTGGCATGGATCCAGTGTTCAAAGCCATCACTGACATAATTTCACGTGTGAAAACTTCCAGTAGCCTGAAAGCCTCTGCTTCCCTAAGTAGAACTAGCACTGGCTCTTATAATCTTTTCAATCCTCCTTCCACAATGATCCCTGAACCATAGGTGGATGAAGTCCAATATAGGAGCCCTATCCACGGATACATACTCTGCAGTCTCCTATCCTATAAAACTTTGCCAGTTGTGGCCTTCTGTATACATAGCACTATACTTCTTAAGGAAGCTTAACTGGTGAGAGGTGAGGGAGTCTTTAGTTTTCTCTCTATCCATCATTCTACTGTGTTCGGAGTCTTAGGTATAGAACTTCAGATGTGGGTGTATAACCTAGGTCTTGACATCTCTCAGATGGACATTCTGTGTTTTTGACCAGTTGTGGAATTCTGCTATAGCTTCCATCTCTTTGAAGCTTCTTTGATGAATGGTGTACTGTATGATTGTCTGTATATATAAGGATCCATATTTAGCGTATGGTATGAAATTTCATTTCTCTATACATATCACAGGATAAGGTTCTCTATAGGATATATATCCCATCCAACCCAGTGTATTTGGCTCAGTTTACAATGCTGCCCATGGGTTCATTCCCATTGAGAAGGTTTTAAGTCCAAGAGATAAACTGATGATTGACTCCAGATGACAATGCTACTAATGCACCAATAGAGGTACTTTGATGTGCTGGTTGCTATGGTTATTAGAATTTAGGGTTGGACCATTGGTTAATTTTCCTGTTTAGAAGATTGCTCGTTATCATCTAGCATTATGGTAGCTAAATTTCAGATAGAAGGTTTCTAGACCCATTGCTGAGTCCTGTATCAGAAGTATGTTCTGTTTTCAACAGTAGAATATTCTGCGGGTAACAAAGAACTTTGGGAATAGCCTGTATTATTTTGGGAGTCTCTTGGAAAACTCTCACCAACCACACAGAGGGAGGTACCTCCTATCTAGCACTGCATTCTTTGTATATAGATGCACTGCTGCTTACACAGTTTGTGCATTTCTCAGGGGAGTTCAGTGGCATCACGTTTCCCCCTAGGTTCCCTAGCCCTCCAAGAGTCATTCATCTCTGTTCTTTTTCCTCCCACCTGACCTCCCCAACACCCACATTACTGCCATTTCCCCTTTAAACACCCACTTCCCTCCATCTCTCCTCTCCTGACTTCCCTCTCCCCTATTCTGTAATCCCCTGAATGTCTCTTCCTATTCTCTTAGGATCTCAATCTATATTAATTAAGTTGTTCAACTAGATGCTACATAGAAAAAGTCAGCTAAGCTATAAACCTGAGGTAAAGTTTGTGTGTCTCATAAAGGATAAATGTCCCCATCTTAAGGTCTAATTCAAAATGACCTTTTATTACTCAAAATTTCATCTTCTCCTTGTTCACTGCACTCATTATCATCAAGCAATCTTACTCAAATTATTCTTCCAACCAAACTCTGTAGTATGTCCCTTTGAAATAACTAGTGAAGTGTCAGATAAAGTACTAATGTCACTCAATCAGAAATCAATACATAAATACAAAAGTGTTTATCTTAGGCATCTTGTTCAAATGGACTTTATTGTATTTGAGAATAAAATCCTAAGTAATTATTTACACTGAAATGTTTAGGTCAGCTACATTATTATTGTGCTAAAACATTTAATTTTCTCTAATAAGTGTGACATTCATGCCAGAGCAGATGCTACCAGCCTGCAATCACAGCCACTAAAAAGACTGAGCAGAAGTATCACAACTTCAAGATTTGCTTGGGCTACTGAGTAAGTTCAAAGACAGCTCGAAACATAACTTTGATACCAACTTGTGTGATTTTGTATCAAAACGAACTAATTCTTACACCTTTGTTTGTTTATTGATTGGTTGGTCTTTTGAGCCAGCCCCCCTGTACCCCCAGATGGCCTGGAATTCAGTATGGATACCAGGCTGGCCTTAATCTTTATGAGATCTGCCTGCTCTGACTCCTGAGAGCTAGAATTACATCTTTATTTTGTGATACAACTTGTGATTATGCAACAAAAACAATACCTTGGCTTTTAAATTTTTGTGTATTTACGATAAAAATAGCTTATTTCAATGCATTTGAACTTTCCAAATAACAGCAAATACATTATGTATATTTGATTCATTGTAAATCAATACATGTATCTCAAATATATATGATATAATACATATTAGACAAATGTGTTATATACTTTCATGATTTATATATGAGTAAGACAGTATCTGATAATCTTCAAACTGAATTTTTTTTTGCATTTTGAATTTTATTTTCTGAAGTTTATTTTCATGGATTATCTTTAGGAGGAATATTTATGATAAATTAACAAGAATAGAGGTAAAACATAACTATAGAAATTGAAGGCCACTACAGTTGCAAAATCTCTCCAGAAAGAAGTATAAAATGTGTTATTATTAATTTACCTACCTATACGGCAAATATATGCTCTATATATGGTTATAATTAAGTTCTACATACAAAATGACTGTTACATACAGTACATAGGCATACATATATTTATTTATAAAGATCTAAATCAATGTTTCCATAGTTATCAATGTCATAAACTCACATGACTTTGATTTACATTTAGCTAAATATGGAAACCTTTCATATCCAAATCTACCTGCAGGTCTGGGTAATGTACACCTCATTGTAGCCTCATTACAGTTTTTGTTTGCTAAAAGTCTTAAGACGAACATGTGTTTCCAATATCAAATATTTTAATTCTCACCCCCCACTCCCAGAACTCTGGACTACCTTTTAACCCTGACTAGCTAAACAGTCCACAATAGATCCCTAAGTCAACACCTAGGCAGTTTCTCCACCCTTATCTTTCCTGACTCCTGATCAGCTGAACAGGCCTGCCCATCTTGAAGTCTGGTAAATCAGATGCTACTGCCCACCACATCTCTATTCCATTCCTCTGGCCCACACCCATCCTGTCCTCTGCCAGCCTTGGCCCCAATCAGACAATAATTCCTTCTTCTCAGATCTCTGGACTATCATAACCCAAACTATCTAAACTCCCTAACATAGACTCTACTGGCCTCTGATCTATCTGACACAGGCCAGCATTCGTATTAACCCGACCAACCTACCCACTACCCTGTCATACTAACCACCCAGCATCATTTAGCATCCTACAAGACCTTGAAACCCATACCAGTGTACCAACTTATCTTCCATTCCTGATAAAAACAACAAAGCTACATAAACAATTTAAACATAACCAAACTAAATTAAACAAAAACAGAGTAGAAGTTCCCACTCCAAGAAAAATCAACAAAGAACATCCATATGACCAGAAGCACAAATAATATGAAAAACCATGAGAATATGTTTGCAACAAAACCTACTACTCACTACAATAAGAACTACCTTGAGGAACCAAAAGAAGCAGAATTTAAAAGAACAGTCATGAACATGATAAAAACAACTTAAAGAAAACACAGAGAAAGAACACAAAGAGGAAAGGAATAAGCTTGTGATAGAAGCTAAAGAATATACAAATAGGCACCAGTTAGACATGACTAGAACAGAAACTCTCATAGCATATCATAGAAAGAACATGAAATATATGGAGCAAAAAGGAGCAAAAACTGTTAGAGAAAAACAAGTTACATATAAAGAAAACCCATAAAAATTACAGCTGAGTTTTCTATACAAACTATGAAAGCCAGATCCTGAACAAAAGTATTCCCAGCTCTAAATGAACATAGGTGCCAAACTCAAATACTTTATCCAGAAAAAGTATCTTTCATGTTTGAAGGGGAACAGAAAATTTTTCATGACATGAATAGGCTGAAAGAATTCATGTCCACCAAATCAGCCCTACAGAGAATACTCAAAATAATATAAGGGACCCAAGAAAGGAATGAGTATGCCCAAGAGGCTATAGAAAGAAAACAAAGAAAGGTATAATGACAGAAACACAAAGTACGGTCACAGATAAATTAAAATGAAAGAACCCAAAAGACATCTTCCAATAATAAAACTAAATATCAATGGCCTCAACTCTCATGTCAATAGACACAAACTAGCCGAATGGATCAAGAAGGCATTCTGTTGTCTTCAAGAAACTCATCTCACCTTCAAGGATAGATACTACAAATGGCCCTAAGAAGAAGTAGTTTTTACAATTGAAATATAACTCAAATTAAAACTAATCAGAACAGATAAAGAGGGTTACTTCATTCTAATGAAAGGAGTAATTGATCAAAAGGTATTAGGGTCATGAACATATATGTATCAAACTCTGGGAGCACCCAATTACATAAAACCAGTAATCTGGGACAATAAAACACAGACTAACCCCAACTCAGTAATAGTAAGTGACTTCAACATCCTACTATCCTCACTAGACAGGTCAATTGGGCAAAGAATAAACAGAGAGAAATGTCTGCAATAAATGATATCTTATGTAAAATGAACCTAAGTGTCAGCAACAGAATATTCCACCCAAGCACCAAAGAATACACTTTCTTCTCCGCAGCTCATGCAAGATTTCTAAAATTGTCCACATTCTGGGACACAAAACAAATCTCAACAAATACAAATAAAGAAATAATTCCATAAATTCTCTTAGACCATAGTGCAAAATGTTGATATTAATTGCAAAAGAAGTTCTAGTAATCACATGAGCTCTTGGAGATTAAACACACTCCTGAATAATGAATGGGTCAAAGAAGAAAGTAATAAAGAAATAAAAGTATTCTTGGAACTAAGTGAGAATGATAACACAACACAACAAAACCTCTGGGAAACATTAAAAGCAGTCCTAAAAAGGAAGTTTATAGCTCTTAATGCCTACATGAAAAAAATCAGACAGAGCACATTCAAGTGACCTATCAATATAACACAAGATTGACTCTGGATACCCATGGATAAACTAACCCTAAACCTAGTAGATGAGAAGAAATAACAAAATAACCTCTACAAAAGTAGAGGTTAATGAAATAAAAGCAAAGTAAACAATTCCACCAAAAACATCTATCTAAAAGTTGGTTATTTGAAAGGCTAAACAAGACAAAAGACCCTTAGCCCAGTTAAACAAAAGAAATAAGAGCAAATCCAAATTAACAAAATCAGAAACTAAAAGGGAAACATCACGACAGGAAAAATCCAGAACACTGTATGAGAATATTTTTAAAAATCTATACACCATTAAATTCAAAACTCTAAAAGAAATGGGTGAATGCCTAAATTCAGGGATTTAGCTACACCAAGAGAGATCGACAGCTTAGATAGATGCTTAACAATAAGGAAATTGAAACAGTAGTACAGAACCTCCTGGCTAAAAAAAGCCTAGGCCAGACGAACTCACAGAAGAATTCTACCAGAATTTCAAAGAAGATCTACAACCAATAGTGTTTAAATTGTTTTAAAAAAACAGGTGCAGAACTCCCAAACTCCTTCTATGAGGCCAGTATCACTGTAATAACCCAAATCAGGTAAAGATACAAAAAAAAAAAAAAAGGAAAACTGTAGGCCTAGATCCTTAATGAATATAGATGCAAAGATACTCAACAAAATACTCACAAGCCACGTGCTGATACACATCAAAAAGATCATCCACCATCAGCAAATTGGCATCATTCTAGAAATGTAGGGATGGTTCAATATCAATGAGTAAATAAATGTAATAAAGCAAATGAATGGACTCAAAGACAAAATCACATGGTCATCTCCACAGATGCAACAAAGTTCTTTGACAAAGTCCAAGATGTATTAATGCCAAAATTTCTAGAGAGAATTGATCTGGAGGACACATAACTCAACACAATTAAAGTTATGTACAGCACATCCATAGTCAACATCATTCTAAATGGAGAAAAACTGGAAGCACTCCCATTACAATCAGGAACCCGACAGGGCTGTCCAATATCTCCATTCTGTTTCAATATAGAACTTGAAACTATTGCAAGGGCAATAAAACAAGAGAAGGAAATCAAAGGGGTACTAAATGGAAAAGAAGAGGTCAAGTTATCTGTATTTTCAGATGATATAATATTATACTTAAGAGGTTCCAAAAATTCCACCAGAAAACAGCTAAAAATCATTAACACTTTCAGTACAGTGACAGGTTACACACTAACTTACAAAAATCAGTAGACTTTTATATCCCACTAACAACCAATCAGAAAAAGTATTGAAGTAAAACCTCCCTTTCACCTCAAAAATTATTTAGGAATAAACCTTACTAAAATCATTAGAATTTTCTACAACAAAAATTTCAAATCTTTAGAGAAACAGATAGAGAAAGACACTAGGAGATGAAAGGTCCTACCATACACATGGATTGATAGAATCAATACTGTGAAAATGACCATCTTACCAAAAGCCATCTGTAGATTCCATGCAATTTCAATCAAAATATCCATGGCATTCTTTGTGGAACTTCAAAAAATATCTGAAAATTGTTATAGAATCACAGAAAAACCCAATATCCAAAGCAATTTTGGGCAAAATGAACAATTCTAGGGGAATCATCATATTAGATCTCAAATTACATTGCACAGCTATACTCATAGAAACAGCATAGTACTGGTAGTAGACAGACGTGTAGATCAATGGAACATAAGATAAGACCTAAACATGATTACATGAAATTTCAGCCACTAGACATTTGACAAGATGCCAAGAACACACAATGGAAGAAACACAGCATTTTCAAAAGATTGCGCTGGCAAAACTGGATCTCCACCTGTAGAGGAATTAAATTGGAACCTTATCTTTCACCTTGCACAAAAGTCAAGTCCAACTAGATCAAAGAGATCACTATAAAACCTGAAACTCTGAAATTTCTAGAAGAAAACGTAGACAAGATATAGGCATTCTAAATTCCTCAGGAAGTAAGGTCAACAATCAATAAGTGGGACCCATACTAAACTACAAAGCTTCTGCACAGAAAAATAAACAATAATGTAATTGAAGAGGAAACACACTGAGTGGTAGGAAATCTTTACCAGCTACATATCCGACTGAGAAAATTAATATTCAGAATATAAAAAAGAATTCAAAAAAATAAAGAAATAGAAAGATGGGCTATAGACCTGAACAGAAAGCTCTCAAACAAATAACTAAAAATGATTAAGAAACACTTTTAAAAGTGTTCAACATCATCATTAATTAGAGAACTTCAAATAAAATGCACTTAAATTTCCATCCCACCCAAGTCAGACTCACTAAGGATGTGGAGAATGGCGAACAGTTATTCACTGCTGGCGCAAATGTAAACTCTTCCAACCACTATGGAAAATAGTATGGAAAAGTCTCAAAAAAAAACTAAAAATGAAGCTACCAGATAATCCAATCGTATCACTCCTCAGCATAACCCAAAGGAATCATTCTACTGTACAAAAACCTATACATCTATGTTTATTGCTGCTCTCTTCAAAGTACCTAAGAAATGGAAACAAATGGATAATGAAAATGTGGTACATTTACACATTGGAGTTCTACACAGCATTAAGAAAACATGAAATGTACAGGTAATGGATGGAACTAGAGAGGACAGTGTTATACTATGTGAAGGAACATATGCACAGAAAATATGTATGCTCTACCTCATTTGAGGATTGTAGCACCAATCCCCTATATGTGAGTACAGAACGTGATGTAACACCAGGAGCCAGGTAAAGAGAAAGGATACATGGAGGTAAAGGAAAAGAAAGAACTTAAAAAAGGTGATAGTAGGAACAGATGTTACCAGGAGGATATCAGATGAGGGAGGGTCACTCAGGGGATTGCACTGTTGGGGTGAGGGATGTCAGAAGAGGGAGAATGGAGGAAAGAGTGTGTTACTGGATGGAAGGGTGGGGATAATGTGTGAACTGGAACTCAGAAAGGAGAAGGGATGTCGATTGGAGGAAAAAGAGCATAGATGAATGATTCTTGGAGGATTAGAGAACTCAGAGATAAATGTGATGTCACCTAACTCCCCTGAGAAATGCACAAATACTGGGTAAACATTATTGCATCTATATACACAGGGTCTGTCTGGAAAGGAACACAGTACCAGACAGAAGGTACCTTTCTTTGTGTGGCTGGTGATAATGGTCCAAGGGACTCCCAAAATAATACAGGATACTGCCAAAGTTATTGGTTATCCCCAAGAACTAGAAGATAATATCCTACTGCTTAAGACAGGATATATCTGGGATATAGGACTCCGAGCAATGGAGCAGGAAATGACCTGGAAGCTTTCTATCTGATAATGCTAGATGATAACATGCAAACTGATAAAAGGAGAAAAATCAATCAACCCAGCACTAAATTTGAATAACTGTAACAATGGGCACAGCATATTACCTCTATTGGAGCAGCAGTAGCACTCTCATCTGGGGCCAGGGGGTAATCAACAGCCATCTAATTGGACTTGAAACCCTCTCAATGGACTTGAACTCATGGATAGCACTGTAGACTCAGTACATAAGGTTGTAGGGGACGTAGATCCCAGAGAGAATCTTATCCTGTGTGAATAGCTCATAACAATTGTTAGTGTGACTGAATCTAGAAAACTCTAGGATATACACCTCCTCTTAGTAGGCTAAAGGGATTACCTTCATTAGATTAACTTCAGTATGAAGTCTCATATTAGCTGTGGGTGGCAACATTCCATGAGCTGTGGCCTTAGACTGAATAAAAAGAAGAAAGTGAGCTTATATCTGGCATTTATTGTTCTTTGCTTCTAGAGTACAGGATGTAATAGGACTCACCATCCAGCTCCTGCTGCCATACCTCTCCTGGCTTACTATGCTGGATCCTTGAATTGTGAGCCAAATGAAAGATTTTCTTCCTTAGTTTGCTTTTGTAAGGTATTTGAACACAGTAACCAAACAGATAAATACATGAGTTTTCAAGGTTTTCTTTCATAGCTAGCATGCATTTACTCTACTTCAGCTCATGTCTCTTTTGTAAAATACAACTATATCATCTGCCTGTTAGTAATGCTTTGGAAATTAGTGAATCCTCTGATACCAAAACTCTTAGTAATGTGCATGATACACCTAAACACCATATATGTAATGGTTTAATTTTTTTTCCTACCATCCTAATAATACTCATGAGAGTGAAGAGGTAAAAAGCTATAGCACTAATGGGCACTTTACTGAATGATGTAAAAGAAAACTCTCTTTACATGCAGTTTTGGGAAAATTTTTGAATGAGTTCTCTAAATGTCATATTTTACAAGTTTTTTAAAAAATCACATCATATAAATGTTGATTAATCTGACAAACTGATTCATGTTAAAATACTAATGAATAAGAATGGCATAGCTTGAACTTGTTCCAAGAAACACATTTTCATTTAAACTGAGATCTTAATATAAATTCATGAGTATTATAGAAAAACCTTTGGCAGGCTTGGGAAGAATTATGTTGCAAGAATAATCTTCAAAAAATTCTCTGAAAATAGATGCCATTACCTGAGTCAGAATTATTATCGCTTTCCTGTTGGTAACTTCCACCAAACACAATAAATATTTATCTATTAAAAATTAGGTAATGTTAGTATCAACATAAAAGACAAAGAGAAAAACAAACCTAAGACTAGTCTATATTAAAAGAAGGGTGTGCAGTAATATGAAACCTGTATTGACATGGACCACAAGATTCAGATGATGTAGCACTAAGACACTAAACAACTCCTTTACAATATTTCAAGATTGCATTATGTGGCAATAAATTAGCTATGATAAAGTATAGTTACTATGAAATTTTACCTCATTTGCAAGTTTGATGAAATATAATTCCCTCGTTCTAGATGGAATAACACCTTTGGGAACTACCATGATCCAATAAATATGACTTCAAATTGGCCTTGGTGTACATGATCAGTATTTATTTATTTAAATGCATAATAATGATACTTTAAATTTCATAGGAAAAAAAGCAAATGGTTCCCAGGTAAAACAATTCTTGATAAGCTTTAGGATAAAATGTTATTTTCAACAAACAATTAAAATATGCGCAATAAGGTGTTAGTCTAAATAGTTGACATTTATGATTAATTACATAACATTTATAAGGTTTTAATAATACTGAAGTTTAGAAAAACAGGTAGTGTACTTGTTCTCAATGCTTAAAATCAATTTTTATTTGTTATGGAAGTCAGGGAGTCAGCCAGAAAGACAGACAGATATATTCAGAAGCTGTTTTAAGATAGATAAAGAGGATTCAACCTCCAAAAATTAAGTTACGAATACTTTAAGATTCACAATACAGGTAATTTGAAATGTCGAATTCCTTACTGCTATAAATAAATTTAAATATACTTTAAATTCTTCTTGTTAAAATACTATGCTATATAGATTTTCTATATTCTATTAATACTTAATAAATTATAAAATATTAATTACAATGTAAAAGTAGGATTTCTAGAGTTCATGCACTATTTAAGATGAGTGACTAATATTAGTTGACATTCATACAGGAAATCAATCTTTTGAATTGCGTTGGGATGTTACACTTTGTACTGAACTATATGAAGAAACTTGATCCACCTATTTAAAATTCAGTATGTGAGGCAGATATATACTGAAAAAGTAGTGCTGCTTCAAAAAAAATTACTGAATCTTTGTATATTTCCTACAGAACATCTCAATTGATCTTAGTCATCTTTATAGCCCCGTCCCCACTGACACCCTCTCTCATAGCCCCCCACCTGGAATCCATACATTCTTTCATCTGTGTTAAGGTCTATTGTGTCATTATTGTCCACAAATTTTCTACAGTGCAAGTCCATTCACTGAGGTCTAGTTAGCCTACCCAGAGTCCTTTGCTTTAAGAATATTAGCTCCAACTCATCTAACAGTATTCAGTTATCAATATTTCTTAAACAAAGTTTGGGGTCTGCTACCCGTTTCCCCAATTCCATGCTGGGTTTTTGTCTGCTTGAGTTTGCATAGGTCTTAAGCATGCTAACACCATTGCTGTAGATTCATGTGAGCAGGGTCCTAGGTAGGAGCTTGTACAATTCTATTTCCATATGGTTACACACCTCCTCACTACCTCTTATAATCTTTTGTCCACTCTTCTGCAATGGTCCCTGAGCCCTGGATGAGTGAAATTTAACATAGGAGTCCTGTCCAGGGACCCATACTCTGTAGACTCCTAATCTCCATGCCTTGGCAATTTGTGATCTTTTGTGTTACTGGCCTTCTGTTGCATGAGGAGTTTCATTAATGAGAGTTAAAAAATTCATTAGTATGCTCTTCACCCTTTGATCTCTGTTGCATTAATCTTAGGTGTAGAGGCTGTATTGTAAATGTGTTGCTTAGGTATGGACAATTCACAGACAATATGTGTATGTGACTATTTGTGGTAGTCTCCATCTGTGAAAAGAAGCGTCTTTGAGGAGTGGTGACTCAGTTACTTGACAGCAAAAATAAGGATAAATATTTTGTACTTAGTAAGAAGCTACATTATCCTATGGATGTGATAGCATTAGGGATTTATCTACCATCTGTAACCTCTTCAGCCATGTGTATTTGGTTATGAATACAATATATTACACACATGAGTTTTCTCCCATTGAATGACATTAAGACCAATTAGGTAGCCCTTGTTTGCCCCCAAATAAAAATGCTGCTACTGAGCCAGTGTTGTATGCTGTGCCAGTCTTTGATGTGGTTATTTAGTCATTAGGCTGGTGTTGGGTCATTGACTGATACGGACTACTACATCCATTCCTGTGTTTTTATTTTTTTCATGGTCTTTGCTTGAGTGTTCCAGTTCTTCAACTTTATCCTCAAGTGTGGATATTGTGTTTTTCATTTGATTCATCCTGCTGATGAGACTTTCTCTTGCAGTTTCAAATTGAATTGTAGATGTCTTAAAATTTGATATTTGTGTATTAATCACAGTTTGATTTAACATCAATATTTTTATCTCTTTTGTGAATTCACTTTTCAAATATTAATTATCTTTGTCATTTCATTCAGTCATACATTTGTAATTTTTTGAGCTTCAGTAAACTTTATTTTTATGCTCTTTGAATTCTTTAAGCTGTTTCTGTATTTTTTTTAAATCTTTGAATTCATAGGTCATGTTTTTTGTTTTTTGTTTTTTTAATTCTGTGTCTTCTGGCTATTTCTCATTGTAGAACACTATAGGACTGATGGGATTTGTTGGAACCATATTATCTTGATTTTTCACCTTATTTGTTTTTCTGGGATTGAATCAGGCATATGGACTTCTGTTGTCGTTTGTGTATCTGATATGAAATTCTAGTCCGACTTGGTTGAGTTGATGTTTGGTCTGTTTTTGCTGTTGTAGCTTGGTTATTTTGTTTTTTGAATAGGCATTAATAGTTAGTTGGTCTTTATTTTAGGTTCTCACTCTTGATCATTTATTGGAGGAGAGCTTCCAGGGTGTCTGGGATGTGAAGTGAGTAATAGACAGGACTAAGAGTGGATAGATGGTGATGGGGTGAACTGATTCCAACTAGCTCACCAGACTAGTACAGAACTGGAGCAGTGCTTTCCAGGTCTAGTCAGGAGCTCTCCAGCAGCAGGTCCTTTGTCTAGTTCCTAAGCCAGAGTACAATGATGGAGTGGGTGGGCAGCTGTTTCTGGACTGAGTCCCAAATGAAGAAGGTTCTGACTATCTAGGAAGGGTAAATGGTAGCACAAAAACAGAACATACCTGAAATAGTCCCAAGGGAAGTAAATGTCAATCAAGTGGATGAGTTACAACTAACTTACCAGGCTGTTTTCCAGCAGCTTGCCCCAGCTTAGTGTCAGAGCAGGAAGATGGTGACTGAGTGGGCACGTTTCTTTATTTTTATTTTCAGTTTTTTAAATTGACTTTTGCAGTTTTCATACTTTATAATTTGATGGAATTTAGGTCCCCTCTTCTATTCTCACCTCCTCTTATCACACACTATGCAAGTTAATGTATTCTATTATTTGTATAATACAGTCAGGAAAGTCTAATTTGTATTCTCATTGTTCTTCAATGTGGATTCATACACTGCAGCCAAATTAACCTACCAAGAATTGTATGCTTGAAAGAGACTGCCTCTCCTAACAGGCATTAGTTGTCAAAATTTCCTTAGGTTGGGTGTAGGTTTCTTACACACGTCCCCATATCTATGATGGGGTATTACCTGAATTGAGCTTGCATCAGACTTGTGCACCCTGTCAGCATTTTTATCAGTTCAGATGTTTAACTGACCAGCTACCTAGACAAATTCTGTTTTCTTCTGTCTTCTACCATCTATGGCTTGATTTCTTATTTTTTTAAAGCTAAAATCAGTTTTTTTTAAGTTATTTTCCTGAATATTGGAAATAAAATTTCTTTAAATATTAGTGGATAAGTTCCAACCACCAAAAAAGATATTTCTATAAGAAATACCAATAACTAAATGTAAGACAGTGTTCATTATTATCTGATTTAATTTGATTATCATAGAGAGAGGAAAATGGAATGCTGTTATTCAATTACATTACTGCTAAAAGCTTAGCTACATTATATTTTAAAATATAATTTACTTAAAAATATAATTTTGCTTTGAAGTACCATGAAGCCATCCTCATCATCCTGGAATATGTTTGTCATCTTGTTGACCTCTTAATTCACAATTTGAATACATCATCTTGAGTAGAATTTTGATAGCGGATTCAAGTAAAAGAAAATTTTCATTGAGAACTAATCTTAGAGCATTTGAGGTCATATGAACTAGGTCCTTGTAGTGGTTTGAATGAGAGTCTCCTCAATAGGCTCCAACTACATGGATATTTGTCCCCACTTGGGGACACTGTTTTGGGAGGTCTGAGAAGGTGAGGTCATGATGAAGGAAGCACATTACTGGGGACAGATCTAGAGAGTTCTTAAGTCTTGTCCAATTTGCAGTCTCTCTGTTTCCTATGCCAGCTTGAAGATGCTGGGTTCAGTTCTGAGCATCCTCATAACATCTCACAATCTTCTCTAACTCCAGTTCCAAGGACTGATGACCTTTTCTGGCCCCTGTAGGCAAAACACAAATATAAGTTGAAAGACATTACTCTGCATGGGTTTAATCCAATCATTTTCTCCCTAATTTTTGCTTATACTTTTGAAGAATAACTGTAAAATATATTGAAGATGCAATGCCATGAGACACTGAGAACCTTCCCCAAACAGCATTGTATTTACTTCCTAAGTAATGCAGTATCTAACACTAAAGCATAGTTGTTGGAAATGGATTAGGTTTCTTCCCATTTATCCTGGAAGTACCATATTAGTTCACAGAGTTGAATCAGAGACCTATGTCATTGAATACTCAAGTGCCTGAAAGAAAATAAGAAAGAGGGTATCAGAAGATTCCAAAGGGCATCTGAGAAGAAACTGTTACCCTGTTGAAATTAAAGGCAACTAAAAACTTCATGCTTCTTCAAGTTAGTCTGTTCCAATAGAATGAGATTTAGACACATCAGAACCATGAAATGGCACCAAAAACACTAATTTTGAATGGTCCTTCATTGGCATGCAACATACATACTGAGTTTCTCATGGATTTATCTGTATAAGTGACTTTGTGATCTCACTGTTTACTTACTTGGGCACATAAAAACTCCAGAAATAAAAGCAAAAAGAATCAAACAAAACTTAGTGGATGCACACATATAATTCAAAGGCTTAGGAGGCTAAGGCAGGAGGATTGTGACAACTGGTGATATCCTGAGCTATACTATGAGCCAGCATTACAGAGACCAAATCTATCTCATCAAAACAAAACATTTTTAGAGAATGGTTGGACAAACACATTGATCACATGAGAATGGAGTTCAAAACTGAGACTAGAAAGTACTTCAGGAGACCATTAGCATCCATGAAGTTACTAGCTTGCTTTATAGACCAAGAAACCTAATGGGGAATGCTTTATATTCTTCTGTTGCTACCTGAGGTTCAAAATTCTTTGAGCTAAGAAACTCGTGCTGGGTTGATACTTTGTTTTTTTATTTGTTTTGGTTTTGTTTTATTTTATGTGTATGATTCGTGCATATGCATATACGTATACCATACAGTGTACCATGTGCATACAATGTCCATAGAGATCAGAGGAGGGAACCAGATCCAGGGGAACTGGAGTTAGGAATGGCTGTTAGCCACAATGTGGGTTCTAAAAAACAAGTCTGGGTCCTCTGAAACAAAAACCAGTGTTCTTAACCAGATTCCTGTCTCCATTCCATAGGCTGATACTTTGATGCAGTATGGAAACTAGATTACATTGAAGAGAATACTATATAGCAACAACTAAACAAGCACTGGCCTCTAGTAAGGCCTCTTTGTATGATCTTCATAAACTAAACTGTATACAGGTAATTGAGGTTTTATTCAATATAGCAGGAAGATTTGACTGATGAATGCCTATACATTCATAACAATAATTAGATTACTTGACAATAAAGTGGAATGAGAGATTTGCACTTGGGAGCCCTCTCTTCTGTGGAATATATTAGGAACAGATTCTGACTGCATACCCTTTATGAAATCCTTGGTAACATGCATAGAAGTCAGTGATCATGGCAAATATTATGAATGCTGTCCTTAGCCATGACAATCACTACTTTCTCCACAACTGGTATCTCACTAGAAAGCTGTCAAAATCCATAAGCTAATTATTTTAGACAACATGTTTTAGACTTTCTTTCAGCTAAACTTGGCAGAATATGTGCGATTGTTTTATCATCCTGCTGTACCTAAACACAATCAGGTGTTATAGGGAGAAAAGAAGGGGACTTCTGGCTTCAAAGTGATACCATATGAAGGGAGTCTTATTTCCTATATGACTAGGACCCTGGACCAGGTCACAACTTCTGGCAGAACTAGCGAATTTAGACAGAGTAAAATGTATACTGCTTATAGCCCAGTGTTGCCACAATGTGTTACAGTATCTAGAAAGATCTAGAGAAGTCAATGTGCATATAAAATAAAAAAAAAACTTTGCCCATGTGTGAACTGAAAGATAGAAATCTGCATCGTTTTCACTTGCCCAGTTCTCCCATCTTTTTCATAGTTTTCAAGAATAACTGTTGGATGTGATAAGGATATAATAACCAGAGGTAGGGAGCTATATGGAAACATGCTAGATCTTGTTTCTGTCTTTCATAGGGAATCTAAAATCTTAAGTAAAGGCGAACTACCAGTGATAACCCAGCTTTGTTCTCTCTTCTGTGTCATTCAAAATTGTGTTCATTTAGTAACATGATCTCTGAGTTTAGATAGAGGATGAGCTGTTTGGCTGGTCCTCCTGGCTGTGATGCAAATGAAACATGTATTGAGCAAGTTTTTTTGAGCCTTGAGAAACTTGATCACAATATAGTCTAGGTTTTAATTTTTTTTATCTCTTGTTACCCATTTGGAAGTAATGCACTCATTTCATAGAACTTGAGTTTGTCAGTGGTTTTAATTGATTAGAATCAGACAAGTTGACAACCAATGTATATGTACAGCGAACATACTTTTCCACAGAATGTTTTGAAACTTTCATAGGAAATAAAGAAGATAAAGTGACAATTGAGAAGGGATGAAAACAAAGAGAGAGGATGAGTCACTTATTGAATTTCTTTTAGAAGTCTTCTAATATTCAAAGTGTGCATGGTTCCATTTGTCAGCATAGTAAGAGGGCAAACCCTGTTACAGCAAAGCAGAAATAGAACATAATGAGTCCAGTGTTGCTAAGACTGACTGGACAAAGAAGAAATCCAAGAGTTTCTTGTATTGGGTGTGATTAATTTTTTGTTGTTGGATATATGAAAAAAGAAAAGCATCATAGTTATTTTTAATATAGCATGAAACACTCTTAAGCAGATGAGTAAAGTTAATGAGGTCTCAGCACTATCTGAGTGCTGCAATTAGAGCAGAGGTTTGAGTTCTGAGGTGAATCTGCTGGTTAAAAATATATCATGGAACTGTCTGTGCTGTTATTTCAGTTATTCTAGTAATACTTGGTTACTAGCACAATTTTTCTTGTGTGAAGTTTAAAATTTTTCAAATGTCTAAAACCTAAATTTTATTCTAACAGATGCAATATAATTCTAGATATATAATGTTGAAATATAATATAATGTTAAAATATAATAACAAACAATTAGGACCATATATAGGAATATATATGTATATATACAAAATTGTTCATGATAGCATAAAGGGCTAGAAAGATGGCTCAGTAAGAAAGAACAATTATTGCTCTTGTAGAGGACCTGGGTTCATTTCTTACCATGCACATCATACAGCTCAAAACTACCTGAAATACCAGTTCCAGTGTCTATAATGCCTTTTTCTGGCCTCTGAGGCCAGCTATATGCACATGATACACATAAGCTCACACAAACTGATACATGAAATATTTTCTAAACAGTATGATAAAGTTTCTGCTTATTAAATTAGATGAATACCAGGATATATTAAACAAAGAACAAAAATCATACCTGTTGTAATAATGAAGTTACTGAATGAAAACATATGTAGTATAAGTTTTTCCCAAGGTTATTGTCCAAGATGTTTACATTGATTTTGCTTGACTGACAAGAAATCCATAAATCGAACTTGTCAACATTCTGAAGTATACATTCTGTTCATATGATCTTATGTTTTTTTATTCCATTATTATGCAAAATACATATGAATATCATAAAAATTAATTCATTTAAGTGACATGAACTAACAGTAATAGTTTTGAGATGTATAATACATTATTATTATCTACAGCATCATTTAAAGGTTTATAATAATGATTTTGAAAATGTTTTCAGTATGAAGAGATGAAAAGTGTTTGACAAGACCTATGTATTTAACCTAATTTAAGTATTTTGCAATATAAACAGGTATTAAAGAATAATAGAGAATCAGAGAAATTTACACTGTTCCATAAGCAGTTTTTATGTATCAGTCTAACAACAAATTGAGGGAGTTCAGTATTATATTAATAGTTCAAAACTGTTATTTGCATAGGTGCTTGATATAGTTCAGACCTAAATGGACATTAATTAATTGCTCAATGTAGCATCTCTATTTTGAATTGGCATTTCATTATTTGGACCAAAGATTCTTTCTGTATTATAGTCATGCTGTCCAAATGGGGACAACAGCATGATAACATAAAGGGCTCTCTACCATCATCACCTTCTGTGGGCCTGAACAAGACATAAAGGCACTGAACAGGCAGTGTGACCGCAGAGACCCTGAAGGGACAGCAGGTGTTCAGCCTGCTCTGCCTTGAGGCTATGACCTTGGCCCCATAAAGATCACCACAGATGTAAACCAAGTCTTAGGTTTCATTTCTTCACTCCTTAATTCTTGCTTATAATATGAAAAGTATCATGATACGGTATGAAAAATAAACTTTGAAATAGAAGGAATCCAGAAATTTCTTAATTATGTTTTCTTAATTATCTCAGCCATGAAATCGAAGCTCTGGAAGCATGAACATGATATAAGCACAGAATTGTGGCAAGATAAATTGTGTGACATCTATTCTGTGCTCTCTGAGGTTTAGAAAACTCAAGGGAATTGTTTATCTGCGATTGTCAGGCAATGTGGTTATCAAGGAATCATTCACTTTGACCAGAAAAATGAAGGTTGTGTGCTCTCTTCTCTTCCTGTCCTGCATGGCGCTTGGGAAGCTGTTGCGCACCTGCTCTGCGCTCTGGAGAAAGTTTCCCTTTCTCCACCCTGTAAGCCACATCAGCCTCATGATCCTCCCTCCTAAGAAAAACCCCGTCTTGAACTTTCCCAACTTTAGTAATGGCCAGACAGGCCTCGCTATAATGACCCCTGCTTTGATTTCAATAAACGAGTTGTCCACTGACACAGACTCCGGGGCGTTCTTTCCCATCATATTCTGGACCCGAGGCCCCGGACCTGTTCCCCACTGACCGTCCAAACACCTGTGTCCCCGTGATCAGAGCCCAGCACTTTAGCCTCCATCTGCTGAAAAAGTTGCTTTGGTAGCCACACTTCTGGCACAGGACTTGAAGCAATCAAGTTGGAACTAATCTGGAATCCTCCTTTCTGAAGACTACTTATCATGATATCAGAGGATATTATATAAGCTGCCAATATATAAAACCAATCATCAGTCCTAGCCACAATGTAAAACCACAGTTGCTGGCCCAGGATAGAATATTGCTATTGACATAGTAATGGCAGTTTTATCTTGGGGTAAATCAATAGCTGTCTAATTAGAATTAATGCTTGCTCATTTGAAGGGAACTCTTGTATGGTACTATAAACATAGCCAAATTCACATGGCTGGAAGGGTCATAGAACCTAGAGGAAAACCTACATATGAATTTTAGGATGTCTTTTTCTATTTCTGTGAAGAATGTCACAGAATTTTTAATTGGGATTGCATCTTGTCTCTAAATTGCTTTTGGAAGGATAGTCACTAATACTAACCTTTATCACAGCTTTCTCCAACTCCTTCTGTCTTCCTTTAGTTCTTTCTTCAAATATTTAAAACTATCCATTTTAGAGATCTTTAAAACCTTTGGTTAGGAAATGTTATGGTTTTACCATAGGTAATTCTTATCACACCAGGTGTTTACTAAGGATCCTTCGTGCACCACTTAGCACCTCAGAACTGGATCTACTGCTCTGTCAAACCTTGGAATTGTTCAAACTGTATCTCCTAAACCTTACTAATCACAAAGAGGAAGTGTAATACATATCTGCAGCTCATTATTGGGCAAAATCTCCAAAGGGAACCCCATTCAACTTCTGGAGGCTTTAATTTTCTCTGTAGCATCCTCCGCTATGGGCATCTGTACCTGAGGAACTGTAAAATATGCCTATAAGCAAAACCTTGATAGTGTCCTCTGATCAGTGAGGCTCCTCTTACACTGTGATAACCTAAAATCTCACTCAGAAAGCTGAGAATGTCTTTTGTTTATCCCTTGACATAAGGATCCTTTTTCTCAGTAATTATAGACATGTGCTAAAATTAATTCAAAATTCATCCCTTACTTAGTAAGGATGTGATTATTATCTATGATTTGGTTTAATAAAAATTCCTTAATTTCAGATAAAATATACTATGAGTATACTAATGATTCTGACACATTGTATGTTTTCTACCATTTAATTTTTTGTAGGTAACCAAAGTCTAATTATCTACAATTTAAATAATATTTTATGTATAATAATACAAGTATTCTTCTGGTGTTTCTCTTGAAAATTAGTCCACACAGATGAAATTGTTTCTTCTACTGCATAAGATATACATTGCTGTCATTTTTGCATGAAAATGTAATGGCAGGCAACCACTCTCCACTTAGAGTGAAGTCTGGCTCCTGCAGGTAAAGCACTTTCCTTATTAAAACAGTCCTTTAAGGCATTACTTAATCAAAAAAAATTGAATGTATGGAGAAACAAATCTCAAGCACTTTAATTTAATTGTTAGAGAAAATACTATATTAGCTGCTGATCCTTTGAGAAATTCAGAACAAGAGAAAATATTGCTTCTCCATAAAAGCACTGGCAACTTCCTATCAAGTCTGGAAATGCAGCACAAACTGCCATCAAACAAGTACTAATTTATCGGGTCATTAGGTAAAAAGCTGCAGCTATTTGAAGAGAGTAGTACTTTTCCATTTCAATTTGAAGTAAGACATGGTATAATAAATTAAAAGGAAAAAAATCAGATAATTGATATCTAGTTTTGAAAGTTTCTGCATTGTGGAATGCAGCTATTCACATAATGTATGAAATCAATACGTTGCTTGATAAATTGAATTAGTGTGGTTTGAGACGATGGATGTATAAATGGTTTCTCTCACCACAAGGACACATCAGTTGAAATATTTCAGTAGTGACAACAAATTAAATGGATGTCCTTGCATTTCTTTTCACAAAATGTATTTTAATCCATAAATTAAGGATATGTAACTACAAGGAAATACATGGGGATGTTTCGGAAACACTGTGTTACAAATTCCCACATATAGGGTCTGGACTGATGGTTCAACAGTAGGTTGCTTTTCCAGAGGACCTCGGTTCAATTTTGAGCATCCACATGGCATCTAACAAATGTCCTTAACTCCAGTTCTATGGAAATTTGATGCCCTCTTCTGATCTCCATGGACACTGCACTACATGGGTGTACTTACACACATTCAGACTATACATTCATACAAATACAAATAAAAATAATAATTATAATGTTTTTAAATTCCGTATTATTTTATTCAATGTCCTGAGCAAAGTTTTGAATATAATAATACTCTTTATTACATCAGATGTGAAGTTTTTAAAATAAATTTTATTATGCAGTAAAATTTTCTTTTAAAAGAAATGCTGGCTTAACATAATAATATAAGTTTTTATGAACATTTTCTCAGAAGGATAATACAAGATAGTCAATTACACGAATATACTGTTTTTTGACTGTGATTTTAAAAGGTAACTGAGAACAAGATTTTATAATCAAGAGGTCTCCCAGACCTCTGGAACTCTTGCCCAAGATGGAGACCTGGTGCCATGCCCACCTCTTCCTTCCCACCCTTCCCTGTGCTTCCACTAGACTTCCCCTCTTAAGTCATTGGTTAGTGGGCTGTCAATCACATTTGGAAGGCTGATCCTCACAGCAGAGAGGAAACTATGGCTCTATCTAACACCATCACCCATAAACTAGACTGATTGCCTTTCAGCAGTCATTGGTTGCCAATACTTCCTCAGATAGGATTGGGGTTTCTTACTCCATTTCCCTGGATCTATGCTGTAATTTTGTCTGGTTTGAGCTTATATGGTACTTGTGCATGATATCAACATTGCTGAGAGTTCATATGAGTAACTGACCAGCTGTCTAATTTGTTTCACTGTGGTCATTCACACCCTCTTTCTCTTACAATCTTCCCCCTACCCTTCCCACAATGATCCCTGAACTTTGAGAGGCAGAGGTTTGACTTAATTAATCTATGAGAAATGACAGAAGAAGAAGAAGAAGAAGAAGAAGAAGAAGAAGAGGAGGAGGAGGAGGAGGAGGGGGAGGGGGGGGGGGAGGAGGAGGGGGAGGAGGGGGAGGAGGAGGGGAGGAGGGGGGGAGGAAAAAAAAAGAAATTTGATACACAACTGAAGAAATAAATCAGTTGGCGTGCTTGCTGTGCCAGTATGAAAACATAAGTTTGATCACTAGAATCCACATAAAAAGCACACACAGTATAGGCTTGTAATACCAGCATTGGGGAGGGACAGACAGACCGATGAATCACTGGTGCCACCCAGTTAGCCCAGACTAATTGTCCAGCACCAAGCCATCAGGAAGTCTTACCTCAAAACAAAGGCGGGCCTTTTCTGAAGAATATCCGAGAGTCACCTTTATTCTCCTTATGCTTGCAAACACACACACACACAAAGACACACACACACACACACACACACACACACACACAGGTACACATGGAAAAGAATTTTGGCAGAATTATACACAGATACCATCAATTAGACCCTTGAGTGACCTGCATTTCATCCGTGAATTATTATGAGAGGTTCTGTAAATATAATTTGGATGACTACAATAAGAAGCATTTATATGGGTTTCTTGAAATATTGATACTGGCCCTGAGGCCACTGATATTTGTGAATGTATGACTTTTGCAGTGATAATTGAGGTGATAATATTTAATTGCTAAAATTATGTGCATAATCAATGAGACTCCTACTCAACTTGCAACCTTATATTTCCATCAATAATATTAAGTATAATTTTTCTATTTTAAAAATCAATCCAAAGTAGCAACAAAGTATTCATAGACTACTAACTGAAAAATTATTTTCAAGGTAATACATTTCGAAATCTAATCTAAGAATTTTGACCTTGAGGAATATTTTGATTATTTTATTTTATTTTTATTTTGGGTGTGTGCTTGCAGGTATGTATTCATATATACCATATTTGTGCCTAGTGACTACTGAGGCCAGAAGCAGACACTGGATTCCCAGGAACTGGAGTTACAGATGTTTGTGAACCACAAAACTATCCCTCTTCAAGAGCAGAAAGTATTTTTAAATATTGAACCATCATTCCAGCCTATAGTAATATTTTTAATAAATAAAGTCCTCAACAACATCTTGAATATTAGACAGTGTTAAATTTTGAATTAAATCAGATTTATTTTATTTCATTTTTAAATTTTCTTTTTTACTATTTTTTAAAATTTGTTACTGAGTTTTCATACATTTCAAAGGACAGTTCTTAATTCAACTTAGACTCCTTTGCCTATCCTTGCCTCTAACCCTCCCCCTAGCAATCAACTGATGAAAATGTGGTAAATTTCTTTTTCTTTTCCTTCCATTCTTCTTTCTTTCTTTCTTTTTTTGATGCAGGGTTTCTGTGTAGTGACAGCTGTTCTGGAATTTTATGTAGACCAGGCTGGCCTTGATCTTATAGAGATCAACCTGACTCTGCCACAGGAGTGGGGGTGATTAAAGGTATGCAACACCACACCCAGCATTTTTTGAATATTTTTGTAAGTACTATGTATGAATTAGAAGTAGGTAAGGGTATATTACTTAATAATATTTAAAGGTGTTTTATCAAATAACACCACATTTTGCAATTTCAGTTGTAATCTTCTAAGCTCAATATACAATGCATCATTTACTAATTTTAGCCAGTCTATTGAATATATATTATTGCAGATACTGTGATGATGTGTAGGGAAATGAAGACATTTAATGAGATTTTTTTACCAAGGTGATTAATAAAAATACATAAACATATCTGACACTAAGTACTTTCTCTACTCTATATACTATACTGCCTATTTAATTTTGTTGTCAACATAAAGACTGAAATAAATTATCAATTGTAAAATGCCACCTTACATCATTGATGTCTAATTTTGAGTAGAATATTAGCACTTTTCACGCCATTTCACTTATTCTACACAAAGGGATTTATAAAGATCAGCTACAGAGTAAGCAAACCAGAATAAAGAACATGGGAGGCAAAATTGAAAGAAAAGACTTGCCATGACTCCAACAAGCCACATCTGTTAATGAAATTTCAAGTCCTACTTTAAAGGAAAATATTGTTTGTATTCAAAGAATGTTTGAGTTAAATATGGCAATATGAAGTAATTGTTTTCTTATGTTCTTAGTAGCTCTGGGAGAAGAGGGAATACATGCTATCTTATGACTCTTTTTCAATTGTATTTGTTATTTGTCTTTGAAATTTTATTTGTAATTTTTGAATTTCCTTTTAGTTACAGAATGAATATGCTTCATTCCATTTAGGGTTATAGTAATAGTGCACTTGAAATAATACCCCTCTTGAAATCTCATTTCTTAGAACTTTATATACGAATCATTAGCTCCAGAAGTTTCATTCTGATTGATAAGTTATTAAACTCTATGACATTGTTGTGAAATTATAGTTTATGGATCTGAAAAAAATTACTGTGGAGATTTTAATGTCCTTTCCAGGAGATCTCAGTGACCTTTCTCTTTGCATAATGGCTATACATTTTTACTTTCATCTTGTCCCAAAGTTCATATTTTATTCTCCTTTAATGTACCTGACTTATGTTATCATTATTCTCAGATTCTTAAGTTAAATAATGATAATTCCATAGAAGACAGTAATAATTTTATAAGAAATTAAAATTTTTTCAAGGATAAAATTAATCAGGAGCCTTTGAAATCTGTCTAAAATAATTTAAATGATCTAATTTTAAATCTGACCTAATCAAGTATCTTGTATGTTACTAAATACCCAATTTCTATTGCTTAAACTTTGTCCATGAAATATATTTACTAATCTTTGCACTCTAAGTTCTCTCAGTTTAGTGTGCATTTGTTACCTTTGATTCCTCTACCCAGTGTGTTTTAATGAAAATATATAGATTTGAAATAAATGGTTGTCTCAATAAAAGAATGGAAAACAAAATTAAAAAGAACATTTTTATAAGAATAAAAGAGCAACAGGAAAATAAGATACCTGGTGGTATACAATTAAATTTTAAAAAATGACTGAAGCCAATCCCAATTTGCAATTGTTCTATGATTATCAGGCAGGGAATAACACTTTTAAATTAAGTGTTCAAGGGCTGACAAATTGACTCAGCATGTAGAGGTACTTGCTTCAAAGTGTGAAAACCTGCATTCTAGCCCTAAGACTTATACATTGGAAGGAGAGAAATGACTCTTGCAAGTTGTCTTCCAATCTCCACATGTGTTCTGTGACAGGTCTCCCCTAGAGACAAAAAAAGTCAACTTAAAAGAAATTAAATCAGTCTTCCATTTGTAAAATGGATAATATTACTATATAGTCTTTAGAGAACAAATTATAAATATCACCTTTTCATAGAAGGGAGTGCACAGTAGAGAAAGAACAGTGTATCAGAATCTGCCACCATCAACAGCAGCCCCAGACTGGGAAGTCATTGAATGCTCTGAAGTGCCTAGGTTGCTAAGAATATCAAAATAAACTTGTGTGATCATAAGATGGAATAAACTTAACTCAGAGAGAAGAGGCAGGGATCAGTTTCAATGGTTAGCAATTGCCATTTATCAAGTGTGGAAGCAAACATGAGCTGCATATACTCTGTTAGGCTTAATGTGAAAGATCGCTGTTCCTTAGCTTCCAAGAACATATCTAGCACTGAGCTCAACTACGTGCCATATGAGGCAAAGATAATAAGCCCATGCTTACAGAACACAGAGGAATATTCCAAAGAAGGTAATATAATTAGCAGCGGAACAAGGTTGTCTTTTCTTCTTCCAAAGAAATGTTCTATGCCTAAGGTAAGTGGCCACGAATCTATGCTAGTGTCTATAGACAACTGGATATTGTTTACATACTTCTCCCAGCTGCTTATCCATAGATATTTTGTATAGTTATGAAAAAAAAATGATTATTTGAAATGTTAATACGTAAGTAGATAAACTGTATTTCTGCTGAAATCGCATTTCACTATGCATTCAATATAATCTTAACTAAGAATATCTTTCAGAAAGTGACAGGTCTACCTGAAATACATATAAAGGTACCAAATAGAAGGCTCAGTATTCATGAATGCTTGCTACTTTTGCAGATGAAAGAGTTTGGGTCCTAGAACCCGTATCAAACAGTTCACAGGGACCTGTAAACACTGATCCTGGGGATTTGATGCTCTCTTCAGGCTTTTTCTTGCACAAACACATAAATGGCATGTATACACAAATACACATATACACATAAATAAAAATATAGAGAGATGACATTTATGCATCTACACTTATGTTTGTCAGCATATAGAAAAGACTTACATTAAATAAGAAAAATGTCTTAAAATATTTAAATATTCATGAAGAAAATGTAAAAATTGCTTTATTGGAAAAATCTATACTAAAATTGACAAAGCCCAGTCTTAGTAAGAACACATAGAATTTGGAGTGAAGGAGCTGAAGAGATGGTTCAGTGGTTAAGAGAAGTGGCTGTTCTTGCAGAGGACCCAGGTTTGATTCCCAGTACCCTCATGGTGGCTAACAACTGCCCTTAACTCTGGTTCTAGGGAAATCCAGTGCCCCCTTCTGACCTCTGCAGGTATTGCACAACACAGATGCAGTTACATACACACAGGCAAGACACATGTTTAATGTTTGAAATGAAGTTTGTAAATTTCTTATAAATTTAAATATGTAAATATGCATTAACATATGACCCGACAATTCCATCTTTAAATATTCACCAAGGGGAAATGAAAACAAATCAGCATAAATGCTTTTACAAGTTCATAGCAACTTGTTTTATAACTGGTACATTCTGGAAACAGATTAAATATCTATCAATAGTTAACTGGATTTACAAAAAAGTGTTTCATGTTCATTTTGATTACTGATAAACAATAAATATTAATGAACTGTTATTTGAAACGTGAATAAATCTCAAGAACATGATACTGAATGAAAAAAGCCAGACACATAAATTAATGTGTTGTATAATCCCAGTGTATAACATTCTAGAGATGCTAATACAGTTTAGGATGACTGAATACTGATAAGTGACTGCTTATTCTGGTGATGATGCTGTATCTGAAACAAAAAGCCAAAGAGAAATTTTCTAGTGATGGGAAATTGCATATATTAAATGCTTTAATGTTTACCTAGATGTACAAACTTGCTAACATTTATCTCACTGTACTCTTAAAATAAGTGCTTGTTATCTCAGTGGGATGTTTCTGTTTTTTCTTGTAAATAGACAAGAAATGTCTACAAATTACTTGTAAAACATTAAGTCCAGTGTTTATGAAATTGAATATGGATTGATGCCATCAAGTGATTTTTCTGGGAAGTGTCATGTGTACTTGAATATTGAATTCCAAATTTTACTTACAAAATTATTAGCATGAAAAAGAGGATATTCGGGAGAAAGGATGGTAGGACTAGAGAGCAGATTGCTGCAACAGAAGGACATAAGCCTTTAAAGAACATAGCTTTACCTTTGGGGTCTCATTTGGTCTTGATGCTGGCTGTGAAGTTTCTGATAAAGTACAGTCCCTATCAAAAAATTACAATGTAGATGTTGTAGAGAACAGAGTAAAAGAGTACATGCTGGGCTCCAAATGGGTCTCAGTGGGAGATGACAGGAAAAAACAACAACAAAAGAACTGGAACCAGGTGATGATGAATTCAGAAAAGAAAATGAAAACCAGGGAAGAGATCACCCTGAACCATACACATTCAGGAGGAAGAGATTGAGCTTACCCCAAGAAGTGAATTAGTACACTTGAGTCTCAAGAGAAATGGCTACCAAGTAGAATTTTTCTGTCTCCATGGAGACACGAATATATTTAACATATCTATCTTTAGAATAGAAAAAAACTCAACAGCATGTCAATACTTTGTTTTTGAGATTTATAAAAACAACTTTATTTTTTGACATGTATGTGCCATAAAACAGGTTAAATTCATTTAATAGGTAATAATTTAAAATATTGTGCATTATAGGGTGTGTGCAGCACAAAAATAAACTCATATTTTGAAGTTTTATGCTTCTTAATTTTCAATTCAATTTTTAAACAGAAAGAAGCATTTAATAACATCTTGGGGAAAATGTTTGACCAGGTAGGACTTATGATATATATGACTGAATGCATGAAATCCAATGGGGGAATCGATGTGGAGCCAAGATGGTTGGGAGAGTCTAAATTTGATTAATATCTATTATACGAAATGCACAAAGGCTCAATAAAATATTTTTTAATTAAATAAAAATCTTGAAAGTGTTAAGAAGGTATATCAGTGAAGAAACACTGAATGTGTCCACACCAAAAACACATTAACATTGACTGGATGCTATATTCTGAGAAAAAAATCAGTTTCAAAAGGTTCTGTCCACACTCTATAAAAAAATAAATGTACGTGCATTTTCTTTATTTACTTATTCATATTTTGACTGTATGATATGAGGCTTTGATTTTCTATTCTGTGTCTAATTTGAATAAAACGATTAAATATTTGCATGTGTGTCCATGAGTGCATCTGGGAGTGCAGGTGTAAATGTGTGTAGTACCCAGACAATCTGAATGTGAAGAATGAAACAACATGCTTCAAGTGTTGTGCATAATGCAAGGTGGGCCTAGCCAGGCTACCTGCTTGGAGGAATAGAGTAATGGCTCCTGTGGGTGTGGCATTCTGTTCTGGCTAGTCCTTAGACTAGTACCCAGAAAGAACCTGCCTACCTGAGGACAAACTTACTATTAGCTGTATTTGGGACCCCACCCCATAAGGTCATTGGCTAGCCAAGCCTATAAGATCTTGTGCACCTATTCAATAAATGACTTTGCAGTGCCACACACTTGGCCTGCTTCCCATCCATCTCCCAGAATCCGTGGCTTGACTCTGCATCTACTCGCCCCCATCCCCACTCAGGCTGCCCCCCTCAGTCCCCTCGGCCTGGTCCTGAGTGCTGAGACCCCAATAACTGGCGCCTGAACAGGGACCCCGACCCCCTCGGTGAGTAGACCTCCGGTTTGGTTTTGAGTGTGGTTCGGTCCTTGTGGATGGGCAAGGACACACTCCTTTTTGTTCCACTTCCTGTGTTTTTCTGCCTACCCCAAAGGAAGCACACACTGCCTCACGGTCCCTGAGACCTGTGTTGGCCCCTCCCTTTCTTGGTTCATCCCAGCGGAATTACATGGGGACTTAAACATCCTGAGTTTGGAACCCAGGCAAAGCTATCCAGCTAAGCCTTTTCAGAAGAGACACAGTGTGGGCTATCAGTGTCTTAACTCTCCCAACTCTGATTTAAAACTGCCCCATCTCACTCCTGCAGATGGGGCTACCACAGGACCCAAGCAGCAGCTGGACTGAGATTGCCCTCCAGGCTCAGCCAGTTTAAAACTTGCTCAAGCAAGGACCTTTCAAATGTTAGTTGCCCCTGCCAGGCTTTACCTGCAGCACTTTTACAAACTGGCTTAAAACTTCTGGGCAGTTTTTGTGTGTGTGTTCAGCCCAGGAAACTCCAGAGGCTGAAGTGGAAATCCATGGGAGAGTCCCTGGTGGGTCATGGGGTAGCTGGCCCCCAACATTCTGACTGCAAGTGTCTGTGTATTTTGATGTTGGCCATTTTAGCCTATATGGTAATGAATGATCTCCCCTCCCACCAGGTAGCTCCACAGCTCCAAGCTCATGGCTTTTCCTCTGCAGCTTGTCTTTAAGGAAACAAAAAAGAATAAAAAGTACACCTGCCCCTCCTCCAATGTGTGCTGAGAAACCAGCACAGCCTTTACATGCTCAGGCTTCTCTTAGCTCTTGGGCAGCATTTCATCCATCCCCATCCCCAGAGGGTTCAGAGAATATTTTCATCCCTTTGCTTAAAATTTGACTTAATTTCGGACTTTGACTTTCACATTACCTTCAGTACTTCTCCTTTTGTCTAATCCCCTTTAAAGTAAGGTTTGATCATGCCAGTCCTAGCTGTGCCCCTGAGCTTCCTCCATCAGCAGGCTAGAGTCTCCAACATCAAAGGCCCTTGGTCACAGGCTTTTGTTACCTGCCTTGCCCTGGGGCACTTTCCTTTGTACAAAAACTACTGAATAGGATTTCAACATTTTTTGCTTTGCAGTTTTCTGTGCTGGCAAAATAGCTTATTAAAAGGATGCTTGCTTACCATACCTAAGATTGTGAGTTTGATTCCCACCTTCATCTCCCATGCATAGCATTTAAACAATGCAAGCACAACTGATCTTTTCCCAGTCAGACAGCCATGTCCTGCCCTAACAACACCTGGTATTAGCTGTAGGATGTTCTTCAAGACTCTTGTACAGATTCAGGCTGGCCATCTGACACTGTGACAAGAAAAAAGAATAAGGACATTGTGCTATTAAGAATAACTAAGGGATAAACTAATTTCAACAGAGGTTATTATTCATCTTATGGTATAAAATGTCTATAACAAAATTAACTCATAAAATTCTCTGTTTTCTTACACCAACAAAAAAGTCACTAAGACAATTCACAGTTCTTGGAGAAAATAAATAGCAATCTAGGCCTAAAATTCCTGTTAGGAATTATACTAAAGATTTTAAACTTCAATTTGATATTGTGTTTTCCAAAAGGTTTAACTAGAAACTTATAAAGTACAATATATACAGGGGTGATATTAATTCATTATGTGTATAATTTGAATTCCATGTTCTTTTAGTAAGATGATGCTATACAGTACTCATCTGAGCCATAAATAACTGCCATCTTCATGTCTTCTCAGTGCCTACTTAAAAAAGATCATCATATTTGAATTTGCTGACTATTGTATTCTTTCACCGAAAGACGGGTAAGCAGAGTCATTGGACCTTCACTTGTGTATTCAGCCAATCCTTCCAGCCAGCTGTATGTAATTTTTCAAAATTATTTTTTTGCATCTTATGGTACTAAGAAAGAAAATGAAAAGGTGAAAAAAAATGATGTTCAAGAGATATGGGAATGGAGATAATTTAAAGATAAGAAAGTCTGTAAGGTTCAAATATATATGTCTAGTCAAGGTTTATTAAAAAATGTTTGATTTTTTTTTGTCCAGGCATTAACTGCATAGCGTACAGTAATTAAAAATGCCGGACTGGTGGGACTACCTTCTTGAGTGTTTAAACAACCATATTTAGAAGCCTCTAATCTGGTCAGAGGGACTTAAAGGGACAATTTCTTGTCTCTTGCCCTCCAAGATCAACTAAGTTCCAGGGGACATGGGAAATCTCTCAAAATGTCCTGTAACTGTGATGAGTCACCTGTCTTCCTGTTAAGGAAGGTTGTGGAGACCCTCTAGAAGGACTTAAACTAGTGTCTAGTCTACAGAGAGGAGAGTCAGTACAGGAAAACGTTTCCTTGATGCTTCTGAGTGAAGCTATGGTCTTGCAAGACCTTCTGACTTAGCTTCACATACATGGAACTGGTAAAACAAAGGCCTAGGCAGACAAGGGGCTCCTTCATAGCCCATGTGACACCCCAGAGGAACAGATGCACAACTGACATTAAGAATAAAAATAAGTTGGTTTATCTGAGCCAATTGTATGATCTTAAAGACCCAACAGGAAAGTATAACCAAAGATTCCTACTTCAACTCTGCAGTGCATACCTACTCTCAAGAAAGTCAAGCCCACCACTGTTCTAACCTAACCATTAAATGTTGGCTAGTTTCTTTTCTTTCCCTGTCTAGAAGCCATTTAGGAGGAAACTTACATTGGTTCTAGATCAAAGTGCCTGAAAACAAATCCTGACTTCAAGACTCTCAAGTCTGGCCTTGTCAACCAAAAGAAAAACAAGGAGGAACCCAATAGATGGATGTTCTTGAAAGTCCTAAGCAAGAAACTCTAATGGACTTTAACATGGACATTTGAAATTTTCCTTATTCTGACTTTTCTGGTTTCCTATCTAAAATGCATAATGCTAACTACTCTTGCCTTTAACAGTTATGCAATTCAGGGGTCTTTTAGATAGACTCCCTGATGGGGTACTCCCATTGTGACAATCTACGTCCATTTTTCAGCTTTTGAAGAAGTCAGAGTGGTCCCCAATTCCCTATTAGTAATTGGGATGCCTCTCCGGAGAGTGATGTGATAAGAACAGGAGACAGAATTTGGCTAGGCAGTTTAGGGTAAGAAGACCCCAAGGAAAGTAGCCAGTTCTTTCTTTTTTGGCTAAAAACCAAAAAAATTTAAAACAAAAAGGAGGATATATTGAGCATAATGCAAAGTGGGCCTAGCCAGGCTACCTGCTTGGAGGAATAGAGGAATGGCTCCTGTGAGCATGGCATTCTGTTCTGGCTAGTCATGAGACTAGCACCTGTAAAGAACCTGCCTACCCCATAAGGTCATTGGCTATCCAGACCTATAAGAGCTTGTGCACCTATTCAGTAAACGAGTTTGCAGTGCCACACTCTTGGCCTGCTTCCCATCCATCTCCCAGAGTCTGGGGCTTGACTCTGTGTCTACTTGCCTCGGTCCCGACTTGGGCTGGCCCCCCTCAGTCTTCTTGGGCTGGCCCCAAGTGCTGCAACCCCGAAAATCAAGTACATCCATATTTGCTTTAGTTTCTCTCTTCCCTTTACTCATAATTATAGAGCAGGATTTTTATGACCCTTCCAATTTTTAGAGGAATTACTAAGTACCCTATTTATAGGGAAATGATGACCCAATAAAATGAAAATTGGAAGTGGTCTGTATTTTTATTGCATTGTACCAGAAATCCACGTAGGAAATCTACATAGAAAAGCTACATAGAGGACAAAAAGTATTTGCTAAAAATTACTAAATTAATACAAGGGTTCAGAAAAGTCATTGAATACACATTCACCCAAAAAATTTTAAAATTCCTATAAATTAAAAATAAGCAATGGAAAACCAGTTGTTTCAAAACATTGACCTTCAAACCTGCTTAATCAAACGAGACCCCCTTCTCCATCCATGGCCTCCGTACCCCCACACATACCAGATTTCTTGCATTCTGTCATATATGTTAAGTTCTATCCAGTATTGTAAGCATCCAGTCAAGATGACTCTCAGTGCAAAACATTGGCCTTCAAAACCTGAAATAATAAAGCCAATCTAGCAAAATAAAAATTAGAAATAAAAATAAAGAACTGCTGAAGGATTTCAAGGAAGCTAGAGATAAATAAACATATTAATACAGATAAATAAATGACTGTTTCTGCTCACTGTGATTCAGAATTTAAACAGATTATCAATGACATAGTACTGTATCAACCCTAAAGTAATACAGTGATTTCAGAGTTTTCCTATTTTATTCTTTCAGTTTCTCTACCTCTACATTATCTTACTCATTAAACTCTGAATCTCTGATTTTTCAGAAACTAACCTGCGTGAACATTTTAAAATAATCCCAGCATGCCAACAATTCCTATAAAACCTAGTGGTTATCATTCCATTCTAGAAAGAAAATAGAGATAATTTACATAACCTACAACTATTTAAGACCTGGAACTCCCTATGTAGTCCAGAGATCTGCCTGCTTCTGTTTCCCGAGTGCTGAAATAGAAGGAATGTACCACCATGCCCTGCTAATCTTGGTGTTTTAATTCACATTTTTCTTTTGCCTACTATACCTTAGTATTTCGCAGCCACAGTGGTTGCACAAGTTCTTCCCAAATTCCACTCTGTAAAGCATTCTCCACAGCTTTTATTTGAGTTAGTTGCCTGTGGTCTTTAAGGTAGGGAAATAGGTGATACATTCTAAAAACTTTAGTCTCATTGAAGTAAATTTTTTGTTATTGTCTATGGAGACTTTGCATTTCATTCACATGGCATACTACAAGTAATCACTTAAGAGATTTTTATATTTGTTTATTGCACCATTTTCTAAGAATAGAAGATCCATAAGGTGTCTGTTATTGATTCTAGAGCTAGAAGAATTTCTAATGGGTAGGAACCAAATAGAATTTAGTAGTTCATTCTTATCCTTCTTAGTTTTCTCTTAGTTAACTCATCATGGAATGAGCTGGAATATACAGCGAAGGGGGATTATTTCAATTTTTACAGTTAATCAAGGAAAAAATAAAGCAATTAATTCAATCAAAAGTAATATTTTATGAAAACATCAAGAATATTTTCCTAACTAATAAGACTGCAGTTTATTTTGATTTATCCTATCTGACCTAAATTTATCTATTTTATGAACTAAATATCTTCATATACTCACAAATTTCACAGATTTGTACTCAAATAATTAAATCTTAAACCATAGCACATTTTTCTTTGCCAAGAGAAAAAAATTCAGTAGGTGACAGTATGCTCAGAAATGTGATTCCTTTTTTAACATTCTGTTGATTAAACTACAAGTGGTTTAATCAGGAAATTGATTCAGGCAAGTGACTTCCCAGAAAAAAAAATATATCAAATTAATTATTTTCTTAGAATGAACTACCTATAATTTTTCTTCTTTAAGAGGTTAAAGTTTAATAAATGAGATTTGTTAAGAGAACCAAGTCCTTTGGGTTTGGTTTCTCAGAATCTTGGGCACGAGCTTTCTCGACAGACAAGGACTTTCCCTCTCTTTAAGCTTAACACACTAGATGAATCTGTCTGTCATCTCTTTTAATTTAAACAGGCAACACTGAGGATTCTTAACAATACCTCTGACCCCTGAGAACCAGGATATATAGCAGCCCATTAATTAGTTGTTTGAAGTGAAGGGATATGGCATATCGAATACCATGCCTCTCTGCTCCATTGCACAGCACACCCACACTCCGTTGTCCATTTATATTTCTGAGGACTACCAAAGAGCCAGTACCCTTGGGAAACATCATATGTTAGCAAGTTTGATTGATGTACATTAGGAAGTCAATGACTTGTTCTATCTGGAGTATTTTCCTTTTTGCATGAAGGAAAGATGGTCAAAACATGTATCAGACCTCAAATCAAATTAAAGCCCAGAAGATTTCATTGCCATGCTGCTTTTTGTTTCATACATAAATTTACATAAAATTGAGTTACTTGAGATTTCATATCTATTTCAATTTTCCTTCCATTCTAGACATTCTCAAATGAAAAGCATTTTCATAGAACACTGCATTAATTGTTTCAGGAGAGTAACAATCAACTCAGCCACTTTCTAATTTAAGTTCAGGAGCCACAATTGTTCTTTATGAATATTTTCTCTAGTTATAAATTTATAAATTATTCACATTCACAGTCACTCTAAGCAACATGAGCAGAAAGAATGTGAGGAAGAAAAATGACACTGGAGTGTTGTCTGTCCTTAACTGTTGCTCGTGATTATTTGCCCTTTATTTGACACAGATTTATCCTCAAATAACTGTAAGGCTGTGTGTACTCTCAGGTATTTTAAATTCCCGATAGGTTATTTTATCTTTTGGCAAATTTAGTATTGAATATCATGATTTCAGCACTTTAACAAATAACAAAATTAACTGGATATATATAAAATTTGTTGATAAGTTAGTTGCTGAGATGTTGGGAACCATTTTCCTGCCTTGAATTATGCCCTAGTTTAGGGTTAAGCAGAAGTCAGTTTTGTTGTTCACAGAAGTGCTGTGGGAGCAGGATGCTTTGCTATGAAAATTCTTTATGGCTCCTGAATGGAAGCTTACCTTGGGCCCAAGGCTGAGGACCATTGTAAGAAGATATGAGTGGCTTGAATGGCTTTACCTATGTAAATGCACCCTTGCTTTTGCTTGGAGTGCTTGACTTGTTTTGTTCCTCATGCAGCTGTAAAGATATAAATACAGTGAGCAAAATAAAGCCAGGGTCTCAGTATTGACTGACAGCCCTCCCAAGTCTATCCTTTCTCTCTCTCTATATATATATATATATATATTTCTCAATCCTCACTCCCCGCTTCAGGTACAGTTTGATTTTTGCGGGCGGGCTCCAGCACTGAGATATATTTACAAAGATGATGTGATTTAGTTTAATTACTTACATTGTAAAATTGGAACAAGTGGCACTTCTAGTAGATAGATTTGCCACTCCTAAAACATTATATTTTGATCTGGATGAGTTGTCACACCTGTGTAATTCCATCATATGTGAAGTTTAGAGAGGAGGTTTGCCTCAAGATCCAGGCTAGCCTGGACTATATATACAGTGAGAATAAGATCAACCTGGGGTATATAAGGGAAAGTCAATCATAACAATACCAATAATAATAATAAAAATAATGTTATTATTTTATATGGTTTTCTCAGCTAAATAATTCTATATTACCAAGTTGTTTTTTTTTTAAATAGTTATTCTTCCACAACAAAAACACATACATTTGAAAGCTAAGGCAATCTTTATTGGCAGATATTGCTGCATAAGGAATTCACAAATTTTATCTGTGCCTCATTTACTGTACTTTTCAGTCATAATAATTTAGCCAACATCTATTTTGTGTTAGGAATTAGGTTCACTGTGATAAATTCTAGGATATCTCATATATGTATTGTTTCCATTTTTTGTCCTTGCAAGTGTTTCTAAATTCAAAAAGCTAGTGCCTCTGTGCACTAGTGCCCAGCTTTTCTGTTAGTACTATAATATAGTTATTTCCTACAAACATATTTGCCAGATATTGTCTTTCTCACATGGTAGTAATAGACTAGGAATTTTTCATTTTGATGTTTAGAGTTCTCTTATGTCTTTTTTTTTTTTTTGACTACATGGATACATGTCTTTTTTGTTAAAACACAACCTAAGGGAGCAAATGTACATTTTATTATTCAGAAGGGTTAGTCTTATGCATAGCTAGCTCATTATCTCTTTCATTCCAGTCTGTCCTTCAGTTGAACTGAATAAAAGATGTTCAGAAAGATGAATCTTAAAAGACAGAATAAGTTATCTCTTCAAGGAGATGCAATGCAGCTCACACTTTCCTACCAAATCTGGAACTGCATAGCATGCCAATTTAAATCCATTAAAATAATACTTCTCAGATGTATTAGGAATAAAAAGATTTTTAATATATTAGAGCAACCACTTAAACAGCTGTCATTCATATGATCAATGGAGGTATCTATTCATATCATATATTCTGTATACTGGTGGGAGTGGGAAGGAGCGCAGACAGCAAGAACTAAACAGAATGATCAATAACCCAAAATGTCTGATAATCTGTATTTGAGGATTATAGGCTTTTCTTCGTAAAAGTTATTCTTAAGCGTGACACTGCTCTCATGAATTAGCTGTCTCACTGGGGAATAAAGCAGAACACTGTGTGTTGAATATTCCCAGAGTCTTTCTTCCCTCCTGGAAATGCCCTCTAAGTCAGCTATCTTATGTTTATCACTGCAAGTTTCTGGCTTCTTGCCATGTTTTACTCTTTACATCCTGGCAGAGAAATGGAAACAAATGTGAACAAGAGTTTTAGGTAGTTTGGAAAGAAAATACGGACACAATCGACTACTCACTTTATAAAGTTTTTAAAGATATGTATTTGATTCTTAATGTAATCCTATAAATTTGTTGCTGAAGCATCTGAGTTAACTGGCACTAAGACCAAATAGTTGACATAATCATCATAAGGAAAATTTACTTTGGTTCCTAATTTTGAAGGTCCAGGATCATGTGGCTTTTTGGCATTTAGGGCAGATTTTGTTTGAAAAAGAAGATCACAGTGGTTATTTGAGGTGGAAAAGGCTGTATTCAGCATAGTACTTGGAAACAAAGGAGAAAGAGAAGCCAGGGTTCAAATATTTCCTTCTGTTGGTATGAACCCAATGGCATCACTTCTGTTCAGAGACCTTCCATCCAAAAAACCCCACTACTTTCCTATTGCAGTCTATGGTGTAAACCAAGAATTTATCATTGGAGTGTAGGGATTGGGCATTAAAAATTTATAGCAGCCACTGATTTGCCAATGAGGAAATTATAACACTAGGAAGTCACATAGCTAGGAATTGGCAGAAATAAAATTGGACTCTATTTAATAGCCAGAAACAATAGGTTAATTGTTCATTCAAAATATATTGTATCATTTGATTTGAATATGTGAAAAATTACATACTTGAATCAGTAAAAATGAAATAAATCAAGTAAAAGTTCATCAGTTTTATACCTGACTTCACTTTTAGCTTTTCCCATTTCAACAAATAAAAATAAAACCAGCAGTGACGAAAAAGGAAGAGAAAAAGAAAAATCAAAAAGACTCTCCCTTTCCTCCAAAGTCAAATTCTTACCATGTGCTTTCAAAGATTTCTCACTGTCAATGCCCCAGGTGCCAAGTCGGCATGTTAGATCTCACTTACTATTTCCAGCATTAATTATTACTTTTTAAGTATCTGTTTCTTTTTTTTTTTTTTTTGGCATATCTCAGAATAATTTATTTGATGGCAGTAGTTATCTTGGTTTTTTTGTTTGTTTGCTTGTTTTGATTTGTTTTGTTTTGTTTTTGCTTTTAGATTTTCGAAAAAGAAAGCTTTGTGGAATCGAGACAGGCAACTCAGGGATTAAGATTGAATGCTGCTCTCACAGAGAATCATGATTGGGTGCAACACTGCCATTGGCAGTTTTTAACTGCAGTAAATCCAGGTCTAGGGGAGCCAATGCCCCCTTCTGACCGCTGCTGGCACTACAACTCACAATCTCACACACATACACATATTCATACATATGATTAAAACTAAAAATGAAATCTTAGAAACATTCTTGTACTGGTGCTGTAGTTCAGTTATTCATAAGTACAATTATTGTAAACTGAGATATACCCCATGCTCAGAAAGAGTTCATTCATAGATCATTTTCAATCCTTGAAGGAAAGAATTTCAGCAAAGCAAAACAAAAATGAAGATCGAACATTAGAAAATTAGTACTTGTATTTAAGGAGTTGTCATTTTATTAAATATGATTGCATACAGTTGATGAGTTATAAATAAAAGACTTTGACCATCAACTGCACTTATAGAAAACAATGTGTGCATCTTGATAATCAATAGAGGAAAAAGCTATAGTTTAAATATATAGCTATTATGATGTCAAGCTATGTGAATTTTAATAAACCCATATAGTATCTAATGTTAACATCAAATATAGGTATATCTATCTATTCATTCATAGTTTACAATTTAGTGGTTAACCGAAACTACCAAAAGAAGCTTGCCGAGATTTACTTGGGCCCTCTTGTAACCAAAACGTATAACTTTAATCCCTCATGACCCAACGCTGTGGTTGCGCTTGAACCAGAATATTGGATGTGTGGGGGTGTGTATGCTGTGAAAATTGCTAGAGCTGCAAGAAGCAGATATTCATTGGAAACAAGGATCACTATTCCATTTCCATTGTAATAATAGGTGGGTAAATTGATAACATCACTTTGTATTTGTGTTGCTTGAGGTAATAAGTGAATAGAAAGGGAATATTCCCAGATAAAAATACTCATTCTATTTTCTTTTCCCCACTTCACGTTGGATATTCTTTTTCAATAAGCAGAGAGAAGGACCTTTGTTTGGGGTTACAGTTTCAGGGGATATCTGAAAGATCAATTTCTTGGGACAATTTGGACCCCACACCCCTTTCATTTAAATGAATTCTAAGAGTCAGGCTGCTTTTATTCAGGTATCAACATTATATGGTAACTCATGGCACCATGTGCCACTTGAAATCTTGGAAACTGGGAAAACCAAGGATATCATTGCATTCCAGTCCTAAGGTTCGATGATCAAAACTCCGATGTGCAATAGCAGTAGAAGATGATATCCCAGATCAAACAAGAGGCAATTACAAGAATAGTAGAAAACCAGTTTCCTATAATAGGTGAAATGGGATTCCTGTCAATTTTGTATAACATTTTATGCATAAGGCTACTGGACATGAAGCTTACTATACTAAGAAGCATATCCTCCATTCCTTGATTATTCAAAACAATAAGAACATTAACTTCCAAATTTCTGGGTTCTCACAATATGCTGCTCAATCTATACCATTCAATTTCACCAACAATGTTAGAGGAAAAAAGTCAATTTAATTCACGCAGAATTATATCAAAATCATCAACTTTAAATCTATGAAATGATAGACCAGTGTTGTTTTCTGCAAATGTTACACTTGTATTAACTTTGAACTATAACAGAATCTGAAAGGAGATGTCTCTTATTCTCCAGATGATTGTATCCCATTGACAGTTGTTTATATTAAGTCCATATCTAACACATCTCTTAATATCAGTTAATATGAAAGTAAAATAGAAATACTCCATTTCAGTCACACATATCTCCGTAGCCACTCTTCAGTACTCTCTCTCTCTCAACTCTCTGTTACTAAGTACCTCCATTATCCTACCTTTTCCTTAAAATCTCCATTAAACATAAGCTTTAAACATAAACCTTTGAGATCTTAAGTATCTAGAACTCAGTTACTTTGAAACTACTGATACATGTTCTTAAAATGCTATTCACAATGTCAGTCCTATTATTGCTGAATCAGAAATAAAAAAATACATATAATTCTCCCTACAAATAGCTATTTAGACAAATAATTGACACTTAGTAAATTATTTCTGTAGTATATACATTTTCTTAAAATTATACAGCTTGATAGTTCCACTACAGGTGTTAACTATTTTACCATGTAATCCTTAAAATTAAATTGTTTTCTATAAGTCTTAAGATAACAGGTTGGAAATATCATGTTTAAATTTATTCTAATGGAAAGATGAAAAGTTTAACACATTACTAAAATATTCCTGAATTATTTCTCTCTCTTCCATGATGCAAATTTATTGATGGATTACAATTAAAATGTCTTTGCTTCTTCTCTTTGAGATTAAAACATGTATTTTGAAACACTGTTCTCAGGATCCTGGAAGATCTTGCTCTAGGTCTCCATTTACTTCTCCTAATTTTCTACGCTGTTAATATTGTTGTATGATCTACAGTAACTTTATTGGAGACGGAGATGTTCTCATAGCAGGATCCCTGCCTCAGATTCCTCTGTACTAAGATTACAAGTGTGAACCATCGTACCTGGTTCATATAATTACTTTCTTGTTATTGTTGTCCTTCACTCTTTTCCTAAAAGCAACTATGACATTTATATATGTTTTCATGTTGGATCCAATGAGTCTAAAAATTCAGCCCTATTTACTTGCTGCTGTTACAGAGAACAGGTACATATTTCTCCTTGTAGGTGGGAGTTTACCACATTACAGGACAGAGCAACTTTTCTTTTACAGATCTCTAGGTTGACATCCAATTCTCTATAACTCCCTTGAGAAATTTGGAATTGTTCTAATTTCTCTACAGATTGGCAAACATTGATGTTTTTCAGCTAAATAAAACAATAAAACTAAAATAAACATTAATTATTTTGTAAATTTTTGTTGAATATTATATCTAGATATTATTTAATACATTTATAAGCAATCTGAATCTTGTATACTTTGAATCTTCTAGATTGTGTTGCCAAATTTATATACATTCTCAAGGAGCTCTTGATACGAATCTCGTTGCTTCAAATGAGCTCTGTAGATCATTCTACGTGTAGTTTCTCATTACTTCTTCCACATCTCCTTTAAAATGCCTGTCACAATACTAATGATGACCCTTACTTAGTTGACTAATTATATTATTATTACCTCTGTTGCTATATTTCAAATCTTTTTTACATTGTACCTTTATTTCTAAAATATTCATATACATAGTGTGTGTTAGATAAGCAATTGATAAATAAATAAATTAATTAACCATAAACAATGTACTAAACAATTATGTACCAAATCTAGAACTTTTTGAACATAATATAATCCCCCAAACTGAGTTACTTTGCTCAATTATTCACTCATCTAAACTAGAGCTTGGTAGACACTTGCTTGTTTGCAGACATGAATTGTTCTTTCATTGATCAGCATTTTAGAGTAAGTGCTAGTCATGAACTAATTAAAGAAAGAAAATAGAAATACTAATAAATACTAATTAGAAATTCTAATCAAATTAAGTATCTGATGTTCCAGAAAAATAATATTGTTTCATCTCAAAAGGATTCCATTTGGGAGCTAGATGAAATTATAATGAGACTTTTCCTTTAAACAAGAAAAAAAACTTAGTAAAAAATACCCAGTTGTCTGGAAAACCCAGTTTCCTTATAGTTATCTACCATTTAGGACTCTTATAATATTTAAGGTACCACTTCTGGAATGATCCCTTAGTCTTTGGTGAAGAGTTTTGATGAAGGAGTTCAGTTCAGGGATAGGAACTATGCAGTCTCAAAATCTGCATGTTAACCAGGTGCTGGACTCTGTATTAATAATGAACTACTGTACGACAAACAGAGGAACTAATCTATGAGGATAGCAATAAGTCATTAGCAGTTGGATTAATATTATGTCCTTTATGCAGAATACTAGTATCTGGTTCACCCCTATGGCCTATGACCTGTCTAGCCACTGGGACCTAGGCATAATATCAGTGTCAGGTATTGGGATATTCCTGCCAGTACTAGACCAGTGGGTGTACCTTCCCAGGCCAGTTCCCAGGCCAGTTATTGTGATAGTTTACAGTGTTCACAGGTGATGATACCTTTTTCTTTTTGGAAGCATGCATAGTACCTTCCATCACTACAAAAGCTATCCACTGGAGATGAAGTTTTTAGAATAGAACAAGCTTGAAATCTTCTTGTTTGTTCTACAACTCAAATATGTAGTGCCTTCAACAATAAGGTCTTACTGTGAATTTCTGTTGGATAAACTGGAAGAGGTAAAATGGCCAGTAAGTACTCTTCGACAGTCTACAGAACTCCTGACCAACAGCTTGAAAAGGGGAAGTTCGTTCATGGCATTGGACTTTTTATTGTTAGTGTATGATGTCTAGAAAGGGCAATGTCTCCCTGTTATATAGTGACTTCTTTAAATTTCCTTTTATAATGCATACATTTCCTTTTATAATGTATATGCGTGTAATTTAAGAAGCTTCTATAATGGTAGGTTTCAATAAGGGTTTTATAAAGGCCATTAGCATTATCTATCCCTCCCCATGCTCTCTCCTCTGCCCCACCCTCCCATTCCTCACCAGTTTAACTCATCTCATTCTATTATTTTCTTTCCCCATTTATAATATATCTGCATCCTATCTTCCCTTCATGAAGCCTCCCAACATGGCCATTTACTAGTTTCCTGATCTCTAGGTATTTTCCAACTGAAAAAGGCACATCTAAGGATTTAAAGCTAACATCCACTAGTGAGAGAGAAAATGTGATGTTTGTCTTTCTGTGTTTGGAGTGACTCCAGATGACTGCGAGAGATCCATCTAGCTTCTGTCAAATTTCATTTTTCTTGACATTTGAATACAGTTTGATTGCATAAATATACCATACTTAAATTATCCATTCATCAGTTGATGGACATGTAGATTACTTTCATTTCCATGGAAATCTAGATTACCTCCATTTCCTGGCTATTGTGAACTAAACATCAATGAACATGAATGAACAGATATCTCCGTTCTAGGATACTGAGCACTCTGAGTACTAGGAGTGGTATGACTGAATCATGTGGCAGATAATATGAATTCATGACAATGGTAATAGTGTGCACAAAATCTAATTAAAATTAAAATTTCCACATATATGGGAGTAAGTGGGTAAGATAGTATAAGCTTAGCTAAGGAGCTATTGACAACTGATAACTGTTGGGTGAGAGAGAGGCAGTTTTCTTTAAGGATATTGATGTTTAATAGGTTAACCAGGTTTCAGTGGATGGACCCATACTGAAGGGCATTTTGGTGACAAATTTGACTCTATAGGCCATATGTATGAAATTCTGGTGTGTGATAAGGAAGGTTGTATTATTTATACAGCATAGTATGGCATGAGATATGAAGTATGTGTGCAGTTTCTATATCTGGGCATTTCTTATTATATTTTGTACATTTATTTATTATTTATTTAACTTTTTATTTTGAGTGCAGTACAATGCACAGGTGGAGGACAGAGGACAATCTGGAAGACTTGGCCGGTTCACTCCATCCAACAGATGAGTGTCAGAAGGTGCCCTAATTTATGGTTATAAAGATAATATTTTGAAGAAAAATTTATAATATGTCCATTTTACCAAAATAATACAAGTAAGTTTTCTACCCAGGGCATATGATCCCCTCAGTCATGGGTTCTTGGACTAGTTGATAATCACAGAAATGATTTACCTTCTCTGGCATGGGACTTAAATTAAATCAGAAAGCATTTGGCTATCTGTATAAGTTTGATGCTTTATGGTCATGCACTGACCCTGAAACTTAAACTGCTTCTGGTCCCTCTTCCATAATGGTCCCTGAGCTGTGGGTGAGTAAGATTTAATATAAGGGTCCTATCAATGGACACAAACTTTGTGGTCTCTTATTCTCTAAAACTAAGCCACTTGTGGCCTTCCATGCATCACACTCTGTTGTATGAGTAAACTTCACTGGTGAGACTTGAGGGATGTATTAGTATTCAGTGTATCTCCTGTTCTTCTAAGTTCCATGAGCCCTAGGTATAGAGGTTCCACTGTAGGTATGTTGCTTAGGGATAGATAGACATCTCTCAGACTCATATTTTCAGTGCATGACCAGTTCTGGAAATTTCATTTGTCTGTAGATATGACAGAGATAGGCTTTACTCTAGGATCTATGACCTCTCCAATAATGTGTATTTGATTATATTTACTGTGTCACCCATGAAGCCCCTCCTATTGAGAGAGCTTTAAGTCTAATTAGATAGAATGTGCAACAATGGTAACAGTATTACACATTCAATCAAATGTGCGGAACCCTCCTGACTCAATCAAACAAAAATCCAGTCCAGGAAGTATTGGCAACTCATTACTATAGAATGAGGCATGGTAGCTGTTCTTTAAGGGAGTGACTTGATAGACAGACTAGACTCCAGTTGATAAATTTTCACTGAGAGTCATCTTGACTGGATGCTTACAATACTGGATAGAACTTAACATATATGACAGAATGCAAGAAATCCGGTATGTGTGGGGGTACGGAGGCAATGGATGGAGAAGGGGGTCTAGTTTGATTAAGACCTATTATAAGAAATGCATAAAATTTAACAAAAATATTAAAAGAAAACTCTCATGCCATTATTGCACAAATGAGCATATCTACCAAGTAGATGATTAATGTAGTTTCCAGTGTTCACAAATGAGTTTGATTGGTCATTACTTTTATTTTTTACCTAGGAGGGAACTTAGGACTTTCAGTGACTATGAAAGGTGCTTATTGGGAGAAAGTTTCCATTCTACTACCAGTTTAATTTCTTCATGTTCAGTGACCCAAATATGTGTTCTCTTCAACAAACTGGTATGACTGGAATTTCTATTGTGTAATCATGAGCAAAAACAATAACTTTCAGTTTGGGGGGAGGCTTTATGGGAACCCCTGTCCAACAACTGGAAATATGCTATCCAATAACCAGTGCTGATGTCTGGGAGATATAATTTTTTCCCTTTGAGTTGGATAACCATATTGGAAAAATCATCTATCTATTTTTCTATCTCTCTATCTATCTGCTGCTAAACTAGTAAGTTTCTATGTGGCTTCTTCAAACATCGTTAGTGTCAGTTGTCCCTCCCTGCACATTCTGAATTTCCCTGCCCTCCCATCCCCTTCCCTTTTTAGACCACCTACTCCCAGGTTTATTTCCCTCTGTGTCACAGTGGGATGCTGTATCGTAGCATCCCTAAAGAAAAGGAGGCTGACTCAGCATTCACTAAAACCAAAATTGGGCCCAGTCTGTTCTGGACATTGTTCCCCCAGAATTCTTTCAGAACTGTGTTCCTGAAACTGTTCTCTCAAACAATGGCCTTACTCTTTCACTATTAAAACAGTATATCATGAAATGGGAAAGGAATGAAGAACCTTATTGTATCAGAGAAAGATTTACTCTTTTAGAACCTATTTACCCAGAAAAATATACAGTACCATAGACAGATGTTACTAATCTAATTAAAACTGTTGCTTATAACATAAATGTGATAATTCAGTTTCCAGTGAATATACAATGAGTATAGTGTTTGATATTTTCACAACATATGCAGAGAGAGAGACAGAGAGACAGAGACAGAGACACAGAGAGAAACAGATTATTCTTGGTCAAAGGCAAGGAAGGGTGGTCAGGGATTAAAGCTATATGTTGAGATTATAAGGGAAGCCCAAGGCCTAGTAAGATTTTTTACATGATAAACAAGAATAGATAGTGTTAAATAATCTCAAAACATATTATTAACTTTGGTTACAAGGGTAAGTAAGATTCCGTTTGTCCAGAAGAAATTACCAGTTCCTTCTTGTTTGTTTTATAAAGGATGGAAGTACATTCATATTTGTAAAAGAAAATATCCTTGGAAAAATTATCCCTACTCCACTTAATGCCACATTTTGAAACATGAACTTGTCCATGCTTTTATCATCTAGTGTCCACATCGAAACAGAATATTTCCAAAGATGTTGTGCCTTTTGGAAATACAGACACAGAGATCTATTCTTGTGGTTGTAACAGTGGAGAAAGCATGGATCAATTTTGACCCCACGCCTCCACTTCCAAATTTTGTGAGAGTATTTTCTCAACACAACAGGAAACACAACAAGGGTAATATCTGGAAGAACTGACTTGAACAATCTTTACTCAGATTATGCTTGAACTCTATTATCTCAAGCCTATAAAGAGTTTTATAGACCAGCAAAATCATTTCCTAAATCTCTAACATCTGATTTTCACTTAAGATTAACACAATAAAATCATTTGTACTATGTTTCAAAATAGCTACATATTATGGTAAGAATTTATATTAGAGAATTTGGCAATAACTTTCTTTTTCTAAATATTCTTAAATTTCTAAAAATTTGACAGATTTATCAGGATATAAGTGTGTCATTCTTTGGACAGGATTTTTATAACTAGTTAATTAATGTGTGTGTGAGGTTAGAAGGAGAAAAAGAGAAAATTTAAACAGAGAGAGGGAAGCAAGGCAAAAGGCATAAAGACTATTAGAAAGAAGGAGGGAGAGAGGGATGGGGGGTAGAGGGAGAGAGGGATGGGGGAGAGAGGGAGAGAGGGATGGGGGAGAGAGGGAGAGAGGGATGGGGGGAGAGAGGGATGGGGGAGAGAGGGAGAGAGGGATGGGGGGAGAGGGAGAGAGGGATGGGGGGAGAGACGGAGAGAGGGATGGGGGAGAGAGGGAGAGAGGGATGGGGGAGAGGGAGAGAGGGATGGGGGGAGAGGGAGAGAGGGATGGGGAGAGAGGGAGAGAGGGATGGGGGGAGAGGAAGAGAGGGATGGGGGGGAGAGGGAGAGAGGGATGGGGGGGAGGGAGAGAGGGATGGGGGGAGAGAGGGAGAGAGGGATGGGGGGAGAGGGAGAGAGGGATGGGGGGAGAGGGAGAGAGGGATGGGGGGAGAGGGAGAGAGGGATGGGGAGAGAGGGAGAGAGGGATGGGGGGAGGGAGAGAAGGATGGGGGGAGAGGGAGAGAGGGATGGGGGGAGGGAGAGAGGGATGGGGGGAGAGAGGGAGAGAGGGATGGGGGGAGAGGGAGAGAGGGATGGGGGGAGAGGGAGAGAGGGATGGGGGGGAGAGAGGGAGAGAGGGATGGGGGGAGCTGGCGGGAGAAGGGACAGTGGCAGAGCCAGGGTAAGTCATCAGACTGAAGACCTGGAGAACCAGGGAACTCTTGTTGATCAAGTTCAAAAGCAATCCTTTGGGTGGACTCCTCATTCTTGAAAAGATATCAGCTCTTCCTCTTAGTGTGTTCAGTTGTTTATTAGAAGAATAATTCCCACAGTAATGGGGCATTTTCTTTTATTTAAAATCTATGACTTTAGGTGCTAGTCTCATCTAAAGGCATTTTTACAGCATCATCAATGTTGTGTTTAAAAAAGTTATCTGAGTGTTATGGCCTTATTGCTATTAGAAATGTGAAGAATTCTGTTTGATATTTGCTGTTGTAAACAAACTTCAAGGTGATGTAATCAGTAGCTTCCAAGTGCCTTAATTCTAAATGTTTGAAGGTAACTATGGAGTGTCATTAGTAAAGCAATTATAATCAAATGTTTAAGGAAATCTTCTGAGTTCTTAGTCAGCTTTCAAATATGTATAAAAAAGCAAAAATATAATCATTATAATCGCAACCTCTTGAATTTAAAATTGAAGATGTTTAAAAAATTAGTGTGATGCACAGCTGAGAATAACCTCACAAAAATAATATTGTTATTTTAATCCCTATTTTACCTTTCTCTAAGAAGAACAAACCTAGAATATAAGAGGGATAAGAACCTGGTCATTCTGATTTTAGTGTTCTCTTATTTCATACTCATCCATTTCTTAAAATAAAGATACACCTTGGGTTTTGATTGGAGGAAACACTAAAATATAGTATTATATGTACATCATGAAAAGCAAAACATTACTGATATCCATTACAGGAAAAGAATGTGTATTTCTTGCCACAATGCAGACTGAATTGTATAACTATGCATGAGTCCAGAGTGATGTTCAGTACTGTATCATAGGGAGAATATAACACTACTTAAGAAGATGTTGGATTAAGAGCTCTTCGGGCTGACCTTTTGCTAAGTTGATGATGTTCTCATTAACAGCAACCCTGCTGTTTGCCTTCAATAAAATATAACATCCTGCTGTTAATGCAATTTCCATTTCTGTGATTTAATGACACAATTATAATAAAGTTACTTTTCTAAATGGATTATGAATTTAAGAAAATATTTTAATATTTTTTACAAATGCTCACTCTACTGAACCAAACTTAGTAATATTTTAAAATGTCTTTATTAGATAAAGGGTGAAGCTGACACAGGGGATGATTATATTATTTTTTAATTTAATTTTAAAAAACAATGATTAAACTTCCTCTTATAAATATTATAGTAAAGAATTTCTTTGTTCTATAGCTAATTTAATCCATGAAAATGTCAATTGATTTTCTATCTACCTTGAAAAATATTGCATCATTTTTTTCTCAATTTTAGATAATTCTCTTCATAATTAAATTGAATACTGATTTTTCAGGAGTCCAGTCATTAGAAAGTATTTTCTGAAGGGAAGCAGACTATCATTTTAGGGAGAGCAAAGTCTTTGAAATCTGGCAGAACTATGCTTTAATTTTGCCTTTACCATTTATTAGATATGTGACCTTGAGCAAGTTATAGTCTCTCCTGGAACTGATTTAGCTTTTTAATCTGATTAAGGCATAAATGGAAAATTAGATAACGGATATAAATCATGTAGCTCATGATAACTGTTGCCAAAGCTTAGACCCTTTGACTGAGATGTCCATGATTTAATGAGAGGCCACTGAGGAAGGAATTCTTTTCTGTGAGTCTCGCACCTTGACTTGTGGGATAGTTATGTAACCTGTAAATTAAATGACATATTTATTATGTGGGAAGCTTTTAAGTCTGTTTACTCTACTGTGCCTCAATTTATGCCCACAATTCTTTTAATTATATTAGACGATTTGTTTGGGAAAAAATAACTTAAAAACAAAAGCACAGGAGGGAATAAAAATACCAAACATATAAGAGAGCATTGAAGTACTCCTAACAGGTTCCAGAATGATAATAATAATGAATACCCTCTCCCTATTAAACAAAAACAGGCACTAACATATAGTTCCCTAGTATCATACAAACAAAATCTTCAAAGATTACACTTGAATACACACATATCCCCATGGGCGCACAAACACACACACACACACACACACACACACACACTCACATTTTCTCATGGTGTCTCTCATACACGTGTCCTGTTTCCTATTCTCTCTCTCTCTCTCTCTCTCTCTCTCTCTCTCTCTCTCTCTCTCTCTCTCACACACACACACACACACACACACACACATACACACACACACTTTCCCATAAATAGTGAGAACATGGAGAAATGACAGTGAAAACTCTTTGGTGTATGCTTTAGAATTCCAGAAAATGTTACACACAAGCATAGACTTACCCATTATAGGAAGAAGAAAAACACAGAAGACTGAGAAGCCTGGGATTTCTGGGAGGAAAAAGAAGAGATACATTTTATGACTTAATGCTAGAACTCCAGTATTCTCACAAACAGCAAGGCCCAGATTGTGCAGAGAATTTTTCATGAAAGCCATAGAAACCCTGGAAATACTTTATTAAGTTTTGTAATTATTAATCTTCTGTAATCAGATATAGCATATCACAATTGTTCTATAATAAAAATGATACAGTTTCCCCTTTTGGAAACTAATATAATAATACTTTTCATAATTTATATGATATAAATGCATATTCTATATTATAAAATAACAATTTTATATAACATAAAAATTAAAAATAATTTTATATAATAGAAAATACAGTAATTATATATAATATAGCAAATTCATCATTACATATAAGGATATTGAATTCTGTGTTTAAGTATTAGATCTTTAAAACAACAATGAAATATGTTAATTTGAAACAAGGTTGTCAACAATTTAATATGTTTAACAATTTAACATCTCTGAAAAATCTTAACTCCTATATCATTTCACTATATATCCATAGTGTAAATACTTCTACATGTTGCATACTAATATCCTAATATGTTTAAATTAAAAAATGATATATTACAAGTAAGTAGTCAGCACTTCAAATAGAATATAAACATGTTAGCTGGATGTGGTAGCACAGCCTTTAATCCCAGAACTCAGGAGGCTGAGGCAGGTGGATCTTAATGAGATCAAGGCCAACCTGGTCTAAGTAATGAGTTCCAGGCCAGCTAGGGCTATGGGCTGTTCCTGTCTCAAAACAAAACTAAACTAAACTAAACTAAATGTACAGATTTCAGGTCAACATATTAAAGAACGTTAACTTCATAAATAATAATGAAATGTTAGAAGTCAAACACAAAAAATAAACTTGAATATATTTGTGATACGTGTAAAAACTGCAAAAGATGTAAATACTTGATAAGCATAACAATATCAGTTGACAAATTTTAATTAAAATTAACACAATTGTGAATTTTAAAGTACTTCATTTCTTTAGTGGGTAAAAACAAAAATAAAGATTCTTCTGAGAGCTGGGAAATTCCGTTCTGAGAGAACAAGGGTCTGATTTACTAATACCCATAAATACTTCTCAAACATTGTAGAAAAACTAAAAAAAAATCACACAATAAACTCAAATATAATTTTAGCCCTTCAGTCATTTGTGTAAAATTCAATCTATGTGCTCTGTGTCTTTGAATATTGATCCTAAGGATCACACATTATCTACTTACAATGAAGATATTAATAGAAACATAATGAAGAAAACATGTCAATTTATGAAAAATGAAAGTGAAATAGTTAAAGTTTACTCATTAATTTATTATTATCCATTTATTTTAGGTACTTAATAAATTACAACAACATTCAAGAAACTATGAGGAGATGTAGGTATAGACTGTACATTTAAATAGATAAAAATGCATACATGGTAGTAGATGACATAATGATTTAATGCCTTTTAAAAACTGTAGATGATAAAAGATATATTAGCATTTTCTAATTTATGTGCTCATTTGTAAAGGAATTTATTTCTAGAGGTCATAATGAAGAAGAAATGTCTCCATTGTTCAGTATTTAAGAGTTTTACATAAAAACAGAAAAGACAAAATATAAAGTAATTTTATGGCATTAAAGTACAATAACAACTGGAACTTTAAGAAACATAAAAGCTGAATTTCAGAGAGTAGAAAAAAATAACATAATCTGCTCTTCTCTCTATAAAAGCATGTCAAAAATATATACAATACACAAATAAATTAATGTGTCAACGTTTTATTCCACCTGCTTTCAGATTAATGGAAAAAAATATCAAGAAATCAGTTCCCATGTCTCCTTTCACAGATATTCTTTCCACACCATATTCCTCTTTATTTCATGTATAAATTAAAATAAGACAAATAAATAAGTGTTTTGCTATTATTAGTTCCTCTTCACTTTGTCATTTAATCTTCAGAGTTTTATTTTATAATTCTAGTGACTTTTTAATGTAATATGCATTTGTGCCTTAATTGAGTTTTGAAAAATCATGTAAGCATATATTATTTCAATATAGACCATTTGTTTGAGAATGAAAAGCATATATTATTTTGATATTAATGGGTTTTTATCGGGAACAAAATTGAGTGAGGCACTAATTAACCAAAAGTAAGTAAAGCAACTTAAAAGTAGAGATAAGCTATCAGATAAAACATTGCAGAGAAATATAGCTTTAAAATATAGCTTGCACCTGTTGGTCATTGTAAAAAAAATAATTTCCAAAGTGGCATACATTGTAAAATGTAAGAGAATTAAGAGAATATATTTTGTACATGAGGAAAGATACTATTGGCATTAACCGGTAACGAGTCCTAGCCTCTTGAGCATAAGAAACTCTATAATTCTCTGCTCAAATCCTATTAAGCAATTGTATATCCAGTGTGGGTAAATGAATTTTGTGTAGGAGCAATGTGTACCATTTACAGTTAAGCTAGGATATAGCTAGCTTCTTTGAAAAATCTCTCTCTCTCTCTCTCTCTCTCCTCTCTCTCTTTCTCCTCTCCCCTCCCCTCCACCTCTTTTCATCACTGACTGTGTGATTATAAAAGTTTTGCAAGTGCTTGATACCATTAAGCTATTAATAATAATATTACATACAGGACATGATAACATTCATAATAACCTGTACAGTCTGGACAGTGATAGAGGTTATCAACTGGCAGCAATATTGTCCTCTTAGTTGCAGAGGCAGATAGTAGAAGTAGCAAATAGTAACACACTGAGGATTGTATTTGCCTCAGAACCTAACAGCAGTAACTCCAACACTAGAGGCTGAAGTTAGAGCAGTTGGAATTTCAGGACAGCTTGAGCTACACAGTGATCTCATATCCAGCCAAAACTGCTTAGGGAGAACTTGTAACTTAAAGAAATTTAAAAAGCAAAAGAGAAGAATATGGAAAATTCATACTACATCAATTCCAGAATAATTTGAGTTACCATCAGCACCAGTGTTTCCAATCGGAGTTTGTTTAGCTGACACATAACCCCAAGCTTAAGAAATCAGAGATGAGAAGATCAATATGGCAAATAATAATTTCCTTTCTGGCTTTAATAATTACCAACCAATAAATACTTGATTTTTTTTAAGATTAAAACTTGCTCATATGAACCTTTTGGTATCGGCATGCACATGACCCTTGCAAACTGAAGCAGATAAAAACCCAGGACATAACTGTGGAAATGGGCAGTAGGCCCCAATCTTAGTCAAAGAATTAATGGCAGCTGATTACTGTTGGATGAGGAAGAGCTGATCCTTTTAAAAGGAGGAAGTCTGGATAGACTAACTAGACCCTACTGGATAAACTGGTAGCGTGGGACACGAACCTGACACGATGGGCCTTAACACAAATGAGGGAATGTACGAATTCCACAAGGGGGGACGTGGGACGTTGGCATTTTGGGGGGGAACATAAAAATAACCAAGACTGAGTTTTGTTTGAAACACTATGTATTAAATACACAGAAATTCAATAACATTTATTAAAAATTCATCATGTTCCATTTACAGTGTGTATGGCATTCTTCCTAAGGAGAGGGAAGGAGGGCGCCCAGTGCATGCACATATTTAAAAGTCCCTTCCCTCTTTTTACATCACAGCCTTTTGAAGCTTTGTCACCACTAAGTTGGTGTTTTGGTAGCTTATGTGTCCTGAGATCCTGTAATGAAGTATCAGATGAGTGTATAATTTTTACAGCCAATGAAATTTCATGTTAATGCCCAAATCATTGAGAATTTTATTAAAGTTTTTTTACTATTAGTTTCCCAAAAGTATACAAACACTCATACTTGCATATTAACATTACGTTATTCCAAGTCATGGTTTGTGCTTTTGAGTTTTACAAGGGAAATGATGACAATAATGATTGATTAGAAATGATGATCTGTAAATGAAACTTAGCACTATTCAATTGATATGTGACAGCATACATAGAGAATACAGGCCATTCCCATTAAGGAGCAACCAGAGTATCTTGACACCAAGTAGAAATGAGGCTTGGTCGTAGGTTTTCCTTATAGACCCAATATAAGTAAGTCATGACAAAATTCTTGATATATTAGGTAAATTATAAAAGTATCCAGTACTTCTAAAGAAAACAGAAGTAAACAGATGTGCAATCTTAACAATAAAAAATCAAATTCAGACACCAAGCTTCAGTTGGTGCTTATAATTTTTAAATGATTTTCCAATATACTAGCACCCAGAAGGAAAAAAGAAAATTATTATAATAAAAGAATGTACTCTGTTGGACAATCAATAGGTAATTTTGCCTGCTGACCACAGCTTTGTCGTTTCTTTGCCTCAAGGTGTATGAAGTAAAATGGTTGTACACTATGACAGTGGATTCTACTATCTGTATATTATTGCAAACAATTCAATTCAGATGTAATTATACAACTGGAATATTGTGACTCATGTCTTCAAACATAATTTAGTATGAGTTCTAAATAAGGGCAATCTTAGGATTCTTTTATTTTGTTGATTTCTTTTCATTGGATGTTATCCTGAAACTTATAAAGGCTGATTTCATTGTTGAAGAAATGAACTTCAGTATAGTTTAAAAGATGTTAAGTGTCCTGTATATGTAGTCTATGTGTAATTTTATTATTTGAAGTCAGTAAAGCAGTATGAATTAGTGTTTATAACAACTATTGCATTTATTGATCCTCTTCTTATTAGACACACATTAAATCTATGTGACTCCTTGAAGATAGAGTGGTAGTCACAATAGAAACAGAAATCTGGAATAATAATTCATGTTCCTCTGCAAAGCAGTCCACGAAAAAGGAGTGCAGAGTTTCAGAAGGGCACTTAGGATGAATGAAACAGAAATTGACAGAGAAGGAACCTTAGGCTCATCTCAACACTTGACTGGAGACAAACCATGGGAAATCACTGAAATTTCTTATTGCAAAATTATTCATTATTAGGAGAAAAAGCTCCCGCTACAAGATAATGTAAAATATTATTCTCACAATGATAACATTAGTAACGGCTAGGGCTTACTCTGAGAAAAATCCAGAGTGTCCCTATTCATCAAGGAAGTAGATGCCCTGCTATTAGGGTTTTCTTTAACAGTTTTATTGGTTGTGTAAGAAAATCTTATTCATTGGGTTAAACCATTCCTTCACATACAGAACTTTGGTGCCCCAAACAAAAACAAATATAATAAATAAATAAATAAATAAATAAATAAATAAATAAATAAATAAAATAGTATGGGGAATAGTATATTGTTGAATGCTGGTAGGAAAATTCAATTCTATCAGAAATATCACAAATTCATATTTGTTTTTAGATTCAATGTAAGTGTAATACTGGATAAGAAACAAAGTTAATTTCTTTTAAGCCTTGCTATTCACACAGGTTATGAGCCACATAATAACCCTTTTGTGCAGTGAATGAATTATATTGGAATATAGTCCTTGTCAGAGACTAGTATTTAATTGTAGAATGATCTTTATCTCAATAGCATTGATTTGCATTTAAATGAGGAGTCTACGGTAATGATCCCAGTAGATTTTTTATTATTGATATAAAAGTATTGAGTACCTGTTTTAGTGCATATAGAAATTATTGTATGCTTGAATTAACTGTGGAAATGTTGGCAATTAAATTTATATATAATTTTAATATAATTTTCTCTATCATTTAATAAGTCAATTAAATATCCTTAAAGAAATAATGCACTTTATTCCAATTAAGCAATAGTGATTATTTTACTGTTTCTTCTACTTTTTGATGGGATAACTGTATATTTGCCATTCATTAGCCCCTAACTAATATCAAAACCACTAGAAATCATTATTGAATAACCACATATGAATACAAAATCTTTTTCTCATGTATGGGTTATTTATTAAATTTATTTATCATATAGTTTATGTTTATGAAAAATTTAATAGCTAAATTCAATAGGAAACTGAGGCATTACTTTGAATTAATGTGACATAAATTATTTTGAAATATAAGAGTTATAAAATATTGTTCATTACCAAACAAACCATGAAACATTATTAGAACATCCTGGTATTATTTTCAATCAAATCAATGCTAATCAAACATTTTCTTTGTTAAGCTTCTAATATAGACCATTACTGAATACTGAAAATAATCCAGCATCTTTCTCATCTTATTCCTTTCACTCAACTTCATTTCGAAGAAGTAACAAAAATCTCTAATGAGAGACAGAGGGAAATAGAGGGAGAGAGAGGGAGAGAGAGAGAGAGCAAGAGCAAATATGAGCATTTCTATTAGCTCTTTTTGTAATGTGATAGAGGGACAGATGTTACATAAACTTGAAAATGAGCTGTGGGAACTTTGTGGTTACATTCTAGTATATTTGGAGCTGTGAGACTGACTAATGTTCAGGACTGCAAATAAATGTATTAATATTGATTTATATTATTTTATTATTATTTCTACAGTAATGAGTTCTTTAATCTTCTTTGTGTATTTGGACTCTCTTTCCAGAGAAACAACTGTAGGTATCGAGAACTGTACTTCAAAAATCCATCCATAGGACATTTTGCAAATGAATCTTTATTTTAAAAAAATTTTTCAAAGTGCCACAGTCACTCATTTATTTGTACAGTAACACAAAAAAGTGTTAGTCTCTAAACAAAAGCAAAGAAGAAAAAATACAAAAAAGAAGAGAGTCATTTGACATCCAATAAATAGTCTAAGCCCCTGGTAGCTCCATGCTGTAACCTGATATTCCCACCTCCTTCCACAGAGCTAGCACTATTTCCTGAGATGTAGACAGTAACAGAGATCATAGTCTCATCCAGGTCCTGGTCTGAGATTTTGTATACTCATAGAGTTAAAAGGCTTTATAGTTTGCATATTACCAATGGCTTCAAAGTCTTTTAAAAATATTTATTTTTTAATTTATTTATTATGAGTATATTTCTCGTGTGTACATTAGTGCACCCATGTCATGGAATGATCATGGAGGACAGAAAAAAGAGTTGGATGCCCTGGAAATGGAGTTATGGATGGTTGTTAGCTGCGAAGTGGGTGATGTGATTCAAACCTGAGTGTTCGGCAAGAACAGCCAATGCTCTTAAACACTCAGTCATTTCTCCAACCCCTCCTTCAAAGTCTATATTGCAAAAGCTATATCCTAAACAAATCTGAGAGGATAAATTTTCTTTCTGCACATTTGTTGCATCGACTTGTCATCTCCATGGCAAGCTGAACTGGCAAGCTATGTATAAAATAATTTGCCCAAGCCTAGGGGTATCTGATTGCCCAGGATTACAAATTTGTTGACCTTCTGCATGAAAAGGAGGTGCAGAGAGAGTCAAGTACAGCCATTCCACTCCTCCCCAAACCCCACTCACGCAGCTTGAGTTTTACTTTGGGGAGGCACTAATGGTCAGTTGAGGAAGCTGGAGAGAGGCTGGCCACTTCACCATCTTGGAGAGCTGCCAGGTGGTCACAGGTTCCCTTCTAAGATTTAGAATTTGCTTTATGGCCTTAGTATGGGAGTCCCCTGCCCTACTCCTGAAAGCAAACCCCTCACCCATTGCTCTGTGAGCAAGTCCAAATAAACTCTGGTTTCCCAAACTCTAGTTTGGTGAGACTATTCCCTGCTTTGTAGTTAGGTACATAGAGAGGTGGGAGACTGAAAGAATTTTAGCAAGAACATTCTCTTCCCTAAAAGAATAAAATCACTACTGAAGCAAACAAGAACTTTTACCAAATTTACTCCTGCCACAGCTTGGTCACAGGATATCGGTTGCGTTTTGTTAGATTCAAGTTATTCGACCAAGGACTATTGCTCCAGCTTTATGACTAAAGCATAAAGAAAAGGTATCACTGTAAGTGAAGTGGGCCCCTGTTCCTACATGCCACTTTAGAGCAATAACACAGAAGATTGCATGGGGGCTAGAGACAGTTTTATCGCTTTCTCTTGAAAGACTGTGTTCATCTGGTTTCATTTGTGAGAAAGTCAAGCCTAAGTATACATTAAAAACAATGGAGATTTTTGTTGGAGGTAGTAACACGATGTCTCTGGACGCTACAAACTAGATTATTAAAAACTTATAATTAAAGGAGACACGCATGCAAAGAGGCAGCTTCATGATGCCACTGCACACCTCAATGTCCCATAACCCACTGAAAGAGATCTAAATGTCATTCTGTCAGTTTGTGGTTTTCAGTAGCAATACAGTAGAATTAAGTAACTGGAGCGATAGAGGCAGACTGACTAGATTAAGAAAGAGATCAGGCCATGAATTATTCAGAAAGCCCTACTGAATCATTGTCACACCACAATGAACTTATTCCTGATAAGGTTTTGCCCTTTGAATAGTTACATGGGAAGCATCACACTTTTAAAGGACAGGGTTCTCTGAAGTTGCGTAGACAAGGCTATAAACAATTAGACAAGGAAACAAAATCAACAAGACAGTGCTAGATTCAGGTTCAACACTCAGTGAAGATGCCACGGTATATTATCTAAAATAGTGCTTTCTACAACAAATTATGACAAAGTATATTCTTTCACAAGAAAAAGAGAGGTGATTTCCTTTTAAAAGAACAAAGTGTTTACAGCAGTTTAAAAATAGAGATTATCTATCATCAATCATATGTGTTTAAATATCAAATGTAATTAATACTTACAGAAGTAAAGGAAGTTCCAATAATTTTATCTAATATTATGTAATATATATTTTATCTAAAATAAGGTATTATATGTATATTAAAAATTATAGCAAAGAACCAAAAATAAATTATTGAAAATTGTAGATGAAAACTAAAATTCTCTAAAATGTGAGTTAATTAGGAATTTTAAAATTGATTAAGCATCTAAACATTTGTATGAACTTTCAGAAGAAATAAAAACTTGAATAAGATGTTTAGAGAATATATAATCTGAAGAACAAACAGAACAAAAATAAAAATATTAATCAGAGTAAATAGAAATGTGAGATAAATTTGTATGTATAATCTCATACTAATGTAAGTTTCAGAGGAAAGGAGAGAGAAGAAAGGCAACTAGCCATCCAAAAATAGTTCCAAAGTCAATAAATTTGATGAAAATCATTATTATAAATAGAGGCAAATCTCAATATTCTCCAAGCTCCAGATAAGAGAACTGAAAGCTGACAAAGTGGCTCAGAGGGTGAAGATCCTTGCTGCAGTGCCTGATGACCCAAGATCCATCTCTAGAGCCTGCATGGGGGAAGGAGATCCCCAGAAATTGCTCTTTGATCTCCACATGCATGCACTTAAGAGCTCAACACACACACACACACACACACACACACCATTACGTACACAAAAAAAATGTAAAAAAGGTAAAGAGTGTTCAAGTCTGAAATATGAAAGCAAGGAAAAGACAGTGGAAGACATTTGAAAAACCTTCCTACATACAATGGGACAGTAATAGAATGAAAAACTGAAATTTTCATTCACTGGATTCTAGCCAGCCTTTTTAAGAGTCAGTCAATTAATGAAAATCTTCTCTCCTAACCTGCACTGAGGGACATCAGGGTACAAATGCCTGATTGAATAGGACTTGATATATGTGATAGAATGCATGAAATCTAGAGGGGTGGGACTTTGAGGCGCATGGATAGATGGGGAGATCTAAAGTTGATTAAGATCTATTATATAAAATACACAAAAATTCAATAATTATTTTTAAAAAAAGAACCTTGAATTAAAAAAAATTAAACCACCTCATTTTTATCAAAGCATTAGAGACCAGGAGGCAGTGACAAAATATACAAAATAATGAATTATAAAGTCTCAGTCAGACCTATCTTCAACAAATGCTCATGAAAATTCATTAGAATGAAAGCATGTCAAGATAGGAATCGTTTAGGTTCTCATGAAAAAGGTAGTGACTGTGAAAGTATTTATACCTGATAACTATAAAGGCCAGTTCTTGCATATTTCTTCTCCTTTCTTCAAGTAGTAAATTTGTGAAATAAAATTTTCTAAAACAAGAAAAATAAAAATAGATTGGCTTACAATTTTGAGAAATGTACTATCTTTCATAACAAGTGAGATGGCGTAACTGGAAATAAGCAGTATTACAATATGTATGATACACACAATGGTAACTTAAATAATTTGGAAGAATTATATGTGGACTTATAGTTATTATACAAGAAAAACAATGTTTTGTTTTCTTCTCTTGACATCAATAAAATTCAATATATTATATATACATATATTGTCTAGTTAGAAAATATATCATTGGCTTTTAATGAATATTTGTATAATATTTGTAACAACAGAAACAAAAGAGAAGACTGTTTCTCTTGTTTAGTTTCCTCTTCCTGTGATAAAACACTGACCAAAAACATCTTGAAGAGGAGAGTTTACTTGGCTTAGACATTATTGTCCATGATCGACAGAAACAAAGGCAGGAACTCAATGCAGGATTCAGGAGGCAGGATTCGGGAGGCAGAAACTGGAGCAGAGACCACAGAGGATCACTGCTTTCCCTGACTTGCTTGGCTACCTTTCTTGCATATACCTGGCCCAGTTGCCCAGGAGAGTGCCACCCCCAGTGAGCTAGACCATATTACATCAAAGAGCAACTGAAAAAGTGTCCCACAGACATACCCATACATTAACCCTAATGAGGAAATTTCCTCAATTGAGAGTCCCTATTTCTAGGTGTGTAAAGTTGACGATTGAAGCTAACTTTGACACCTGTTTTATCGGGAGATTCTTCCTGAGATATTCATTTGAAATAGATTATAATAAAAGGTTTATTATATTCAATAGAGAAGCTATTAAGCAAATGGACCAGTTGGACGTGAAGAAATGGCTCAGTTGGTTAAGAAATTGCCATGAAAGCAAGAAGAACTCAGCTCAGATTCCAGTGACATAAATACCCAGTGCACCACTTTGTGTAATCCCAGAAATGTGTGAGACAAATACAAGAAAATCTCTTGGACTTGCTGATCATCCAGTCTCATTAATCAGTGGGCTCTAGGTTTGCAAAAAATAAGGCAGAGATTTTATTGAAGGAGACATCTGCATTGAACTTTGACCTGTGCTCGCAATCTCACAGGCATGTTTGCATATCCACACAGATGTAAATCTTCTACCGGCCCATAATCATGTACAAAGTCATTAAAATATTAAATGTCGCAATATAAAGACAAAGGCCTTTATAGGTTCATAATAACTGCATAGTTTTGAAGATAATACCATGATATTTTTTTTTGGAAAATGCGTGCATGGTGAACTATATTAATCCAAAAATCAGAAATTAAAAATGCTTCTCTGGAAAATCCAACTCATAGTCAAAATGTAGGCAAATCAGAATATGGAGTAACATTAGATTCAGAGTTGACACATAAGACATTTATGAAAACACATAAATATCCAGCTGGAGAGATGGCTTAACAGTCTTATGCAGATATTGCTCTTGCAGAGGGCAAAAGTCCAATTTTCAGTAACCCTGTGGGTTACTCTTAACAGCCTGTAACTCCAGCTCTAGGAGGATCAGTTGTCATGGTCACCTGATCCTATATGCATGTACCCCCCCACAGACACACAGACATACACACAGACACATGCACATGTGTGTATATACATAATTTAAACATTTTAAAAATAGAAAAATTGTAAAGAACATACATGAATTATATTATCAGGCATTGACTCCCATTATTAACATATTTCATTATTTATGCAAATACTTCAAAATCTAAAAATATATTAACTCAGAACTACTCTGTCAGTAAGCATGTGGATAAGGAATATGTGATATGCAGTTAGAGAAAGTAATATTCACACTGCATACAACTTACAGGAATGGACTTAAAAGATGTGTAAGAGAAAAAATGGATGTGGGATAGCTTGGGCATAATAAATATGCTCTAAAATTGGTCATAATAATGCTTGTAAAACTAAATATCCAAGTAACTAATGTACATTAAAATGTAACTTCCATTGTATGAGCTATAGCTCACAATATTATTTTAATGTTTGTAATTTATGTTTACAAATTTTGTAACATTTTAGATTTTTGTTAAAATTAACTTGATGGAATGCACAATGACATAAAAATGAGAAGTTGTCCTCTGTGAAGGAAATCTTTTATGTTTAAAAGCAAAATGTGATTCTTATTTGCATAAAATGATTTATACACATTGGTCACTTAAAAAATATATGTTTTCATTTTCCTATTACAATAAAATAGTAATTGAACATTACTATAAATTCATCTTGTATTAACTAATGGGAATTAGGAGTCTTTGTTTAAATGTAAAATTACCAAGCTCCTCAGGAAACTTTTTTTACATAACCACTAGAGCCCTTCTACCTGAAACTCTGCACCCATTTTGATTCAGATTTAAGGAAAATAGAAAATATATCATCATAATTTCTATTGATGTCATATAACTTCTATATTTGAAGTGATCCAGAGACAATGTTTATTAACTGTTAACCAGAGAGAGCTCAGTCTAGTTTAAAATAAAACAAAACAAAACAAAAAACACTTTTGTACACATCGTTTTTTATGTCTCCTTTGTGGCCAACATGGTTGACTCCTATTGAAAGGTCAAGGAAAAATAAGTACTTACAGACAAAAAGAGTTGAAAATAATAGTGTCAAATGAATTGATCATGGTGTAAAAAATAAAGTGTGAGTCACTAAATGACCTGATGTACTCCTCCCATGAGACTACTTTATTGAGAAAAACAAATAAATGACTTTACGTATGAAGCCACTTATCCCAAGTAATATAAATCTCTTAAAGTAATCCATTCTCCATTACATCAAATGGAAGAGTACATTTTTGTTCACGGGGATTTATATCTATTTACATCTACTGTCTATCAATCCATTTAAATATAACTGAACTATAATAAAGGAAAATTTAATTTTTATTGCAATATATTTTATGTTAAATATTTTCAAAATTAATTGTATTGATATATTTTATAGAGTTTTTATTAAAAATGTACTATAGGTTATATTTGGGACTCTATCAAAGTTATTCTTTCTTACACTAAAATTAATTGTACAGCAAATATATGCCTCTTTTTCTGAATTTTATTCTTCTGTCTTGGAGCCTGAATCATTAGTTATGGAGAAAATATGCTAGTAGCAAAAACAGGGATATAATTTATATACTTATTTCACAAACACAGACATGCGCCACTCATCATTTATGAGAGGGCATGGGATTATACCATGCTACAGCTTTATTTTTTATTCAGAACTATACCGTACATCTATCTGGGTGATTTTAAAAGTTTCCTCTGTGAAAATTTTCCTATTATACTATAGTTACAGATTCTGCAACATAAAATAAGAAATTTAAAACAAAATAAATACAAATAATCATTAAACACAGGAAGACACCTTCAGCAACACCAGCCACCAAAAGCATTCCGTTTACATATTAAAATTTTATGGTATTAACCTAAGACCTAGAAAATCATGGGCCGGTTTTGTTAAAGATTAAGAAGAGACAACGTTTTAAAAGCACGACGGGAATGGAAATAATCTTTAATATTTTATAACAATTTTAAGGATAATGGTATTCTCTCGTTTTCATTATATCATCACAGTTTTCTAATTTAAAATGTACTGATAAATAAAATTATTCAATTTATGAGATTATATCAGTTATTTAAAGAACTAATAGCTATTTTAAAAACAAACTATGGCTATGACTAATGGATTAGCCAGACAAACAGTTGATTATGGGCGTTTAAGTCTAAGGCCTTGAAAGTTCCCCTTAAGCTTTGTATGTTATTCTAAAACTTAACCTACTCAGGAGCTTACTTATTATGTTTTGTTTGTTGTTGTTCTTGCAGATATCCCATTTCTGCTTTTTATCCTTTCCAGTTATGTTAAGGAACAAGGGAATGTTTTCCTTCTCCTGTGGCAAATCATAAGTGATTAAAGTCAGTGATTCCAATAGGGTTGAGGGGAAGAGGAATAATGCCACCAAGAGCACTTGGCTAAGATCAGAAACATTTTAATAGTTGCAACTTGGAGAATATTGTAAAGGGAAGGAGTTGCCGTAATGGTTACTAGTTATTTGATGCCAGAGAGGTATGGAAACCATGCACGCTTTAAAAAGTACCATGGAACAACAGAGCCGTGTGTGTCAAAGAAGTGAATAATTCTTTCACTGAGACATTCTTATATGTCACCAGGAAAGTTTTACTCCCTTTTGCACATAGCAGCCTTAGGCAAAGACATCTGATTCTTTCCATTATCAGATAGACTGTAAGAAATTAATACCTATTTTTCTTTAATGTTGATGTTGACATGTGATATGGTTAAAATAAATCTCTTGACACAGACCATGGCTTAACAGATTCAACTTCTTTTTATTAAAATTTCATAGGTTTTTATAATGTGATTACCCTAGTAGACATATTTGTGGTAAATGGGACCAAATCCTGATCCTAGGGCATATCAAACAAGTGTTTCGCTATAAAGCTAGAACCCCAGTCCAACTCTTAGACATGTGTTTCCATTTTCACATTAGACTCATATGTGATGTGTGATAAATTCATGCATCATTATTAATGGAATGCACCCATAAGTTATGTATTTCATTTCCAGCACAATCAATAAACATTCATATACAATTCCCTTTCCTGTTTCTTACATGTTTTAACAAGAAGACATCTATAGTTTCATAACTTTTCACATGAAAACAATAAAACCTTGAAATGCAATTTCACTGACTAAGAAATGCATATACCTGTTGCTGAGTCACTGAGATTTGGAGATTTGTATTTCAATGGATATTTTAATTATCTTCCATTTCAAATGTTATATCAAGAACAACAATTTCAAAAACTTCACTTAAATTTTCATTATCGCTTTCATCACTTAATGTTTTTATCTTTGTTGTGAAAACTAAGATAAAAAATATGAATTATGTATACATTCTGAAATAGCCTAAGTCTCAGTTAGATTATAATACTTGCAACTGAGAACTTGGTAAGCATTAAAGATGAGACATAATTTAGATAAAATTTGCTTATTAATCAACATTTAATAAATGCTATTTGTTATTTCTTGTTATTAACACTGAAAGATAGTATAAATAATATAGAATTGAATGTGAATGCTCACATACACATACACATTAAGTCACAAACATGGTATACAAGCTCAAGAAATGCATTAAAATATTAATTTGGTTCTTATAAGATTTACTTTTTGTAGAATTTCACTTTCTCCATTACTCTGTACACTTTTATATATACATGTGTTTAGTACATCATTGAACTGCCATTTAAAACCAATGGTTGCTTATATCACTTAGTCATATTTATGTGTGTTTCTATGTGCTGATTTTTTGTAAGCAGTAGTATATCCTCCCAAAGATGCCCCCAAATCTTTGGATATATTATCTTACATGAAGAAGAACCTATAGATATAATTAAGGTAAAGAAAATTATGATTTACAGATTATTCTTGAATCTTGCATAGGTCCATCCTAATAGCATGACTCCTTGAAAGAACATACATATAAATAAGATGAGAATCTGAATGTGCTTACAAAAAAATCAGCAAGAGGTGTGACAGACCGGCTTTATAGATGGAAGAAGATATCATAAGTCAAGGAAGGTGGGTTATTTCCAGAGTTTGGAAAGTTCAAGAAATCAGATTCCTCCACCCTTGAGTTCTTAGAAAAGAATACATCACTGATCCCATGAATATAGCCTAGGGGCACCCATGGTAAACCTTTGTATAGCTGTTAGGTTATAAATTTATACTGATTTTAAGGCACTATATTTATGGAACTTGACTGTAGTAGCAATAGAGAACTAACACAATGGTGGAAGTTATAATGAATGGCCACTTCTAAATACCAGTGCTGCACAAAGCCTTATATTTTTTGGGTCTCAAGTCCTGAAACAGAAGAATTCTCTGAAATGAGACCTCATATGCACAAAATCTAAAAGCTAAAGGTATAGATCTGATCAGAAGAGAAGGATTTAAAATAACTGAGTAAGAAACTTACAATACTGAAATACTTTGTTATAACTTAATACTTTGAAATTTCTCATTCTGAATTTTTGAGATCACTGGGGCTCCCATGGGGTTCCAGAGAAGCGAGAATATGTTCACTTTTTAGAAGAGTTTTTGACTCTAATATTTAAAACAATAAAACAACAACAACAAATAAAGAAAGAAAAGATTTTGAGCCAGTGAAGTGTTAATCTTCTTTAAGGGAATCACTCTAAATAGGCTGACTAGATTGCAGGGGATGAACTTGCATTGAGGGTCATCTAGATATAAAAGCTTGACAAGATAGGCTTTAACATAACATATATGAAAGAATGCATGAAATTCAGTAGGAGCCGCCTATAGTGGATTACAGATGAGGGATGGGGTGTAAATATGTTTAAGATATATTGTATAAAATGCACAAAAATCCAATAAAATATATACTGTTAAAATTATTTTGCTTATTTTATTAGGCATTATGTACTGTGTAACAGCTTTCATAGAATATAGAAAGATTACATATTACATATAAGTGGGTAGGTAGGAGAATGGATGGACAGATGGATAGATGGATGGATGGATGGATGGATGGATAGAAGAAAGAGAGAAATTATAAAAGAGATATTTGAAAACCCGAGTTTATGTTTTTGTGGATGGTTCATGAGTCCAACCCCCAATGTCAGAAGCTGATCATCTAGAGACTGAGAAAAGTGTTCCAGTTAGGTTCAAAGGTAGTCTTCTAGAATACCAGGTAGAGTCAAAGATGCAGATAATGTCTGACGGAAGATTGTTGGAGAATTCCCTTTTACTTGGGGGAAAGGAGCAAATTTTTCTATTTAGGCCATGAACTAATTAATTGTAAGAGGACCATCCACATAATGAAATTTAATCCTCTTTATTCAAAGTCCCCCAATTTAAATGTAAATCCCTTCCACATAGAAACATCCAGAATAATTCTTGAACAATTACAAGGATATCATTGCATAGTCATGTTGATACATAAAATTAACTTACACACTGATGGGTAAAAGGTTATGTTGATTATCCAAGAACAAAGAAAAGAGCATCTGTGACTTAACAAGTAACATTGCCAGACATTTAAGTAACTATAAAATATTCTTTGTTACTATATTTACTCTGACATTTTCAATTAATAATGTATAAGGATTCTTTACATGAAGAAAGAGCAGTTCTTTATGCGGTTTTGAATGAGTGGAAGGTTCCTACTTTGTTTCAAATCACAAAATCAAAAGTATCACTCTCAAGGATATGAGTCCTTCTGAACTTTACTGCTTAGACTATTTTCTGATGTTAATTCTTTTATTATTATATTTTTTTGCAGTTCATTGTCTTTCTCAGAAATCTTGGAAAGTGTACCAATTAATTGCTATTCTCTTCATTCTAGTTCTCAATGATTCTCTTCTTTCTTTTTATAACCTTATTCTAATTTTCCACTTCAGTGAATATAAGTCAAAACTAATCTGTTCCTTTCTAATAGGTGAAATTAACTTAGTATTGCCTTTCTTATTAAAAGACACACTCTGAAATATTTCAATTTTTATATTATAAACTTAAATTTAAGTACCATTCAATAATAATCTTTTCACTCTTTTATCATTGTAATTAAATTATAGATTATTCCATCATTTTAGTAACTGACTTTAATAATATTTTATTTATTTATTTATTATTTTATTTATATTGCTTGTGTGCATGTAAGGGAACTCATGTCATGCAATACCCACAGAGGGCAGAAGAGCGCATCAGATTCCCTGAAACTGGAGTTACAGACAATTGTTAGCCAATATGTGGGTGCTGGGAATCAAACCTGGGGACTCTGCAAGAGGGGCCAGTACTCTAAATCAGTGAGCCATCTCTTCAGTCCTAATAGTGATTTTTAAATGTCTAAAGTAATTAAAAGCTATGCCAACATAGTTTGACCATAATAAGATAAATTCAGAGCATATGAGATCTGATTACTGTCTCTAAATACATGGAGGTCATTTTCATGTTTCTGATTACAAACTTAATGCTATTCAGATGCAGAAGTTATATTTGTCCTCTAATAATTAAAATTATTATAAAATTGTCATTACACTTTGTTTGAAGTGATTTATTCCAAGTTCAACAGAATTTAGAGCCATCCATCTTTGTCTCAGTGTTGACCATAAACAGAATCAGTGAGGGTTGATAGATATTTCATATAAATGACATTTACATCTATTCATGTATTATATGGTACCACCTAAAATGAAACTTTAATTGTTAAGAAATATGCCTGCTGGTGTTTTTCTGAATCTAGCAGTGTATTTGTTTTTGTTTTATAAGACCTTATGAGACTATGCAAATTTTCTACGACTGTTCTAATGATATACCACAAACTTGATAAATAATAAATAATAAAAATGTATTTCTCAAAACTCTGGGGACTAGAAGTCTTGATCCGTGCTTCCACAGGGTTGATTTCTTCCAGGATCTTCATTTATGCAAAATATCTGTCTTAACCTAGTCTTCTCTGTGTATGTCCATTTCTCAGTCTTCTACTCCTAAAAAGATGCTGATCATATTTGACAAGATCTTACATCTATGGCCTTATTTCATCACAGTCATTTCTTTAAAAGTTCCATTCTGAAATTCTGGGAGAAAGAGCTTAACATGGGAATTTGAGGAGACATGATTCTTTAGAGATTAGTGCAGATTATCTCTGCTCTGTTATTGTAGTTCTTGTTAAATTCATGTTTGATACAATAAAATTAAGGATCCCCGCAAGCTTATTAAGAGACAAATTCATACAACAACATCTAAGCAAATATAATTAAAATATTGCAGTCCTATAATGGCAAAAGTTAAATTATTGAGACAAAAGATATCATAAATAAGATTATATGCTTTTAGGAACATTTTTGTGCTCTGTCATTTATAACCAATTGTTTATAAAACATAGGATTGATTCATTGGTAATAATACATGTATTAATTTATCTTTAAAGTCATATTTGGTAAATGTAAATGTGCATTTTATTAATATTGAATTATAAACACTGGGACAATGTAGGAAACATGAACTATAAGAGTCAGAAGTAGAAGTGTAAGAAAGTAGTGGTAAACTGCCCTGCTCAAGTAAATAACTGCCACGCCTGCAAGGCCCTGGATCCGAGTCTGCAAAGGACGTCGGGATTAAGAAAGACACAGCACACTCTTGGTCTGGATGGAAAAAGACTCTTTATTCCTTTTCTCTCTCCCCCTTATATACTCCCTAGCATAAGAGGGAGGAAGTTGGCAGGAAGGAACTCAAGGATGAGGTCTGGGGTTCAAGATAGGTTCAGGGCATTCTCAGCCTGTGAGGCGGAACTTCCTGGGCTCAGTCTGATAAACAATTCCCCGAGAGCTGAGGTGAACAAAACAGGATGTGCAGGAAACAAGTTCCTGCTCAGTAACAGAGGGGGGTTGTGTTGAGAGACCTTTTTCCCCACAAATAACATCCCATCCATGCTTATGCAAGAACCCCTAATAGAATTCTGTAGTTCACAAAAAGACACATAACAGCAGGAGTGGAATCTGTTGGGAAGAAGACGTGGTTCAGTTTCAGCTGAAGAGGAATAAGAAAATATAAGGGTAGGTGAATATGATTAAAGTAGAAAATATATGTATAAAATTGTGGAAGAAGAAATTTTAAAAGGAGTGTAAGAAGGAGGCATGGGTGAGAATTGTTACTGCCAGGGCATGTTAAGATTGGAACTTTCACTCTAAAACAGAGAGCTCACTGCAAGATTGGAGACACAACTACGGTTGCAAACATTCTTTGTAAGTAAAAGAAAAAATTTAAATTACTAAAACTTTCATACATTCACTGACTGAAATAATAAAATTTAATAATGCAAAACATTTTAACAGTTACATAACCATGTGTTTTTATCTTCTGCAAACTCAAACATTCACTATTCAATCATATTATTGCTAAATCTCATGAGTTAGCATAGATTTACAGATAGGCTGATCACAGAGAAGGTTAGTAATCATGAAAGATTTATATGCCAATAGACAAAGATAAAATCAGTGGAGTCAAGAAACTAAGCACCAGACCAGAATTATCCAACGGAACACAAGCTTTATCAAGTACTAGTTTTTGCTGTCACTGTGAAAAGATAAAGAAAAGTGTTAGTACCCAGTTGTGGGGTAAATCTGCAGAGTTTCTCTCTCAGCCTCAAGGGACATGCCTTCAAATGTGATGGACAGCCAACCAACCAATGATTTAAGGGAAAGGATCTAGCAGAAAAATCAGTGAAAGATGGGAAGGAGAGGAGGGTCTCCATCTTAGGTGTGTGTGCCGAGAGTCCAGGGAACTTCTGATCAAAATGCTGGCTCCCCCATATGAAATTTCTCTCTCCCCAGGGATGAATCCTTTGTTAGTTACCCAGAATAAATTAATTTCTCTAAGAGAGCATTCTCTATTCGCTTAATGGGTTCAAACCTGGGTAGGGGGTTCGGCCTGAATGTCAGGCCTCACTGCAAGAGGAGAATTCATAAGACACCAGTACTTCAGAGTGTGCTTTATTTGTAAATGTGCCACCATAGATGAAGTTAGCTAGGAGGAGGTCATTCTGAGTATGTGGAACTGATTCCAATGTGATTGTTATCTTTATGAATGAGTCCAGGTGGCCTTATAAGGACCAAACAACAATGAGTCTCCTGTGCTCTGGCAAAGACAGAGGTAGATCTACACTTCTTCAAGTCCAGGAAGGATAATGACCATATGCATGTGCAATGCAACAGTAAAAATTAAAAAAAAAAAAAAGAAAGAAAGATTCTTCTGTAAGTTTCTGAGGAATTTCAGCTCTGTGGACAGCTTAGTTCCTGTCTTCAAAAGCCCAGAACTGTGATAAAAGAAGTGTTGTAAAGAAAGACAATTTATACTTGAAATCTTAAACCCAAAGGGGATCATAATGATTAAATGGTTAGATCAATAAGGCAGAGCCCACATGAACGAAGTGGAAGTCTGTGTAAAAGAGCCTCGAGAGAGACCTCCCATCCTTCTCTCTAGTTAAAACTCTAGAGAAAGGCTCCTGTCTACAAGAAAACAGTCTTTCATTAGCCTCAAGCCTACCACACCTTGATCTTGAGTTCTTCGGCATCTAGAATTGTAAGAAATTAGTGAATTTTTGCTCATAAGTAACTCAATTCCTAATTTCGTTAGGATAACCAAAATTGATTTTTAAAAAGGTAGAAGAAAGGACCATTTTATCATGCGAAACGAAATGTAACCAGAAGTTGAAGTGACTTTCTGATCAAGGTACCGGCAGCATGTGCTTGACTAAATCCCAAAACTGATATGAACACACAGCCTCTGTGTATCCCGCCATCTCATCGGTCAGGAAGAAGAGTGTCTGCTAAAGTTTCTCAAGACTCTATGCAAAGAGTGAGAATGACAAACAGTCCATCTTCTTATTTCAGACATCTTTGGATAAACAAGAACAATGCTCAAGAATCCAAAACGAAGGAAATTTGACTAAGAGTCTTATTCCAGAAATTCATCTGACCTACAAGGTTAGGCACTACCTTATGGTGAAATGGTATTAAGAAGCAAGCAGGTATTGCAATTCTAATATCTGACAAAATTAAACTAGTCAGTAGTGATAAAAAGTTCATCTCATTCTAATCAAAGGAACAATTGAACTAGAATATATCAAAACATGAATATATATGCACAAAACTATGATGCACTCACTTTCTTAGAAATCAGTAATATAGGACTATAAAACACAGATTAACCCGTACTTATTAATGGTGACTTGAATGCCTCATGTCTCACTATTTCCAAAAGACAAGTAAATTGAACAAATTAAAAACAGAGGGCATCTTAATTAAATTGTATCATACATTAAATGGACCTAACAGACATGTACCAAATAATCAATCCAAGCACCAAGGAACACACTTTGTATTCAGCAGCCCAAGGAAGAGTCTCTAATAATGGCTAAATATTGGGGTAGAAAACAAACTTCCCAAAATACAAAAATTGAAATTTCATGCATGCTATCAAGTCAAAGCAATAATACTTAAAAATCAAAGTCAAAGAAGGTCTGGTAGCTACAGGAACTCACGGAGATTGCACAACACACTCTTGCCTGAAGAATGGGTCAAAGAAATTAAGAAGGAAATAAAAATATCCTCAAACTGAATGAAATCTTAATACAAAACAACAAAATCTCAGGAACACTATAAAAGCAGATGAAAGAAGAAAGTTTATAGCTCTAAGTGCCTACATTAACAAATTAGAAAGAGCACATGTAAATGACTTAACAATATAACTTAAGGTTTTGAAAAGGCAAAAACAAACTAAACCCAACTCTAGCTACTGAGAAGAAATAACAAAAACCAAAGGAGAACTTAATGACATAAAAACAAAGAAGACAATATAAACAAGCAATTAAAATAAGAGCTAGTTCTTTGAAAAGATAAATAATATAGGAAAATCTTTAGCCCACTTAACCAAAAGAAAGAATGAGCAAATACAAATTAACAATATCAGAGAAGAAAAAGGAACAATCACAAGACACACCAAAAAATTCATAACATTTTAAAGTAGTACTTAAAAAATTATACTCTATTAAAATTTGAAAAATCTAAATGAATTAGATGAATTTATTTATATATTCATGGAAACCACCAAAGCTAAGTCAAGTAAAGATGAACAACTTAAACAGACCTATAACAAATAAGGAAATTGAGACAATAATACAAAACCCTCTTTTAATTAAAAAATGTTCAGGTCCAGATGGAGTCACTGAAGAATTCTACCAAACATTGAAAGAAGACCTACAACCGATAATACATAAAATATTTTAAAATGTAGAAACAGAGGGAGAACTTTCAAATTCCAACCATGAATCCGTTATTACACTAGTATCTAAACCAGGAAATGAGAAAATGAAAAGAGAAAAATATAGGCCTGTCTCCTTAAGGAACATAAACGTTAAAAGTCTCAACAAATACATTCAAATCATATACAGATACACATTTTAAAGATCATCCACCATGATCAAGTCAGCTATATTTCAGAGATGTTGGCATGGTTCAATATATCTAAGTCAATAAATAAAATAAATTATATAAATGGGCTTAAAGACAATACAACACAATATCTGAACATGCATGTATGTGCATACCTGAAGAGTATATAACAAGAAGCACTGTGCCAGGAGAATCCTCCCTTTGAATTTGTGGTCAGAGTAGTTCAAAAGACTCCCAAAATACAGTATTGCCACAACCCTTAATTGCTTCCCAGAACTTTAAGCGAAAACCGTACTGCTGCAGACAAGATATATATACTTCAGACACAGGACTTGGAACAATGACACTAGAACTGATCTGGCAGCCTCCTCCCTGAAGACTAGGTCTCATCATTCTAGAGGATACTATGCAAGTTGCTAAGTTAGAAAATCAGTCAATGGTCCAAGCCCAACTTTAAAGTCTAATAACCACAGCAATGATCAGCACAACAAACTATAGCAGTGCTGTAGTGCCACTTCCCTGCCACCCTCGGGAGCAATTAAAATACATCTAATTGAACTTAAAGTCTTCTCGATGGGAGGAAATTCATGGGTGGCACTGAGGCATAACCAAATACACATGGCTGAAGAGGTCACAGATCATCATGCAATAAAGCACCATGTACACAGAAGGCCACAACTGACCAAGGTATAGAGAATAAGAGTCTGGCGAATGTATATCCCTTCTCAGCACTCGTATATGTAACTTCATCCAGCCATGGCTCAGGGACCACTGCAGAAGAAAAGGTTAAAGATTGTAAGACCCATGGTCGGTGCGTGAACACAAGGAAACAGCATCTTCCAGGACTCTGGGAACTTGCTCATGGCCACATTCAGCACTGGTGTCAGCATGCACAAGACCCATTCCGACTCAGCAAACAAAAGTCCAGTGTAGAACTGTGGAAACGGGCAGCAGTGACCAACCGTAGTTGAAGAACTTTTGTCAGCTGGGTGAGGGACAGTTGATCTTTAAGAGTGTGACTCTAGATGCGCTGCTGACTAGACTCAAACAGATGAATCGCACCGAGGGAGATCTGGGCACCAAAGCTATCTAGGCCTTAACTTATATGATAGAATCCATGAAACCTAGTGGAGGGGCTGTGGGAACATGTATGGGGGAGTTCTAAATATGACTAAGATTTATTGTATGAAGTGAACACAATTTCAATACAAATATACATTTAAAAAAAACTTAGCCACGTGGCATGCTCCTTTAATTCCAGTCCTTGGGAGGAAAAAGCAGTCAGATATCTGTGATATCAAGTCCAGTCCGGTGATTTTTCAGGCAAGCTTGGATGAAGGAAACCCTGTCAAAACATTTTTTTAATAAAATTTCTTGTTAATCACATATACAAAATTATTTTTGAAATTTATTCATATGCTGCAACAAGGACACATAGTTGTATAGATATATAGGTATAGAAATTATTCTTTGATCTTGGGAAACATGGAGCAAGACTTTTCCAAACTATCTGATGTACCAGATATGTGTTTTTATATTTTTAATAAGTAAGATTTATTGGATTATCCAGCCAGTAAACAATAAACAATTCAGATGTCTGAATTGTTAACCATTCTCAGAAAGAGAACTTTAAGCACTAATAGTAAAAATTATTGAACTGAGTATAATCCATGGATATAATAAAGATAATATATATTTGTTTTTTAAGCTAAAGTTGAAATTCATTTTTGTGCAAAAAGAGTACCAAGACTATAACTGATGAGACCAGAATTCTCTCATGATGATTATATGGAAAGAAATCCTGTAATGTACTGAATCAAAGTAAGCCAAATAAGGCCTGGATCTGTGTCATGATTCTGTTTATTGAAACTGCATACTATCCTTTTCAGATACTGTGATAAGGTGGAACAATACGTAAGAAATTTGTAAAAGTGTGGAAAGAGGAAACAATCCATACAAAAGCTAAAACATATACTTAATTACTGTTCTTGTTTCTGTAATGAAATGTCATTACTCTGTATTCAATGAGAATCTGAGCAGGTTATGCTTCCCCTGCGTGTATTTAATTGGTCCCACTGAGTGGACACATATCAAAGATGAAGATTGTGGAAAACATGAAACAGTTTAGATTCCTTGCCAAAATGCTAATTGTTTTCATAGATCTTCTTTCTTACTTTTCTGCAATACTTAAGTTCTATACACATAACCCAAAGCTGGGTTGATATCTCCCAAACTTCCTTGCATCAAGTCATAAAAGCTAGGTTGTCATACCGAAATTCTGAGTTTTCTTCATTATAAGAGGCACAAGCTTCCCTTTCATGATATTTTGTTTTAGCTTCAAACCGATTTGAATAGTCAATTCAGAGTCTCTGTACAGGAAAGAAAACATTTGAGGTGATCAAATATCTGAAAGATTTGCTGAGTGAACATCATGTCACACTGAAAAATTTTACATATGATTTTCATGACAGATCACTGTCAAAATGAAGATCCATAAAAGTATTTTATAGAATTATCTTCAAGTTATGTATACATGAAATATATGAAGTGTAAGTTTAATATTTTGTTTAGATTTAGGTCTCACCCCTAAGATATTTCATTAATATATATATATATATATATATGCAAATATTCTAAAATCTAACAAATTAGAACCCACAAGCACTGATCATAGTTCTTTGAGAGGCATTATTTGAATATTTGAATAAATCACATTTGGTTGTTGTTTAATTACAACCAATGTAATTAGTTAATACAACTTTCATGCTTTATGCCAGTTAAATTAATATTTCCATGTTAAAGAAGCAAAACACAATTCTAAACAACACAGAAATTTAGATATTTAAAGTAACAAAAATCTACAAACTAGGTCAATGATCTGTGTGACAATCAATGACAATTTGCTAAAAGTTTTTAAAAGTTCGTATTTTCTTAACAAATTTAATAAAAGTCAAAATAAAGTTGCAAATCACACACCATGCAAGTCCAAGAAAACCGTCTCTTAAGAGAAGACAGTAAATGAAATAAGCATTGACTTCAATCAAAGCATGGAATTATCTCAGAAGAGTTTTTAAATAACCGTCAAAACTGTTTCCATACCAACGGCAATTACTTTGTATCAAAAGAAAAAAAGCATAAGCAAAGGTTTATGTATTATTAAATGGAACAAAATTGAAATTATAGAAATTAAAAAGAAAATAACATTTTAATTGTTCATGATTAAAGAAAGATTTAAGCAATGAAATTTTAGACATAATTATAGAACTTAATGTTATCAATAAAGGATAGAAAAGACTGAAAATCAAATAAGGTGAGATTCAAAGGTCTATGAGAAAATCACAAATGTTCTAACAGTCAGAATCCAAGGAGTAAAGGAAAAGAGTGGGATGAGAAGATATGCTGCCACATTAATGAGAGTGGGAACGTAGAGTGGAGGTTCTCTTCTAAAGTTAAAGAAATGATTATTTTCCAGTTGTTGAAAGAAAGGAGTTCACGTTCATGAATTCTGCAAATAGAGAAAGTAGTTCTCAGAAACCATGGAGGAAACAATGAAATTACCAGATAAGGAAAATGGAAAATAATTTACTAATATGGGAAGTAACCTGTGGAGTGCTTACAATGAGAAGTGAAAGGACAAAAGAATCCTTAACCAGGCAGATAAGAATTTAAAGAGGAATTCATGAGGTTTAATTTCCAATGAATTATGATGAGGATGAAATGCCAATCTTTAAATGTCTTTTACTTGGAGATTCTCCTTATGCAACATTATCAAAATGACCCATCTTCAAACCTGAAGAATGGATTCATGCTTGTCAAAAGTCAGGAATGGACAATGGGAGGTTAATATGCTTACGAAAGAGCAATAGGATGGTCGTAGCACTTACTTATTAATGTAAGTAGCCTTCCTGTGACATTGTATTCTATTGCAAGATACCAAATTGGAGAAAATTAGGAAAAGGACATCTAAGTAACCTCTGTATTAATTCTTACAAATGAGTGGGTGTTTTCTGATACTTGATAGAGTGACTTAAACAATTTACCACATTGGCCATATTTTCTGTAGTGTTTCTTTGTAAGTTTTTTCTTTCTATTTTAAATCTTCACAATACCAAATGAACATCCTCCAAACATTTTCTGTGTCATAAATGAAGTCTGCTTTGAAGCTGTCAGTAAAAGTGTAAAAACTATGGATTTTACACAAGCAGCTTTAAGATATAACCCCAAATCTCTATGGAAAATGGGCCTGGGGAGCTGAGTGTAATTTTCATAAGTCCAAACATTTGTTAGATTGAGGTAATTCTGTGTATTAAACATGAGATGTGAAATTCATCATCCCCTCAATTAAAATGGTATTTTCAAAGAAGAAGGCATATAAAATTTAAAATCTAGATATGGAGATCAGAAACACATAGGAAAAAATTATAGATTTATTACTGTTTCATATACTCGGCAATATCTTAACAAGGTGTTTTAAGACAAATTATTAAGTATAAGAATTTATAGATTTTTGAAAGCACGATGAATAGATTTGGGAGAAATTATGTTAAGACCATTCACACAAATTTCAGTCTACTGGATTCTCTGATGTACTTGAAAGCACATGACCTCAAATACTTGGTTTAGATGAAAGTAGACACATCTATGCCTACTGAGGTTCATGTGAATTACCTAGCGTAATTCAGACATAAAGGGAATATGCCTAGTATATATCATGTGTAATTACATGAGACTGAACAAATAAAGAAAACTCGATAATAACTAAACAAAGAAAAATATCCTGAAGATGGCAAAATACTGATCAGAAAGTCTTTTTATACATGGTGAACAACTCAGTGGTAATTATATGTTGAATTTTGATAGTTAAGGGAGAGCTTACATTTTGTCTGTATTTTATTAGGAGACTGTAAGCTAAAACTCAAGGCTATATGGTGTTGTTTTCTTATTTTTGATGTTTGAAGTCTATTATACTTGTTACATCAAAGCAAATATTATTTAGCAATCTGCATCTAAATATCATAAACCTAAATTTGATTAATGGAATTTTTAAATGGAATTATCTAAGGTATGCTATGCATAAACATTATTATTTTACATTACTATTTACAATTATAATGCAATAATGCATAATTCTGAATTGACAAGTCTTCCCCCATGAATACCTGCCTAAATTGGTTTGAAATGAATAGGTTAAAGAAATTTAAAGGGCTTTTCTTTTCATAAACATAAAGAGATGCAGCTGTTCCAGCAAGCGTAAATGATTATAAATTATTAGTGTCAATCAAAGGTGTGATTTCCATCTCCTGATTAAATCTATACAAAAGAGCCTCAAACACACAGTTCAGCTGCCACCAAAGGACAAATCAATCAGGAAAGACAATAAGTGAGTAGGAAAAAAGACAATAGGTTGTGGGTGGCATTTCCTACCCATACTAAGCCCTGTTATTAATCAGAAAATGGAGAGTGACCATTTACTCTGTCTCCTTATTTTTAAGTACTAAAATGCTTCAGTACAAGCAGTCCATTTCCTATAGCATTGAAACAAGAAAGGAAAACATTTCTAAATATGTTTTCTAAAGAAAAAATATCATTTTGCAGTATGCATTAAGAAATTGCATTAGCAGTGATTGCTTTGAAACAAGGAAGAAAAAATACAAATTAATTAACAATAAAATCAAGCATTTTTCATGTTTTCTAGATAGATTTATATACATCAGGTTGGTTGTCATGCACAACAGAGTTTAGTTTCCATCACTCAAAAGCAAATAATTTCAGACATTACGCCAAATAAAATAGAAATAATACTAGAATAATACTACATTTTAAAAAATGAAACTTTGCGTACCACCCATCAGCAGATGTTTTGGGGAAGGCATTACCATTTCATGTGTTTAAGTAGAAAAACATCTAAGTTTGGAAAAAATCTGAATATATATATATATATATATATATATATATATATATATATATATACACACACATAATGAACAAACAAGCTGGATGTGATGGTATATGCCTACATTTCTATCAATAGGGAGGCCAAGGCAGGAGGAACAAGGATATTCAAGGACAACCTGGGCTCTGTAGATAAACTGAGTTAAAATTATGTAAAAAGAAAACTGGTTTTGGTTTGTTTTAAGGCAAAGTAAGAATTTTATATCTTTCACCATTTTACCAATTATACAATTTATAGATTGCTAAGTATATTTTATATTTTAAATGGGATAACTATTTTCATGTCTAATTTTAAGAGCCATTAAAATTTTCTTCAGATAACTATATTAGCATGTGAAACACTTTAAATAGTAACTATGAAGTTAATTCCCATTCAAATTATGATATCATATTAAATTTGAAATTGTACAATATAACTTGTAATTATATTCAGCTAACATTTTAAAATACTTAAAACTAGTATTTATAAAAATATATGGCACATATATGAAATAAAATAGTATTGACACTTATATGAGCAGGTAAATGTGTCATAATTTAAATATATTCTTATTTTGTGTACGAAATGTTCTAAGTAAAAAAATTTTACATGACTTTACAGGAGTCTTATAGATAAATGTGCACTACTTTTACTTTTTCAAAGAATTTACATACATTCCTAGCAATTTCTCTAGAAATTAGAAAAGCCACTTAATTTTCTTTACACTAATTCCCAGCTACCATTTTTTTTAATTAAAAAAATTATTTATTTTTCATTCTGGATGTATGAGTATTTTGCCTACCTGTATATAAGGACATCAGTGTTGTGCATAAAACTCATTTGCTGGGGTTGGAGACATGGCTGGGTAGTTAAGGGCACAGGCTGTGTACACTAGGTTATTGATTTCACATCTGCCTCTGCTTCCTGGCGGCTGCGATTAAAGATGTGTACCACTACTCCTCGACAACAGTCAACATTTTTGCTGTGTTTTCGGGACAGGGTCTCACTCCAAAGCGCCACTTACCTAGAACTCACTATGTAGACCATTCCAGGCTGGTCTTAATCTTACAGAGATCTACTTGTCTCTGGTTCCAGAATACCCGAATCAAACGTGTGTGCCACCACGTCCAGTCTAACCTCATCTTTTCAAAACTTAAGTGTCAGGCCAGGCGTGGTGGTGTACCCGTTTAATACCAGCACTCAAAAGGCAGAAGGACGCAGGTCTCTGTGAGATCAAGGCCAGTCTCTTCCACATAGTAAGTTCTATCGAGGCTAGCTGGGTCTGCAGGGAAACCATGTCTCAAAAGGACCAAAAATTAAAAAGAAAAATAAAAAATAAAGATTATAAAATGCACCACCAGGTGACCACTTTTTACCCGATGTTATATTTTTTGAAAATATGCTCTTCTTTTGCTTATAGGAGAATGATAGCAACCTTTTCAGTGAGACAAACTTGATTTGTAAACGTGACAAATAAGGAACTTCAAACTAGGAATTTTCTGGTGTATTTAGTTCTGAGTTCCCTTTTCTGTCAAGGAAGGAATATCCGTTTACAGTCCTAGCGTACTGAGTCCCTCAAGCTCGGAGTCTCAGTCATAAGGAGCAGAACCACAACATGGCCAGAATAGACATATTCTTGTTAGAAATCTATGGAATTTGGGGTTATCTTCTTATCAAAGCATAAAATAAGTGATGCCATCAAAAGAGAAAAATTTTACGTAAATATGTGATTGCCCCAAGAGCTCAAATATTTCATTGTTTAGTGACAAATATCATGCTTATTGATTTTAATTCACCTTAAGTGATATAAAAAATAAATATACATACTAAGGAAAATATACCATGCCATCTTACAATATGTGCATATTAATGTAATGTTTAAATTAGATGAATCTTGCCTATTCCCTTCAAAATATTTCATTCCTTTATGGAGAAAATTTCAAATTATTTCATCTTAGCCTTTTGGCAATATAGTAATTTATTATTATTAACCCTGTTGTGCACTAGAACACACCAGATCTTCTCACTCCTACTGTACCATTACAGCCCTGAACATCAAATATCTCCCTATCACTCTCCCAGCTACTCTTCTTGGTTAAACAAACAATTATCACTAATGTGTACCTATTACTTGCAATAATAGGATTAAGAATTTAAGTTATACAAAAAATACAAGCTGTTGTAATCAAATAAAACTTCAAAATACAAGTTTTGTGGTAAAACAGGGTAACATATCATAAGAAAAATCACAAAACATGAATTCCTTATAGATTTTTCATGAAGCAGTGTCCCAAAGGTTTGGGAGAGTTGTTCAGCAAATATTCTTGAACAATATGGACAGTAAGCAGAACATTCTAGATTTAATGTCTAGAATACATTTAGTAGCAGACAGAATGAAGAAAGGCACAGCAATGAGGAAGAGTGAAACATAACAGGGTTTAACCTGGAGTTCTTCAGTGAACATGAATACAAGACCATAAATGCCTTGTACAGAGGCCTGCTTCCTAACTCACTAAATTGACTCCAACATTACAGTTCGGAAATAGAGAAATTTTGAGCAATGTCACTTTTCTCAGAGACTTGGCCATACTCATGTGCATTGTGCATGTAGATAAAATATTCAGTTTTTCTAAAACTTCGTGACTGGTAAATAACTTCTTTATTTTTATCTTTGCATTTCCTGAAACACTATATGAAATCCAACTTATAAAATAATTTTACTACTATTTTCAATATTTTAAGTGCTTGATTCTGTATAATATTGCCTTTCTAACATAGAGTAATGAGATTCTTAAACAGTAATATATTTCATAAATCCCATTAAACAAGGGTTGAAATAGTATGTAATTCAACATTCTTTTTTATTTCTCTACTACCTTTGATTTTAGCGAATAAACATTTATGCAAATGTTTTTCTAAGGTAAAATTTTGTTGTTATTGTTTTTAATTTCTTAAAATTTTCGATATATATATATGTATAATTTCGATAGTATTTAGATCCTCTCCCCTATGCCTACCTCACCTTATTGCCCCCTGCCCAATTTAATGTGCTCATACATGTGTGTGTGTGTGTGTGTGTGTGTGTGTGTGTATGTATGTGTGTGAGTATCATACCATTGGAGCCTTCTTAACTTACCAAGAGTTCCATGCTTGAAAGAGACTATCTGCCCCTCCCATCGGCTATCTATTGCCCCAATTTCACTAGTTCCTTGTCAAATTCTTCATGCCTGTGTCAGTATATTTTTTCTGCTTTGCCCTTACTTGATGTTTGTACATGTTGTCACTATTGTTGTGAGTTCGCTTGACTAACTGATCAGCTCTTTTGAAAAAGCTGTTTCCTTGTGTTCATCCACCACCTCTGGCTCTTACAATCAAGCCATCCCCTCTTCCACAAATATTCCTGAGCCTTGGGGTTAGGGGAATAAGTTTGATATAGGTCACCTATTTAGTCATCTGCTCTCTGCCTGTTTGTCAGTTGTTAAGTTTCTAGCTAGTCACCATCTGCTAAATAAGGAAACTAGTTTTGTGAAAACTGAGAGATGTGTTAGTCCATCGGTATAGAAAAACTCATTAACCATCAGTTTAATATGATATCTATGTAGTAGAATACTAGTATTAGGTTCTCCCCTATGTCCTGTCCTCTGTTTATCCTCAGGCTCCTAAGCCTGATATCAATGTAACGTATGGGTTTCATCCTCAGATGCGAATCTTACTTCCAATTGGAGTGGTTGGTTATCTCCATAAAATTAGTGCAACTACTGCAAAGGTGGGCATATCTTGCATAGCCAATTATTATTGTAATTCACATTATTCACAGCTGGGTAATGTTGATTATTTTTGTTTTCTTCTGAGATTGCCTTCCAACACTATGAATGCTAGCCAGTATCAGCACCAGCTGAATTTTCCCTTGTTTGTTCTACAGCTTGTAAATGTAGTGTCTTCACCAATAGGGTTTTTGCCATCCATTTCTGATGAGCAACCAATAGGATGAAAATTGACCAGCTCTGTGATCTAGAGTATGCTCTTAGAGTACAAAAGTCCTGTACTCTACTACAAAAACGTCTGTTCATCTGTGTTCACTGTTGTCCTTCTCATAATAGCCAGACTTTGGAAACAACCTAGATGTCCATAAACTGATGAATAGATAATGAATGTACGATACAAATGCACAATGGAAATATTCAAATAAGATTTTCAGGAAAGTTATTCGAACTGGAAACAATCATCCTAGTGAGGTAATCCAGACTCAGAAAGACAAATGTCACATGTTCTCCCTCATAGCTGGATGCTAGCTTTGAAATCTTACATATAAATGTTTCAATTTGAAAATTCAGAGAAGTTAAGAGACTACTAAATGGCCATGGGTAGAGGGATGAAGCTTCCTGGTGAGGGTGTGTAAATGCAGTGATATGAAGGGGATGGAGAATATTAGTGCAAGGGTTAAACCCCTCTACTCCTGAATAGGAGGGCAGAGAGGGAGCATAGGGACTGATAATTAACACCAAAGGTCTGTAGAAAAGATCATCTACTTCTATAGAGCTTCTTAAAGAATATATGTATACATATTTCAGTATTCTTCAGAGAATTCTAAAAGTTCTTTGCTCAGATGCCATGTTGCTGCTCGCCTAGTATCTGGCTCTACACAAGCTCTTGAATTCTCTTCACTTCCCTCCTGAGCTGCAAAATAAAAACAATGATTTTGTGCATCTTGTTCAGGTGTATATATTATTATTTGTTTGCATGGGCATGTTTTAGAGGGTGGATTTCTGACTGTTTTAGTTCAAGTGTTTGTGTTGCAGAGTCAAATTAATCTGTGTAAAGCTGACTGAACAAAAATAAAATAAATCAAATCAAATAAAATAAATATACTGAAGCTTAAAAATATTAGTACAGTGCTTTGAAAACAAATATTCAAAGCATCAGAATTGGGCAGTGTTTTTAAGTAAATATCAAATGAATGGCATTACATTCAGGTTGGAATATTGTCCTAGTATTTGTGCAAGATATTTATTTAGTCTACCTTCAGTACATGGTGTCTACACTGGATTTACAATTCTTTGTAGCACTCTGGGGAGAAACTGCTCTAGGCACCGGAGAATGACTGAAGGTTTTTGAAGAGAGGACTGACAGGAGAAAAAGGTGTATTTAAGAAGATGAATTTTGTGGGTAGAATATGGAGAGGATTCAGGCAATGAGGGAAAGGTGACAGTGAGATCAGTGAGAAGCTGCTGTTCCCCAAGGGCTGTGAGCATGTGAGCATTATTTCACTAAAAAGTCAATAAATGGCTACAAGGCAAGAATTTTATCATATGCTTTAAAAATACTGAACTACTTTTCAATGTAAATAAGATAAATCAAGTCAGAGGGAGTTCTATAAATAATCACAGGTAAAGATACAGAACTTGTAAAATGAAAATGAGACTGAGGTTGTTCTGCACCTCAGTTGGAGTAGGGCTGTGGGTGGATTTCTGGGACCCTCATTCCAATGCCAGAAATTTAAGAGAAATGAAATATGAGGAAAGATACATTAGCTGTTAGTCTCACAATGAGAAAAGTCACCATGGACTGACAGATTACTGACCTTAATTGGAACATTTCCCTAAGTCGGTAGAATATTGTTTATATTCACAGAGCATGGGAAACACAGGGTTTATGCACCATACTTGAAGTTAGTATTTTTTTGAAATATACTTCTAAAGCAGATGATTTGGTGAAATGCCAACTTACATTTGATGAAAAAGATAAGTTTCTGTGTTGAATAGATAGACATTTTTTCCTGAAATATATATTGGAAATAGAGAAGAGGTTGACATTCAATCGAAATCATAGTAAATAAAATTTAAATAAATAATATAAAAATGTAATAACTTCTCAGAAAGAGACAACATGATGTTTATTGCAGTGTTGCTAAATCCCAGGTTTGTTAATTAACAGACAAAGCAATCTACTTTAATTGCATCTAATTAAGATAATTTAGTCTCCAGGGTTTTCTGTGCTGTTGAAAATAGAAGAAAGAAGAAAGAACAATGTTAAGGAAAATAGGCAGTTTTTTTTTCTTTCAGTAATTCTCGATGCCAAGAGTTTTAAATTAAAATGTTTAATAAAATAATCAGATAACTGAAGCAAAATTAGAATGGGTTATGGAGGTTTATATTAAAAAATAGCTGTGCTATCCACAAATTATTATCATGTGTTAAAATTTATTTTTGTTGATTTTTTTTCTTAGTTATAATGTTTTTATTTTGTTTGTTTTAGTTATGTCTATTCCATTTAAATAACAGTCTGTGACAATGTGTTTCAATAATGTCTGATAATTTTTTTATTTTAGTTTTTTTTTTGAGACAGTGTCTTCCTGTAGCCCCAGGTAGCCTGCAACTAGCTATATAAACTAGGTTGGCCTCAGTCTCACAGAGATCTGCCAGTTTCTGCCTCCCAAGTGCTAGGATAAAAGGTATGAGCCACCAGATTTTTATTTTATATATTCCTTTATTTCTTTAATGTCACTTCTTCAAAAGGTAGCCTGTCTCACCTGATTATCTAAAAAACTGAAGGTTTGATGCGTATTATCATTTAAAAATATTTTTGATTGTTTGGTTCAATTTTACCTGTGTGTTTTGCTTGTACGTGATGCACCAGGTACATGTGATGCCTGTGGGAGCCAGAAGAGGGCATCGAATCCCTTGGAACTGGAATTAAGGATAGTTGTCCTGCCCTATGGGTGCTAGAACCGTAGGTCCTCTGCAAGTGCAGACAGTGCTCCTCACCCCTGAGCCAACTCTCCACCTCCTCAAATTACCATTTTAACCTCAGAACTCAACATAGCTTTCCAATATTGTAAATGAGTATACCAAGACTAGGGAAGGTTTCAGTTGTCAGTACCATGACTTGATGCCTGTTACAAGATTTAAACAGAACAGTCTCTCCACTTGGCACACAGGACAGTATGACTTATAGTGGATTGTTTGCCTGAAGATTGGAGTTTCACACTTTCTGTTTAGCTGTTTAATACCTTACCACCGCATTCATTTACAAGTCTTTAAAATTGACGTTGTTAGTCAATATTTCTACCATTGTATTAAGATGAAAGTAATTTATTTTCATAAAAATTACGGCAATGTGCAATGGCCCTCTGGTGTCCAGACATCAGTGTTTTCTTGTATTCATCTACCACCTTTCCTGTTACAATCTTTCCACCACGTCTTCTGCAATGTTCCTTGAGCCTTGGAAGGAGAAGGTGTGATAGAGGTGACGCACTTAAGGTTGAGGGCTCTTCACTCCTTAATCTCTGCACATTGATCATTTGTGTATCTCTGAGTTAATCTACTCTGCTGCGTGCAAACTTTCTCTGGTAAGAATTGAGAGATACACAATGAACTCACAACACCTATGACAGTTTTCACAAGGGCTCTGTAAAGTAAAGCAGGTCAGGGGCCCAGCACACATGAGAAGGGGAGGCAGGAAGCCCCAGACCTAGCTGAGGATTCAATTAATGGATTCTGGGAAAGGAAGAAACAGATTTCCCGACTGATGTGACACCTGGTAGGTTGACCAGACTCCAGGGGAACGACCGATACCCAGGAGCATTTGGGAAGTAGAGACTGGATTGGATAGGCTTAAAAACAAAACACAACTTATAAAAAAAATAGAGGACAAATAATAATGGAAGACATAAAGTCAAAGGGTCAAGGGGAGAGAATGGAAGTGAGGGGACTACGAATGTCCAAGCACTTTGTATGAAATTCTGATATCAGTAAACTTTTAAAAATAATGGAAACATTTATTACATTACTTAAATGCTAATAGTTAATAAGTATTTTGGAAATATAGGGATGATAACTTTAGGCAAATGACTTTTCTTTAAAATCAAATTTTACATGAATTCAAATACGTGGCTTATTCAGTACCACTGTAGGGCCTAGAAAATATCAAAAGAACATATTTGCTTGACGGGGGTCTACTGAAATAAAAATCTTTGTGTAAAAACTAAGATTCTCAGGAATCCTCAATTTTATAAAATTCACTTCCAACCATTTTTATGCAGATGTAGACTCTCTCTGAAGCAGAAGCTGGGATTTTTCTTTATAGATACCTACACTAGACAGCCCTGACTTTGGGAGTAGCTATTGACTTTCTGTATCCTAGGCAGTTTCATATTGATCTTGAAGCAACTCAATTACGAATACCTGGAAGAAGCCATGAATTTGAATAGTGTTCACAGTTTTTTTAGTACACCTTTTCCTCCTTTGTGAAGGGCAATGACTTACGCTTTGCAAAATGAATCACAAGGAGATACTCTGTTCTCTTCGTGAAGGTAATAGCAAAGAATCTTTAAGATAAAGCACTTTCTAGGCAAGTGTTGAGATTATTTATGGATACCTATTCTACTCAATTTTTATAGCCTAAATGATTAAAGTGTTTTCCTTCTTTTAAAAAGTCTAGGCTAGCTAAATATTAAATCTCAACTGGCAGAGTTTGTAAGGAGCAATCGATGTCTCTTTTTCTAAAATTAATAACAGAGAAAACATCATACCACAGGAAAGGAGAGGCACATTGTGAACAATTGAATTACTTTTTTATTTTGCAATAACTAGCTGATTTTGTTTTCTGAATACAGCTCTACATTTTCAGAGGTGTAGAAGTGATAAAGAGTGAATTTTCAAATAAGAAGGGTGGGCATGTCTGTGTGGTGACTCTGCTTGAGAGTGTCGGTGTGATGTCTGGCAAAGCTACAGACACTCTGAGTCATCTAATGTCTCCTGGAATGCATGCTGATCAGAGCTATACTATGTTCAAGAGGAATTTTGATGACATACAAATGCCTTTATCCCAGGACCTGTTACATATTAAGTGATTTTATATTTTATTTAGCAAACTAAACTCTTTTTTTGGTCTTTTTGAAACAGGAACTCCTTGAGCTCCAGTAGAGCCAGCTGGCCTGGAACTTGCTATGTAGACCAGGCTGGCCTGAAACACACAGAGATCCACCTGCCTCTGCCTAGCTAGGGCTGGGATTAAATGCTTGGGCCATCACACATGACTTCTAAACTCCAGTATTTTACAGGTAAAATATAGTATAAATATACTTATTTCAGTAAGGTAAAAACTAGTTAGCAGCAAATTTGGGATAAGAAGTACTGTTCTGCACATTTGAAATTTATCAGTTAAATGCAATTGTGTTAAATCATCATATTTATGTCTATTTACATGTCAGATTAATGGCTTCCTGTTCTGATAATTAACCTAAACATTCTGAGAGATATGGAGATAACTTGGGACTCTCAACAAGATATTTTGTTTAATAGAAAAATACAGAATTTTAGAAAAGATGCAAATTTTGTAACATGAAAGATTTTCTTTAAGTGGTGACAAGTGGATCACATTTCCTAGGTGAATTATTATTGAAATGTATTATTAGAATGAATTTGTCTTCTCCTTGGCAAATGCTTACATGAAGTTTACTTGGCTACTTGAACTGCATCCCCATGCTTGTGTGCTATAGGCCTTATTACTTTGTTGTTGACATGGTTGCTATAAATATTTTATTGACTATTAAGAAACAACCATTCAAAATTCTTCTTACTTAAAACCTATGATCACATTATATACTAAAATTAACCCTCTAAAATGAAGTGGATGAATTGCCTCATTTCAGATGTTTTTATATCCTTGTTTTTCCCATTTACTCATGACTCCTTTAAAAATATTGGAGTTAACGTGTCCTTTACCTTTAATTATCTGCCTTTATAGTTGAAAATAACTATACTTGCTTTCAAAATAGTTTTAAATAGGTAATAAATAAAATAAGAAGTCTATTCATAGTGAATGATTAATTTTTAATTGAACTTTTAATGCTAGCTCGGCTTTAACCATCTGTTCATAGCATCCCCCAGTCTCTGTAGTTGGTAGTTTCAATCCAGGAGCTCTCTCAACACTTAGGGTTACAGTACTGATCATACTGAATGGTGCTTTCCCAACATTTTTTACCCTCTTGGAAAATGAACATCTGGAATTCTGATTCTTTACTCTTCAATTGAAGACTTAATATAAGTTTTCTGTATAGATCAACCAAATAAAGAACTTTTTAATGCAATGAATTTATCCTGTATAGCAAGAGTATAAATTTTGTTAAAAAAAATGGAAAAAGTTTAGAATTAAGAAAACAAGTTACTCATTATCCGAATAAAGAACACGAAAATTCGTGTATAATAATGATCTTCTTTAGCTGGGAGAAAAGGCAAAAATTCTAAAGGAATCTGTGGTGTTAGGAAGAAAGTAATTAAAATAGTTCATACACTTTAACTTTCTCATTTAATTACTTTATTCTTCTTTGATCAAAATACCTGAAGAATATTGGTGAGTAATGCATTAGTTATTTATTAGCATAAAAGAATGATAATTGAAAACAAAGGTTAAAGTATAAAATAAGTTGAAAAGCAAATGCTAAAGAAACTTAGAATCTAAGTTACGATGCCCTCTGGTGTGCAAATATTTAATAACAGTTTAACGTACTTCGTATAATTTTCTCTCGTTACTAATTATTGAAAAAAAATCCTACTAGAAAGTCAACATTTCACAATATATTCAACTGTCATATACCCAAAATACTAACATAAAGCTAGTTGAAGAATTTCTAAAATACAGATGAAATCTAGTCTCTTTTTGTTTCTGGTTGATGGGAGCCATTTCTGATGAAAAGACCAAAGCTTTAAGGTCTGCAGGAGCTTGTCTGCAACTCATCAGAGAATTATGAATAAACATGGCAGAGGAGTATGCAGATTTCCTAACAGAGAAGCCATGAATGTTTTAACACCCAGGGGTTCAAATTATAATAAAGGGATAGCACCTGTCACTGGAGGCAAACTACAAGATCACCTTTGCAATCCCTGGGGCAATTAAATCACTGACAATTTAGCTTTCCTCTGGCAAGCATAGCATCCAAAGGCACAGACATGTACATTCTTCTCAGAGGGCCAGGACACATGCTTAGATTGCTCTAAATTCTACACCTTCAATTCTTTCAAAGCACTGTTTCCCATGTTCCGCCTAAAGAGCTCTCCTCACAAAGACAGGGTGGTTTCCTGCATTTAATTAAATTATGAGGGGAGAAACTTGCACGACTTCTTTTGATCATTGTAGTTGGTCATCAATGGCATGTGACCATTCGGATCATCAAAATATTTTGTGGGAACACACATCTGTGTGTTCAAAAGTGATCTCTGAATGGAAGTTTTAATAAAATTGTTTGAACTAGTCTAACAAATTGTTTTCACAAAAATGGAGAAAAAGAGATTGTGTTGAATCTTCTGCAGGAACTATGTAGAGTAATTCTGGTTATGTGTATCTATCAGAGAAACTCCAGGCACTGCTCAGGCCTACAGCCCAATCATGAAAAATCACTTTTACTTCATTTGTAATTTTAATATCAGTATGCCACTGTTTTGATCTCAACTATTAATCCTAGCCATTGTGGTATGGGAAAAATTTCCTACAATGGAGCCTAGTGGCTGGCAAAACCTCACACCCTTGATTGCCTGGTTTGAAAGCCAAGAAAAAAGAAGCAATAAATCACGGTGGAAAAATCCAGATATAAGCAGCAGCGCTGAGGAAGAAAATACCAACCAAACAGCAAGTAATCAAACTGCGGCAGAGGACAAGTGCATGGATCTAAGGGACGGCAAGGGCTGGAGTAGCCTCTCCAATGTGGCATGCACTACCATTATATTCAGAGCAACCTACAAACTTGGAGTCTTAGCACTGTGGCAACACAAATGATTTGTTCTATTTCTTTCTGAACTTCAATTCACATACGTTTACTCTGAAAATAAAGGGAATGTTAAATCCTGTCATTCACAAGAAAAGAAGTGCAAGTCATTGAGTTTAATGACATAAACTAAACATATAGAAACATCTACTGAAACTTAGTTCTCCTATGTGTAAGCTAAAATGTTGATCTCAAAGAAGAATAGTGGCTAATAAAGATTCCAGGCATGCTAAAATATAGCTGTGCTGGATGAATACATAGAAAAGTCATATAAGGAAATATAAGATTTAATCCTATTAATATAATGCATATACTTTAAGAAACAAGACATCTTTCATGGAGATAGAACCAAACTCAGCATCTTTCATTTATAGACAGTTGTTAGCTGCCCTGTGAGTGCTTGGAACCAACCCAGGGTCTTTGGCAAGAGTTGTAAGTTTCTTAACTAATGAGCCATCTCTCTACCCTCCAGAGAAGGATTTTAATGCACACTTATGAGCTGACTAGAATTGCAACATCTTTAGAGACAGTGGTAGAGTCTTTGACTATAGACTTATTAATTGAGAAATTCCAAAGGAAAAAGAAAAATGTAAGTAAAGTTGAAAGTCTATGATCATATTATTTAAGCACATAGCAACTGGGGAAGAATGTGATAAAGCCTAGAGTTAAGCAGACAGCACAAGGTCTGCAGTTGTTCTGTCATCTTACCTTCTTAGGCCTTCCTGCCTACTGACCATTTTGACGGGTGCTTTAGTATGTTCTACCCAACTAGGATGCCACCAGGATCAACGTATTTAATATTTATATATTTTTTCCTTTCTTTTCTTTTTCTTTCCTTTTTGACCATTTTTCAAGCCTACAGTACAATTGGTTTGCATCTGTCCACACAGATTTACCTGCCATTTATCACTTTTGTCTTCATTGATTAAATGACTTTTGTGAATTTGTATTCAGTCCAACACCTCCCATTCTAAAAGGTAGGACCAGGAGAAAACATGCAGTTTCTATGACCAAATAGATTGTGGCACAGCTGACACTTGGTTCAAAATCCATACCGATTGCAGCAACTGGATCCATCAAGTATCCTTCTGCATTGATTCTTCAGAGTGCAGATGATGTGAATTGACAGTATTTTGCATGAGAAAACATTATCAGATGCTTTATTAACAAAACTATTTTTTAAAACTACAAGGTAAAAGGCAAATTTTTAAAAGCAAAGAAAAGAATAAGAATTAAGACATGGGATAATATTACATTACACTGTTTTATTCAAATTATGACTTCTGCTAAACTCATGTTCATGGAATGCCAAGAATACTTTACAAAGAATTCAAATACAATAAATTTCAATGATAGTTTTTAAAATTTTGGGACACATAATAGTAATAATGAAAGATATCTAGAAGCCTAAATCTCTAAAGAAAATATAGAATGAAAGTGATAAGTTTTACCAATAATGCAACTAAAATTCCTAAAATTGATGAGGCGAATATAAAATGATTTTCTATTATTTTCTAATAAATTTCATATGTCTCACCTAAAATCACCTGTAAATTTGTCTCAAAGCTGGTGTTCAGAAAGTAATGGTCCAAATTAGCAAAATGAAAAATCCAAAATTGAATTTACAGAAAAACCCGGGACTGTAGAGATAACTCAGCCATTAAGAACACTGACTGCTCTTATGGAGAACTGGTGTTGGTTCCCGGCATCAACATGGTGACTAACAACCATCAGTAACTCCATTTTCAGGGGATCTGATGTTCTCTTCTGACCTCTATGGGCGTTGCACAAAATGGGTGCACTTAGCATTCATGCAGGTAATATGCTCATGCACATAAAATAATAATAAGGAAGGAAGATCACAACAAATGAAAATAAAATGATACCTAACAAAACAATTCAATTCATCTATTCAGATGTTATTAAGCACTCATTTGAAAAATTAAACTTTGTTTTGAGAAGTTAGTAGAAATGAATGAATGATTTATTATATGCAAAGCAAATATCTATGAAAAAATTTCTGAATTGATTTGCTTGATTGTAAGATCTAACAGTTCAAGTCAATAATATGCATTTAAAATAAATAAATAAGTGATAAAAATATATGTAGAAGGAATTTATTTAAAGTAAAAATGAATGCACAGATTCGAATTGAATTCCGTAATAAAACTAAAACTTCCATTTTGGTCATTTATTGTAAAGGTATTTATTTCTTTGGAACCTTTATAAATTACCTTTGAATACAACTTAGAGGAAAGTCCCATAATATTATTTATTTAAAAAATGCTTTGTAATTTAAAAATCCCTTTCTTCTCTCAAATACAGTAATGTGTGTACATAGAACAAAAGTATAGTAATTAAAATAAAGGCAAGATATTTTCCACTGTACTACAGAATTTAAAAGATTAATAATAGATAAATTTTCTATAATAATATACATATAAATATTTGTAGATATAGAAATACAATATACACAATAGTGTTTGTAGCTAATTTAGAGTTTTCATGAAGACATAGATAATTATGTGGAGAGACACAGAATGCTGTAATTGAATATGTACATATATATTCATTAAACATTCTTCACTGTTCCTTAAGTTTATGACAGTTATTATTTAATACTTAATTCCACGATAAATAATTCCCAATTAGATTTCCTTTCCTTTGATTTCTTTGATGGGAAATCTTCTTTTCTCTGTTCTTTTCTAAGTAAACTAACAAAGCCACACACCTTTCTGAAACAATGTACAAAAGATTTCGCTTGAGTTTTTCCACATAGCAGGAAACGAGCGCCCTCTGCTGTCCCTTTGTAAATCTTAGCCAGTTTGCAACTTTACCTGAAATGCTCAGGTGTTTTCAAATTTATACTATTTTTTATTACATGTATTATATAAACATACAGAATTATTACATGTATTATATAAACATACATATGAATTACATATGTAATATACAATAGCATTAAACTTACAGATCTATGTTTTTCACAAATCAAATTAGGTGCTGATATATATATATATATATATATATATATATATATATATACACAGATTGGTGAGCTGAGGACTTAGATGGAAAAACTCATAATTTTGGGTATTTGCCAGTTAATTAGCCAATTAAATATACGGAAATATTTTAAATAAATTGAAAGGCAAATAGTGTTTCCAGGGAGGATTGAATTAACTTTTGGAGGAATCAATTTTTCATCATCAGCAAATTAAATATTGCATGAGATGTAGGGCGTATTTTCATGAAGATTTTAGCAAAACAAGGCAAAATCATTATAATTAATTAAAATTCATTTTCTGCCATTTCCTATTTCTTTTAAATGATTGAAAAGGAAAATATTGTTTTCAATGGTTATTAAATTAACTTGCACTCATATACATAAAATAAGAAATGACAACTGAAATATTTTTTAAAAAAGAATTGTTCTCCCCTTATGATCTTAGAATATTTATGCTGCCTTCCCTTTTTGTCTTTTTCTTTCGACTTTGTTGTTGTTGTTGTTGTTGTTTTGACAGATTCTTCCTGTTGCTCCAGACCTAGCTGGACAATTTTAGCTTGTGCTCTCCAAATGGTAAGTTTTAAAAACTAGATTATTTATTTATTTATTTATTTATTTATTTATTTATTTATTTTGTGGCAAAACCCAGAACCTTCACATGCTGAACCGTAATCCCCAGCCCTTGGAACAGATTTATTTTCTCCCACCCCATTCCTACAGCCCACCTGGGATTGAACGCTGGGCCTTGACCTTACGAAATTCTATACTACTGAGCTACAGCTTCTGATTTTGTTTGGGTTTTTTAGCCCAAGATTGTGATTTTTATTTCTAGTTCAGTTAGGTGATTTACATTTTCCGTTAGGTGTAGGTGAAGGCATACTGGGACCTTAGAAGAGTGATAGAATAATGATGGAAAACCTCTTGGCACTTGGTACTAGGAAAGGTTTAATGTTAAGGTCTGGGTGCCCAGGAACAAGTGTGGAATCGGACCAAACCGACTGTTCAGTGAGGTGGGAAGTGCATTCTTGAAAATCAGTCCTCCCAAGACTAGAATCTGAAAATGACAGAAACCTCCCCTCGCCCAAACAAAAACACAACACAGAGGCAAAGTTAATGCCATGTACAACCTGGGACCTTAGGGGAGGGTACTTTGGGAACTGCAGTCACTCAGAGAATCCTAAAACTGCTGCCGAGCTTTGGGAAGTCCTCTTCCCAGATTTCCAGTCTGCTCCACCATCAGCCTACCACCAGAAGAATGTTGAAGCATGGTTCACAGCTAGAGGCCATAGCTCTAGGTTCACAGGAGAGGACCACAACCAGAGCTTATGGGAGGAGACCACCTTTTCAGGTTCATGGGAAGGGACCACATAGTTCCAGGTTTATAGGAGGGGACTACAACTCCAGACCGCATGATGGGTCTACAGTTCCACTGCCTATTATTTGAGTGGGTCATATGAGTTCATATGAGCAAGTTCCCAGAGGTCTGGAAGACTGTTTCCTTATGTTCATGCACCAACCCTGGACCTTACAATCTTTCCATCCCCTCTACCACAATAGTCCCACAATGGCAGGGAGGGTGAGGTTTAATATAGGAGTCCTATCCAGGGACACATGCTCTGTAGTCTCTTATTCTCTACACTGTGGACAATTGTGTCCTTCAGTGTGCATCATCCTCTGTTGCATGAGGAAACTTCACAGGTGAGAGTTGAGAGATGCATTAGCATTTTATCTACCCCTTGTTCTGTTATGTTCCATGAGCCTTAGGTGTAGTGGATCCAATAGAGATTGGATATTACTTACAGTTGGTCATCTCAGAAACACATCCTCTGTGTGTGACCAATTGTGGAACATTTAATAGTCTCCATCTTCAATAAAATAAGCTTCATTGACTAGTGGTAAATGTTATACTTTTCTGTCAATAAAAGACTTCATATTTACCATACAATAAGAAATTACATTTGTTTAGAAGTATTCTAAATGGGGGAAAACTGAATGCATTTCCACTAAAATCAGGAAGCAGAAAAGGCTGCTCTCTATCTCCACTCCTTTGCAATACAACACTTGAAACTCTTGTTAGAGCAATAAGACAGAAGAAGGAAATTTCAGGAGCACTAAGTGGAAAATAAGAAGTCAAATTATCCCTATTTGCAGAGGGTAAGATATTGTCTATTAGAGATCCCAAAAATTCCACCAGACAACTTATTGAAATGATCAACACTTTAAGCAAAAGGGCAGGTTACAAAATCAATTTACAAAAACCAATAGCCTTCCTATATACCAATAACAATCACAGAAAGCATTCATGAGCCCCCTCCAATTCACAATAACCTAAAAAAAAAATATCTAAGAATAAAGTTGGCCAAAGACGTTAAAGATCTCTACAGTGAAAATTTTAAGTATTTGAAGAAAGAGATTTAAGAAGATACTTGTAGATGGAGGGACCTCCCATGCTCATGGATTGTAGAATTAATATATTGAAAATGACCATGTTACCAAAAGCAATCTATAGATTCAATGCAGTGTTAATCAATATCCCCATCATATTCTTCATAGACTAGAAAAAAAATCCGAAATGCTCATGGAATCACAAAAGATCCTGGAGAATGACAGCATTCTTTAGCAAAAAGAACAATCTTAGGGAATCACCATACCAGGTCTCAAACTATATTACAGCGTTATAAGTCATAAAAAGCATGGCATTGGCACAAAAACAGACACATAGATCAATGGAACATAAGAGAAATACCAAACATGAGTGCATGAAATTTCAGCCACCTGATATTTAACAAAGTTGCCAAGAACACACACTAGAGGAAAGACAGCATCTTGAACAAATGCTGCTGGCCAAATTGGATTGCCAACTGTAGAAGAATTAAATTTACCCATATCTTTAAACCTGCTCTAAAGTCAACTCCACATGAATCAAATACATCAATATGAAACCTGAAACTCCAAAAGCACTAGAAGAAAACATAGGCAGTACTCTGGTTGCCTTTTGATGTGACAACTGTGGGAGAAGCTGTTTCATTAACCTTGATCTCTTCACTTTTCTGTATGGTGAGGTATGTGATGAACAGAATACATCATGGGGTCTGTGTAATTAACGTAAAACCTATAACGTATTTCCTTTATTTTGTCACTTGAGAAGGGACAGTATAAATCAAGCATAGGTGCACAGGCCTATAATCCTAACTTACAGGAGGCTTCAGCATGAGGATCTCACTTTTGACTTTATCTTGGGATATATAAATCTTACCTCAATTATTGGCTTGTTTGTTTGACTTTCAGTTATTTTATTTTATTGATGATAGAAAAAGTGTGCAAAATCACAGACTGATGAACCCTCTAACAAGAAAGAATATGTCTGTTGCCTTTAACACATTCAGAACATATTTCTTCATAACAAAGGGCTCTGGTGCAACAAAGATACCATAGAGTGTTTAATTGTTCATCTCTAAAATTTTCAAAGTATCAGGTCGTGCTCTGTGCCAGGTATACTTCCAATATTCCCTTCTTTACACTATACTCAATTCTTTTTATAGCAATCATGGCTAAAAATTGAATAAAATGGAATTTTAATACTGTAATTTCTTAAAAAAACAGAATTTAAGTCATTTTTCCCTCTTCTTTTTATCTCTCTGTATAAATAATTAAGGGGTTCATTATACTGTTCTCTTTGTAACTAAGCATTTTGTTTTGTAATCACTCTAGCTAAGAAATTAGTTTTCAGGTTTTTCTTTCTTGATAAGATTTATTACTTATAACTACCAAGAAAGGAGGCCCTGTACATTAGTACAGTAAAATCTAGGTCATAATTAGGTTCTCTATGCGCACTCTGCACTTGATATGTCCATACCTAAGTCCACTCATACAGAAAATACACTCAACCTTGTATAAAGGGAAATGATTACCCAATAAATAACAGAAAGGGTAGAAGTAGTTGGAATCCATTGCGTATCAGTCAACCAAAGGCTAAAAAGGCTTTCAGAGCATATTTAGTCCTTTTCTTTTCTATTATATTTTTTGAGAATTTCATACACAACTCCTGTACTAAAATCGTTCCCACCCATCCCTCTCTACTCTCCAGTTCTTCTCACACACCCTCTCCCTCTCAATTACATGACGTCTTCTTTAATTATCATTGTTACATCCATATTTAGCATATAGCTCTCCAAAACACAATGTATTTACCGACTTATTAGTGGTGCTCATATGTTCATGTGTTTAGTGAGGACTACTGAGATTTGATAGCCTGTGAAGGAGCTTGTCTCTGGAGAAAACTCCCTCTCTCAGCAGCCAGGGACTCCCTTTAGTTCTACATCTAGAGATGTGCCCTTGTGAAATTTCCTCCAATGGTTGGTATGTCAGTTGGTGCTATTATGAGCTTGTATAATCAACCATAGTTTTTAGATGCTGTTGATACAATTTCCCTTGTCGTGTCTAGAAGATACTATCTAGCAACAGGTGTCCTGGACTTTACAATTTCTTTTTTCTTCCCATTTCCAGGATGTTCCTAAGTCTTAGGTGTCTTCGTTGCAGACACCTTTGCACCACAGTTGAAGAACCATAAAGCCAGCTTACTCCAGGTCTGTATTTTGAGGAACACATAACTCCAGTGAAACTTCAAAGTGCATCCTCCCTGAGATAGCCTGGAAGTACCTCTTATCTCAGGATATTGCATTCCCAAAATTGTCTAGTTATTTATCAGACCTATAAACAAGAAAGATAGAAAAAGAGGATTTGTCCAAGGCTATACAGAGAATTAACTTGCAATCACTGAAAAAGTTGTTCAGGATTTGTCTATTTCTCCCTTCAAACATTACTGACAGCACTTAATTTTTATAATCATTGTTCACTTTATTTTTCCCTTAGTGAGATAATGCAGAGATGTGTGTGTGTGTGTGTGTGTGTGTGTATATATATATATATATATATTTCAAAGCCCTACTTTTAAAACTCTGGAATATATTAACTATTTGTATACTTTTCAGTTACTGACTTTGCAGTTGTGAAAAGCTTCTTGTGTTGGCTTGGAGAATAAAAAATTCCTCCTCATGTCTTTGTCCCTTTCTGCCATCTGTCTGGTCAAGATCTGTAAAGATGCATCACAGAGATATCACTAGACATGCTCAAACACATATAATTACAAAAATTACTGCCCCTCTCCTGGGAATTCCTGACAATCTTAATCACAATTATTGGTAATATTCTTCATTACTTTTTAATCCAAAATGTAAAGTTGTAAAAATAATTATGAAGTATAGAAGCATTTGTATCTTATGCTTATTTGTGTTATTATACACAGCACTATACTTGTTAAAATATATATTTCAACAGGGTGTTGTGGCTTTAATTCCAGCATTAAAGAGGCAGAGGCAAGCGAATATCAGTGAGATTGAGGTCAGTCTGGTCTACAAAGTGAGTTCTAGGATACTTGTGACTACATGGAAATCGTGTTTCTAAACTACACACACACACACACACACACACACACACACATTTCAGGGAAGAATTATTATTTATTAATTATAAAACAAATAGCAAAACAAATACCAAGAGATATTCATCATTTTCCCACAAAAGCAGTTTGACAGTTTAAGTAGAAAATATAATTCTGTTGACTATTAGAAATAAATTAAATAAGGCTTGTTACTTTTTGGCATTTTCAATAACATACCAAGTAAATTGGCTATGATGTTGGCTATATATTCATAGTTTTAGAATCACTGCCTTAAAAAACATCTTGCCAGCAATTATTGTCTTTGGGTATTTCTAAATCTGTTCAATAGGTGAACGTTATGTCATTACTAATGACAATCATTTAAAAATTCTTCTACATAATAGGTAATAAATATTTTTATAATGCTACAATTGATATCTTTTCACAGATTATTCTGTTTTATTCTGATGTAGACTATCACAATAATAAGTGGTGTCCTAAATATATCTTTCTCTTTCAAATACATATCTTTAGAAATATTTTATATTTTTCTTCTAGTTTTGTCAAAACTCAGTAACATTTTCCTCTGTACTAATTATCTCCCTTTAATATTAGTTTAGCATCATGTCTTAAGTAATAAGATATTTCCATTTTGGACTATTTCAATAAACACATAGTATTTAACTATATACTTAATATCTCTCATAATTAAATGTGCAAATGATATACTTCAGTATAACTTCAGTCTAAGGATTTGCTCAGAATGTTGTCATTGGTGGTGACAGACATGTATAAGTAATTTTTTCCCATTTGAGAACCTACTATGTATTGTGAGGTTGACAAATAGCCTGCAGCTTGCTAATCCTTGCACTTTTAGATTTATCCTAAAATGCTAATTCTCTGTGATAATCCAGAACCAATGACTTGAACATTGTAGAATTGAGATAATTAAGGTATGTTTGCTTAAAGCAGGAAGTACATTAAGGGAAATTTCTGCTCTGAACTCTCCATTGGACCTAGAAAGAAATTTCAATGCTGCACTATAGAAGAATTTTACCCAGGACTTTCTCTTTGCCTCCTTACACTGACGTTCAAAGGCTCTTCCCCACATCATTTGTCTTCTCCATTTTATTCTTAAAAGATTTGTTCAATAAAAATTATACATAGTTAATTTTATTTTAAAATCTGCTGAAAGATTCAGACTGGTGCACTAGTATTTTATGTGGGAAAATTAGAAATTCAGACTGGAAGATATTAGAATTAGATTGGAAATAAAAACCACAGCATTACTAAAACTTTAAAAATGGCTGTTATTGAGAAGGACATAACATGAAAGATAAAATAAAGTTTGATTTTCTGTTAGAGACTGGAGAACTACTCACCTCTACAGTAATAGATAATTATCTTATTTTTAATGATTTCCTGAGCTGTTGGTTATAAAATTCAAGTTTATACCCTTAAAATCATTTGATGTCATTTTCAGCTGAGACAATGACATAGGGCGTATAGTAATAGCAGGCAGAATTTCACACAGGATCTTTGAAAGGTACTAGGAGCAAACAGAGGAAAGAGGCCAACTGGTGACCCAGCAGGAAGACTGTTGTGCAAATACCCAATCCACTCTTTCCCTGGTATCCTATTTCCTACTACTGATTCTCACTGTCTAATCTAAAGAGGAAATTTAAAAAGTAGCTTCTACTTAACCTTCTAAATTTCCATCAAAATGTGAAAATGACTATGAATCAATGTGGAGAAAAAAGATAGAACATCCAGCAAATACAATATCTACTTAAAAGCCTCCATTACAAGTGGATCAAATAAGTGTGATATAGTAGAAAAAACAAGGACTTTACAGTCCAACTGATCTGGATTTGATTCTGGGTTCCCATCTTTCCTATATCTCTCAGCTTAATTAGGTAACCCCTTTAACCTCTTTATATTTTCTATGAGTATTTAAGATAATGCATGTACAACATTGGGCTCAGCTAGACCTTTAATTCATGGCAAGGCTCTAATTAGTTCAGATTAATGAATACGATCATGGCTTAAATTACTTTTCTGTAAATGAAATCTCACACATTCTTATGCTAGTACATATGCTTGCAAAATTAAAGGGACATAAAGAACACAAGCATAAAGTAGGGCAGTTCTTGTCAAGCTTTCCTTTACACCAACAGCAGCTAAGAAGTTTGTTAAAATGTGCATTACTGAATTGTAACATGCAAATTTTGATTCATGTTTTTTTTTTTTCTCAAAATGTTCTTGGAGTCTGCCTTTTTAAGGAGAATGTTTAGAATTTCTAATGTCCAAAAAATGTGTCAAATATTATAAATCTCTCAAATCATGATAATCTTTCTCTTTTTTTCTTTCTTTTGCTCTTTTCTTTTTGAAATAGTGTCTCATATATCCCAGATAGGCTTTGAGGTCATGTTGTATCCCCTAAGGATGAATTTGAACTTCTGATTTTCATGCCCTCATCCTTTCACCCTCTAAGAGCTGGGCATACTCCATCATGCCTAGCACATGTTGGACAGAGGATCATACCCAAGTCTTCTTTATGGCTAGGCAAGTTCTCTACTGTACCACAATTCAACTTAAGCATGACATCCTATTTTCATGAATACCATTTCCTTCTACTTCTACATTAAAACTTTAAAAGAATGATTTACCAGTGCCAGTAGAATAAATAACTGCGAAATATTAGCACTTACTGTATATTTTTATAATGTCAGCATTTGTTCTACAAAAAGAAACTTAATAATTTATGAAATTGCAAGTAGTATGAGGAGTCGGTTACCTACTGAGTGTATTTTTGATGCTTTTTTTTGAAAATTTGAAACTTTAATTTTATGAAATACTGTTATTTTTACTAATTATGGCTTTAATAATGCTACAAAAAAGGCAGTGTTCACTAAATCAAAGAATGAAAGAATATTGTCTATTTGATTAGAAGATTAGAAAATTCATCTACCATTCATTTGCGTTGACTCTTCATATTATTCAAAATGGAAATACACATGTATGCAAGAGTTTTTACCATAAATCCTCAATCATAAGATAATTTCTTATGTACTTTCTTTTTGACTTCTTATTCACATTAAATTATTGTATTTACAGGTTGTGGATCAGCATAATATTTTAAATATAATCTGAGATTAACTATACTAATTGAAATGTATGCTATGAATTATGTAGACTTTCTGAAATTAGATTTTCAGAAATCCCATAAAATACTACAGATGAAATTACCAAAAGCAGAAGTCACTAAGAATTGAAAACAAAAAAAGAAAATAACATACTATAAATAAGTCATAAAGCCTTACCTATAGTACAAAGCAAAAGGGAGACATTTTGAAGAGTTCTGAGTAGTGAACCACCTGAATGAAGTGGTTTATGGAATGAATTTTATTGGAACATTAGGACTAGGGTAGAAATAATTATTGATAATAACCGAATTGAATATGAAAATACATACTCATTTTGATACAAAACTTAAGATTGACTTACTAAAGTCTATGTTCAATACTAAACTATTGCCTTCTGAGGCATAATACACTGATGACCCAGTAAAAGAAAACTAAATTGTGTGAATATCGGAATACATTTATTCAATTTACAAAGTAACACTTCTCTTTAAAAACAAAATTTACTAGAAAATTCCAGGAAGTAAGTTTGAATAAGAAAAAAGTGAAGAATGGAAGAATGAAATTCATCTGATGTGTGACAAATTATTACCACTGAGAAGCCTGGGGAATTCAGAGTGATGTTACAGGGGGAAATCAGAGAGAAATAAAAGCAAATTAGGTGCCAGCAGCATCCATGAATGGATCCCTGCTATCTCAGGGATAATGCTCATATTGAATATTTGCCTGGTTTCTCACAAGGCTCAGAGATCACTGTAGAAAAGAGACCAGAATGATTGTAAGAGCCAGAGGTGATAGAGGGATGTAAGGAAACCGTATTGTCTGGACACCATAGGGTAGTTGCACACATGAACCCACAGTGCTTGAAAGATCATGTTCAAGATATGCATTAGCCCAAGCCAGACAAATACCCAGCGAGGGGAGCACAGGTGGGCAAGAATCCCCAGCACGAGTTTAGAATCAATTGGCAACCAATAGTTGTGAAGAGAGAATCAGTTTTCTTTAAGTTTTGGATTCTGTGCAGGTTTACTACACAACAGGGTATGGACCCACACCAAGAGCGTTTGGGAAACATGAATTAAATAATATTACAGGACATGCTATCAGGAAATGTATGAGAATGTGTGTATAGATGAGGGAGTGGGTCCAAATACATTCTGTGAAATTCACAAAGAATCAATAAAGATATTATTAAAACAAAAATAATAATTACCTGAATGTAGAATTTAACTAAAATTATAGACAGAAGCTATATTTTTGTAAATAATTTTTAAGTAAATTCAGTAATAAAATCTTTCCTGCTCTGATATGTTAACTATTTCGTTTTGGCTCCCACCACTCTGTCAATTCCTTATGGTAAATGTCTGCTTCGTGGCTTAAAATAAAATCTCTTTGTACCTCAAAAATTAAAAATTCAATTTTTTACTACTGCTGATGTAAGATAATGTGATATTCTATTCATTCTAGCTAAAAGTAATTTAATATTTGAAATATAAATTAACATTTCAAAATTGTTAATATGAAATAATTATGGTTATGATGTGGTGACATTTACTATATTTAATTCACTGTAGCTTTAATATCACTGTTAATGTTTGATTCCAGTTACTACACTGAAGTCTGATTTTTGTCTCTATTTAATGGAGGACTGACCATAAAGCATAAACTTACTCAAGGAAAGTGATTATCGTTTTATCACAACACTTTGATTTCTGGTTTAAAAAAATAGAGCCAGACTAAATCTCTTCTGTGTTTGTGTAGTTGTCTAATATTTCCAAGTCTATCCCACTAGATTAATAGAAGCAGAAGAAAATTCTATATTGCTTTTCTTTCCTTTAAATTAAGCAAAACAATGGTTAATTGCTAGCATAAAATAAGGAACTGTAATGAAGGGCAGCAGTAATAGAACCCTTTCTGGAGATGATTGTCGATTTACCAAATGATTTGTAAATTACATAGGCTTTCAGTATCAGATACACTCGCCTTATGCCATGTAGCATGCTGATTGAAAGCAGTTGCTTTTCAATGTTTGCTCTGTGGGCATCATCACTGCAGTCACAGAAAATATGAAATCCTTCCCTTATTAAGAACCCCACCTATAATTCACTTGAGAGGATTGTTTTGAAAAATAAACAGATATTGGAAAAATGGTATGTAAATATTCAAGAGGGACCACTAATATTAAAGTTGCTGAGAAAGTAAGAGAGAAAAACTTGAGAAGGCTAATGAAGGACCTTTAGATTTGCATATTCTGCAAATAATATACTCAAAAGATCAGCACGAAGTGCTGTGATTTGAAGAAGTTTGACTGAGGTTAGCTTGGCCCTGGCATCAATACTGTCATTCTGCCATTTGCACACAGATGGCCTGGGAACGGGGCACGGCCAGGTGCCCCTGTGAATTTAGTCACTGCTGGCCTCTATCAATAGCGGTTATATTTTAGATAATGCCGCTCCTGCCATGGCTTCAGCTGCTCGCGGGCAAAGCGTCTTTGATGTTTCTATTTTCACTAAGAAATCAATGCTAAACTAAATAGGAAACTTTATTTAAATACAACTAAAATAAGGAAGAACATAATCTAGATTTCAAGTGTCTATGTAGGTTGGGATTCAGTTAATGAATATTTATTTTGTTCTATCTATTCTCTCTCTCTCTCACATCTGTCATCTATGACTCATCTAGCTAGGTTCTATCTGTCACCTATCTGTTTACATATAGAGAAAACATACATATTCCCATATGCATATACATATAATCTATTGCAAGGATGCAACAAATTTGTCTTTTAATCCTCTTTAATGTTTACAACTTTTTAATCTTCTTTTCCTACTGTTTCTTGAAGCAATTTTTCCACTTAATTACTTTCTCTCAACTTTGGTTTGATCTATGTGGCTCATAAACTGTGTTTAAATATTGATTTTGTTTAAATTTAAATGATATGAAATGTGTATACAGTGTATGCATCTAATTTCTTTTTTCTGTTTACACCAATTTTTATGATAACCAAAATATTCACTTATGTTTGTTGGTGAATAATAACCAGATTTATTTTTGTGTAATCTTCTAATGAATACTATGTTTCTAGAATCTATATTCTGCAATATTTTAATTTATTCTCTTTTTCTCATGGAGTTAACATTTTCTTATGTGTTCATTCCTTGCACTTTGGAACTGTTAAGAGTGATAAAATTATTTTCTGGGTGTATAATAGAGATTACTGGAAATTCTAGGAATAAAATAAGATACCCAAGCTCACAAGTGCATAATTTCAATTTTCCTGCTAAGTAGGAGAAACATTCTATCCTTAATGTTGCAAAAGGCAAATAGCACCCATCACCACAGCACTGTGCTCTCAGGCAAGCTCCAAGACTTGCTATTTCAGCTGGAGACAGGTGTCCCGCTTCCTCCCCAGTGCGACCCACTGCAATGACCTACCACACAACTAGCTTTAGATCTTACTGTTCCATCATTAATCCTTGCTTCTTTGATTCAACATTGAGAGTGCTCTTGACTTCCATCCTGTGTTTTATGTCCCAAAAATCTTTACATGGACTTATGTTTTCAATAAAAAATATTTAACTTTCAGATTGTTCAGAATTTCTCATGATTTCTGTCTTTTAAAAGTGATCATTAAATTAACCTTCTTTGTGTTTATGTGTTTTAATTACATCTCTCCTATGAGATGAAATAGAAAGGCTAAATATACACTTACTTAATTCATTATCCTTAAATCAATGGATCCATTAATATTGACAAAGAACATCTCTTTTGAGTAAATTCAAATAAAACACACATTTATACTGTTTAAACATATACTTCCTTTCAACAAGGACATAAATGGCATATTTTCCCACTCTACATCAGAATAAAATGCAACAACAGTAAAACTAAACAATTATATATACATATATATCATACACACATATATACAACTATAAAATAAATAAAATATTCATATATGCCATAAATATGTATCTATATGTTATATAAAAATGTCTGTCTCAGATTTTCTGTTCTAACTTTTAATATACTGACATAAGAAATGACTATAAGCTAAATTGTAAGTAATATAAATGTATCATCATATATGTTATAGTAAAATGTCTACAAAAAAATAGTAACACCCTGAAATTTATTTGAAAACTTATTTATGTTTTCCATTTTAAATTTAATTGATGTCCCTTGCACAATTTTTTTTCCTTTTATGACAAGGAAACTTTGGAACTATGTTTCAGAAATCCCTTTCCCGTGTGCTTCCAATTTAGATATTGCCATCAAGAAATTACACATCATTCAGAAATGAAAAGGAAAAGAGAAGTCATTATTCTCAGCAAGTAGCTTAGAATATGATCATTGGTGATGACTTACAGGAACAGAGAGAGTCCTTTGAAAATCACCTGTTCTTCTCAGGAGAGAGCTGGATGATTTCATAGTAGAAGCAGTAAAGCAATGTTTGGACCCTAGATGTGCTTACATTTATCCCTCAGCCTAGCAATAGACACAGATGTCTCAAAACTGTTACATTAAGTTTCTCTGTAATGAAAACAGACTAACTTTTGTTTCCTCACAGAAACCTTAAATAAAAATATGTTCAAATAATATGACCAGTGGCAAACTTAATATTACCATACCATAAATATTAAAATAAAATATGTAATAGTCTCATATTTAATTCCATCTTTCTTCAGTAGTCATCAGCAACTTCTACATGATTACAAAAATCATTAAGAAATTTTCAGAGAAGAAACTTAGATTTGATTAGTGTATGGTAAATATGGGGTTCTCTCTGATGTTTTTTTTTTTTTCCTTACTGGTTCATTCTGCAGCAAGTCCTGCCCTCTGACCAATAAGGGGGCAGGAAAGTGGGGAGAAAGGAGAGAAAACATGGCAGCTAGCCAGAGAGGGGTGCGGGGATTACTCAAAGCCACTCAGGAGGAAAAGTGCCTGGGTCCCAGGCCCATGCAGAAGGCCAAAACCTAGAAGGCAGTGTTCCAAGTCCCTGCAGTCCTAAGGATCATGTGAGTGGAACCAAAATGCAGGCTGGGAATGGACAAAGAGCCCTGCACCACAGACTAAGACCCAAACCTTACCGGCAGGCTGCCAGTAACCAGTAACTTTGTAATTTGCCCTAACTAAATCAATCCCTCTAAAGAACATTCTCTATTTGTTCAGTCGGTTCAAACCTGGAGGGTGGGGTGTGGCTGAATGTTGGGTTCGCCATGAAAAAATTTATGCAACAAATGGCGTAGTCGAGCAGGACTGACTGACAAAAACAGAATGTCCCCATGAAAAGGAGTTATGGAGCCTCAGTTAATATGGAAATCAGCAAAGGAAAGAGTATGGGCAGAAGAAATCTTGATGTGGTGGATTATCCCCATAGGCCTGGTGTATGTGGCCACCATTGCAGGCTTGTGTTGGTCTATAGCACAGATGAGATGGATGGGACAGATACAGATGGGGATATCACATGCCAGAGACACCATGGACCAGCCTGTGCAGGTGAGAAGGCATTCTCGGGATGAGGTCTTAGCACAAGAGGAAATTCAAACTGTGAAAGATGAATTAAATCGAGAGAAAGATATAAGCCTCGCTTCTTTGATACTAGCCTAAGCTTGCTAGCAAATTCGATCAAAAAGAAAAGGAAATGGACCTTTTAGGCTGCTGCTTTTTAAGTCAAAAAGGAATGACAGAGGGATGGGGCGGGGCCCGCACCACCAGCCCCTCCACTGCCCAGATGGAAGAGGTGCTCGGCCGGGCCCCTGCAGGTGCCACCTCTGTGGCCGCTGCCAGGGCCACAACCTGGAACCTGGGAAAAAAGTAAGCAACCCCGAAGGAGCTGAAACTTCCCCTAAAGGTTTCTCAGCCTTAGAACTGCTGGAGTTGGGAAAGACATTCAAACTAGGAGGGAATATTTAACTACTTGGCTTGTAAGGCTATGGGACATGGGAGCAGATGAAATTATTTTCAATGCTGCAGAAGCAAGACAGCTGAGCTACATAATCACTCATCTCTCCTTGAGATTTAAGCTGCATAACCTGGCACATCGCTGATGAACTGGCTTGTACATGCTACAGGAGACACTTGGTCATCACCAGTGGAGATCCCCATGAATTCCAGGAGCTGGAGTACGACACAAGGACAGATGCTCTTAAGAGAACTGGGCATGAGGAAAGCAATTTACAGTAGCTCTTTCACTGGTCCTGATGGGACTGTGTTCACTAGAGATCTAATGACAGATTTCATTGAACAAGGACCTGGACATTGGTATGGAGCTTTGGTGTCCCTACTGGATCCCCAGGTGGGGCAGGAGCTTTACAAGGCTGGAGAAGCTTTGACAGGTTTAAATGACCTGGACCAGCATGTGAAGTATGTCTGTAAAAAAAATAGAAAAACCTAAAAGATGTGTAAGGGAGGCAAAAGAAAAGGAGGTCTGCTTGGGTTACTCATGGACAAATGTGGAAAGACTTGTGTTTGGCCCAAGTTCCTAAAGAAAAGATTATTAAAAAGCCAAATTCTGTGCTAACGCAGCCCTGAGAAAGGGTTCACAAAAGGTACACAGAGGATGAAGCTTATCCCAGGGGTGGATACTAATCCCCCCAGAGTAAAAGGAGTACATTTCTCCCCTGTGACTGGCTATTCTAGGGGTGGAAACAAGTTGCCTGGCCAAGGCCTCTCCCAACAGCCAGGTGTGGTCAATGGAGAGACCACAGGTGTGGCTAGGGTCAGGAATCAGATCCAGGGTCTCCCTGGCCCTAGGAATCAACAGGTGAGATGGGGCCAAGTAAAACCTTATTCTTCCTTGGCCCTATGTAGGACCAGGCAGTTTGGGCCAACATCAACAAGGTTGGCAAGGATACGGGAATGCATGGAGGCTCCATGTGATAACTCTGGGATGCTAAATGGGTTCCTGACAATAACTAAAGACGGTAAAGGACTGGCTAATTTTCCATGCTATGTTAGACCTTGTATGTCTACATAATGTTAACTTCTGAGTGTTTTACAGATATCAAACTTGGTTGAGAGATTTCAAGTACACTTGAAGGAACAAGAATGGAATGTAACTCATACAGGGTACAAGGGTGAAGTATATCTGTGGAATTCTAGGAGTTCTATGGGACTAGGCTTACAGATGTCAAAGAGTAAAGGTATACTTCATGTGATTGTTATCTAGCAATTCCAGTACCAGGCATGGGTTGACCCTCCCTATGAGCTGTTGGCCAACAGGGTCTTGAAAGCCCCCTATATGAAAACAAAAGGCAGTTGCCCCATTATAATGCTGGTCATACACTGAAAACCAACTGTAAGGCCCTATTACTGAAAATGTGACATGGCTCGAGCATGGAAAGAGAGATCTAACTGGGACTGAGCTGAAGACTCCCTACGAATGGATGGCTGGCCTTCATAGTGCTAGAGAGTGATACACAGTCTGCCATGCGAGAATGGTCCTGAGAAGCTCTGCTTAATGACAGATCTTGCATGCTTCACTATCAGATGTTCTACAGGTATAATAGAGGCTCATCTGGTATGTGCATCCTCAGCATATTCATAATTGGATTTAAGGCCCACTCTTCAGGGAAGGAACACATGTCTGATATGAAAAAAACAGTTGACTCCCAATGGTATTAAAGGAAGTTATAGGCCCCCGGCAAGAAACTACTGTGATTGTTTGTGAGGTGAATATGATGCATCCACTTAAGTACTGTCTAGACAGTTGTGTTTGTAATGGTCTATGTGGATGTTACTGCTTTCCTTTATAGCTATTTTTGTATTGTTATTTTTGTTTGTTTTCCAGAGAGAAAGGGGTGAATTATAGGTTAAATACAGGATTCTCTCTAAAGTTTTTTTTTTTTTTCCTATTGGTTCATTCCACAGCAAGTCCTGCCCTCTGACCAATAAGTGGGCAGGAAGGTGGGGAGAAAGGAGAGAAAACATGGCAGCTAGCCGGAGAGGGGTGCGGGGAATACTCAAAACCACTCAAGAGGAAAAGTGCCCAGGTCCCAGGCCCATGCAGAAGGCCAAGACCCAGGAGGCAGTGTTCCAGGTCCCTGCAGTCCTAAGGATCATGCGAGTGGAAGCAAAACACTGGCTGGGAATGGATAAAGAGCCCCATGCCACAGACTAAGAGCCAGACCTTACTGGCGGGCCATCGGTAACCAGTAACTTTGTAAATTGCCCTAAATAAATCAATTCCTCTAAAGAACATTCTCTATTTGTTCAGTCGGTTCAGACCTGGAGGGTGGGGTGAGACAGAATGCCGGGTCCCACCATGAGAAAATTTATGCAACAATTAGGCATGTACTCACAATGATCTGTGAAATTCAGTTAAAGCCACAAAAAGCCATATATTTGTAAATATCAGTTTTCAAAAATTATTTAAACCGGCATAGTTTTGTATTTTAATACCAGATTCATTTAGTCTGAAACTTCAGTCATATATGATTGCTATAAAGTCTCACAAATGTTAAAATTTACCTGTGTTTAGCACTGTTGATCAATATTTACAAAATCTCATGACAGTTACTATAAAAGGTGTAATGGAAGTGTTATAAGTATACATATTTTAATTTTACTAAACACCAACTATCAAAAGAATCTAAAATATGATATTTTTTAGACAGGGTCTCCCATGGCCCCACTTGTTGGAGCTCATTATTGAGAACAGGCTCAGGCTGGACTGGGTCTCACAGAGATTCACTCATCTATCTTTTCTTCCAAAGTGCTGGGATTAAAACTGTGTTCTACCACATCCAGTGCTGAAACATGATTCTGAAATCTTAACCAATCAATTGATACATATGGTGAACTAGGATATGACTACAAAGTTATTTTACATTAATATAAACTCAGGATAGACTCAGGGTATTAACATAGTGAAAAATAGGAATGTCTTCATCTCTGCTTTGTTCTGGCAGCAGTTAAATTTTCTCATGACTTTCTTCGGGGATGGAAACCACACTGAAGTAATAGTGTTTATTTTACTTGGCTTATCTGTGAGTTGGCAGAGCAGGTAAAAGCATTTGCTGAAAAAACCTGATGAACTGAGTTTAATGTCCAGAGCCCATTGTAGAAAATGACAACCAGTTCCAGAAAGTTCTCCACTGATCTCTACACACACAGTGTGACAAGTTAATACCTCACCCCGACGTCATGCTTACATGTACACACACAATAGTAATGAATAAAAGTTAAGGAAAGAAAATATTGGTATTTCCTAACTTAAAGAATGTTCAATTTAGATTGAGTTAAATGAATTTTTTTTTAATTTTTTGATGTAACATTAATAAATAAGTGTGGTAGTTTGAATGTGAATGCCTCCCAAAGGTTCCAAGTATTTGGATATTTTGTTCCCAGTTGGTTGCACTGTTTTGGGAGATCTTAGAATGTGTGGCCTTGCTGGATAAAGCATGTCACTGGAGGTGGTCTTAGAGAGTTTTAAGCCTTGCTGGATCTCCAGTCACACTCTATTCCCTTTGTTTGAAGGTATGAATGCTTTTTCTGCTCCAACCACCTTTTGCCACCATGCATCACCACCACGATGGACTCTTGCTTCTTTGGAATCATAAGCTAAATAAACTCTTTCTTCTCAAAGTTAATTTGTTTTTGTCACAACAACAGCGATGTAACTGATACAGAATTTGGTACCAGGAGTGGGATGTTGTGGTGGCAACCTTTACCATGTGGGTTTTGAAAGGAAGTCTTTGGAAGTTTAGACTAGAAAAGCTGTTGATTGCAGTAAGCAAAGCTTAATGGGCCAGTCTAATAGGATCGTGGAAGAAAATAGCTCTGAGTATAAAGTAGTACCAGTGGGGAAACAAGGACTCAAGCAGCAACTGGGATATTTTGACAGAGAGTTTGTCTGGAGTTTTCCCATTGCCTAAAAGCTTGCCTGATGGTAAATTGAAAATTAATGGAATAATTTCTTTGGTGGAGGATATGTCAAAACAGCCTAATGCAGAAGTGGTGACATGGTGAATATCATGTAGATCTCTAGTGAAAAAGAACAAATAAGGCAGAAATAAATCCAGATTTTACAGTTTGGATTGAACAGGAACACTAGGAAGATTAATATTGGAGCCAAGGCATGTGCTGAAGATGAAGATCCCTTTGAAAAGGAGATTAAAGTGATTAAGGAGAGGCCTAGATATCTGCACTTAAACAATGGAGAGAGTGCCTCCAGGGCAAGATCACACCCAACTAATCCTCCAACTCTCAAAGGAAGTGCTGCAAGGTTTTCAGTAAGAAAACCACTGAAAAGAAAAGCTTTGAAAGTGGAGGAAGTAGGCTAGGTTTCATTCCAAACTTTCAGCAAAACCTGGCAGTGTCATTTACATGCTGCTGGCTTTAGCAGGATGAAAGATACAAGAATGAAGGGGTCATTGGTTCTTCTGAAGTTTCAGAGAGTCATTGGGGCCAGGTAGCAAGCAGCAGGGACATCCTTACATAAACAAGGTAATGACATGATGCTGTGAAGGTCAGACCTGGTTAACTGTGGAGTCCTCCAGAAGATACTACAGACACCACACCTGTGAGACATTTGCCAAGCAGGGATGCATACAGAGAGACAGATGCATACTGCATGCAAAGCTGGAGGTGCTAAACCATAGAAATTCTTTGGAAGTAAAGTCCCAGAAGTTGGAGGCGGAGCTTTCGTGTTTGGCTTGCTGGTTTTTGGTCTTGTTTTAGCCCACTATTTCCTCACTATACCTGTGAGGAAATACATGCATTAAGGTCTATTGTATGTTGGGGTAATTTGTCTTTTGATTTTACAGGGACTTATAGTTAAGAGATTACCTTGAGTCTCAGAAGAGAGTTTGGCCTGTGGACTTCTGAATAGTTCTTAGATTGGTTAAGACTATGGAAACTTGTGAAAACAGACTGAATGCATTTTGAATTTAGTATGGTCATGAGCCTCAGGTGTGTATGGAGTGGAATATGGTGGGTTGAATGAGAATGTCCTTCATAGGCTCCATGTATATGGACATGTTGTCTCCAGTTGATGGTGCTGTTTTGGGAAGTAGTAGAAGATGTGACCTTGCTGGAGGAAGCGTGTCTGTCACTGGGTTCTGACTTAGGGAGTACTTAAGTTGGATATCTGGTCACTCTCTTATTCTAGTTCATGTCTGAAGATGTGAGTACTCTTTCTACTCCAGCCACTTGTTGCTGCCAAGCTTCCCTGCCATGATGTATTTTTGCCCCTTTGGAACTTAACCCAAATTAACTCTTTCTTATAAAGGTTGTTTGGTAAGTGTTTTTGTCACAGGAACAGAAGGGTAATTAATAATATAAGTGACCTAATTCCACTTTTCGGATAATTTATAAAACATTTCTTGTGGAAAAGAAAGAAGCACAAGATAGTAAGTAAATAATATTTAACAATAGAAACTGTACAAAAATGTTTCTTGTTCACGATCCTTTTATTTTCATAAATAGGATTATAAAAGAATTCCACAACATTCTGTGAGACATAAAGAAACTATAATATTCATTTCAATTGAGGTTGAAATAATAGACGTCAGAAAAGGAAAAAAATAGGAACAAGGATGTCATCTGGGACAAGATCAGGCTTTATGCATGTGAAAGGTTGGAGACAAGATATCAGATTATAACATGGACCTCTCAAGAGATGTTAGGTCTGATGGTACTGATGCCTGAAATTTGTGAAGGAAAAATCTCAGAGCAGGACTACAAAGCCGTTTGGCACTGTATTGCCATCTCTGGAAGTTCTCCATTTGGAAAAACACTGACTCTGTTGGAGTGGAAAGAAGCCTTACACCTGGACAAACCAACTGCCAAGGAAAAAGATCACTGCCAGGACAATGACAGAAGAGAGAGAAGATGAAAAAAGTGCATCCTCTATTGAAGAATTCTAATCTCACTAATGCCCTCTCCTGCCAGAGTCTAATAGATAGCCAGCTGCTGAGGAAATGTCATTTGTTGGCCTCAGCACCAGCATGACAACAGAAAGTGCAGGAGGATGTATTTGGAGCTGGGAAACCAGACCCTATTAATTCTCATAAAAATGTAATTATACCATTATGCCTCAGGTGTTCAACTGATGTAGGGCTGAGGGTGACTGGGGTTGGTGCAGGCAGTCATCAAAAGAAAGAATAAATCCAGACTGTGAAGATATCAGTGCATAAAGACAGATTATAAAATTTAATATGCCCATGAATAGGATGATGTATCTACTTACATTTTAATGTAGACTTTTAATTTCTTTTATATACAAACATTCACAAAGAATTTAATCTCACATTCTAATTATGCTTGTGAATTATAAAATCATACTTTCTCAGAAGTGAGTAAAGTTTACACAAAAAAGAAATGACTGCTTTGTGAGTTTGGGTTTATTAAGAAAGCAAGGTGATATATACATATATATATATATATAGTTTTTTGATTATGTGAAGAAATTAAAATAATTTTATCTTCTAATTTTAGCATGAGTCCTACAATAATATAGTTTTTTTTCTTTTCAATAGATGATCCAGACATACCACTTCATATGTAGAAAAATATTTCCCTTGATAATATTTTGTAGTTTTCTTAAAAGCAACTGTTACTCTTGTAAAGGTAAATATACTAGACTTTACAGAATACATGAAATAATAGAGTAATAGAAAGTGTTAAAAATTAGTAACAGCTCATTTTTTAAAATGTTCTTTGATAAAGGTATAAAAAATTTCCTTTTCTTTTTCTCTCTTCTTTTTTTTCTTTTTATTATGAGGGTGTCATATAACTCAAGCTAACATTGAGCTTACTATGTAACCAAGGATAATCTCAAACTTCTAACTCCCCTATCTCCACATCTGAGAACAGGGATTATAAGCATGTGCCACCACACCTGATTTTGTGCTGTGCTGGGGATTGAACTCAAGTCTTAATGCATGCTAGACAAGCCCTGTACTGACTGGGCTACATCTCTAGTCACCTAAGCCCATTTTTAACAGGAACTGAGAGCTGTCTTTAGAAAATGGGAATCCATCATTTTTGATCATTTAAATAGAGCCACAATTTTGATGCACTAAGACAGTGCCAGTTGGTGAAAAAATGGCAAGAAAGTTATTTTTGAAACTACCAAACAAGGTAAATCAAAAAGGAAGATTGTCTATATGGATGTCAAGGATTAGTTCCCAGCCCAATGTGCACAACCCAGCAAGTAGCTGAGCAAAATCCAAATATGTTGCACTGAAGAGATTGTGAAAGCCTAGTAATTATAATTAACTAAGAAGACTTAAAACCCTGAGAGTCCTATGGCCTGAGCAAGGAGAAAGTGAAGCAAGAAGTGTGATCATTGTGAAATTTGGGATGGTATCAATTTTCAACCACAAGATATGGCAGCAATGTGAAAATTAAAACAGTTGAGAATCAAAAATGAATACAATTGATAAAGCTTTACTCTCATTTAGAAAATGGAAACATAACTAACTCTAAGGAAGTACAAGCATTTGGGGGAGATTTGGGGTTGTGTGGATAGTTAGAAAAATCATTTGGTGTGGTTTGAGTGATTAATTGTCAACATAAAAGGTGCACAATTGTATTAGTATTTCAGTCACACACTAATGTAATGTGTCCTCCATGAAAGTTGTAATATTAGATTAGAAGTTTCATTTGAAGTGACCTAAAAATAGAAAAAATAAAAGATAGATGCTTTTCCAACTCTGTAAGTAGAAACATAGGAGCTAAACACTTAGACCACAGTAAAGTACATCATCAGGACCAGAGACAGGGGAAAGAAAGGAGAGGAACAGAGGACTGAGGGAAGGCTCTAAGAAGGAGAACATCACCAACAATTTATTCTAGAATAGGCTGCCAGGCATCAGTGTGTTCAGTAGAATCCCAAAGTTGAAAACTATCATCCAGAACCTCTACTCTCTAACATCAACCTTTAGTTTGCATTAGTAGTCATGTATAGGTCTCCTTGTGAAATAAAAACTTAACATGTACAACACAATCAGTGAACATTCACAGAAGGAAGAAAAGGAAAGGGAAAGAGTGGGAAGCTGATGGTGAAAACACATCATATTCATTTCCTGGTCAGTCAACAAATCAAAATAGGTTATTGGTTAAAAATTGCCTGTGTGGCTAACAACCATCTGTAACTCTAGTTCCGGGGGATCCAATGACCTCTTCTGACTTCCATGGGCACGACATGGGTGCACTTAACATGCAGGCAATACACTCATACACATAAAATTAAAATGACAAATAAAATATTTTTAAGAAATAATTGCCTCTGATATACACATAACTAGAGGCATGGAACATTTGAGCTTCATTCTCATGTAGTTCCAGCTTCCCCTGGGAATCATTTGTTACCTGACTAAATATCCAATACTAGAAAAATGATACTAATGGTACATAAAATGGAAGAAAGGGCTAATGAGAAATAAATTAAATATTAACAATTTAAAGTGAATAAAAATATGACAAGAGGTGGGATGGATAATTTCTGACTCGTGGAGAAATTTTATAATTCAGTAAGAAATAAAGGATACAAAGAAAAATTTTACAAAGGAAGTTCTTCATTATAAATAATATATATTAAGATTAAATCTTTAGAATTTGAAAATATATGCATATATATTGTCAAGTAAGGAAAGGAGAATGTAAGATCATAAACACGCATCCAATCACAACCAACTCTGAAAGACAAAATGCCATCCTTGGAAGAATGAGCATAGGATCTTTTATGATACTGCAATGTTTCTAGAAGCTAATTATTGACACTAAACAAAATGTGTTGCTCAAATTACTTCTTCATCTGCATTCTGTCTCTGATAAGGTAACACAATTGCTGAAGTAGGTGCTTTCTAACACTTAAAGTACATATATTTTGGTTGTCTCAGAGAAGAGTTAAAGTATGTCATCCACAGGGAAATGGCTCTATGTAAGAGCAAAAAAGACAGAAGGCTCTGTAGAGGGTTGATTCTTCCAAATATGGCGGAATAGATAGCAAAGAACATTGTGCAGAAAGAAAAGAAACAACAATATAATGATCTTGAAGGGTGCCTGATCCAGCATATGAATTAGTATCTCAGAGGAGTTGATGAATTGACATCTCTGTGCTGTTTAATTTTGCATGATATTTAAAGCAAACAAACGCTGTACTTTCAAAGAATTGGGAAAGTGAAGAACCTATAAATTTTACGTAAGAGAGAAATTTATTATTTGGATATTCTTTCTTAGATAATTTTTCCAATATAAAATAAGGTAATACTGTATTTATCAATGCTTACCATTTTAAGTAACATCAAGCTAATTTTATAATACTAATTATATTATCAATGACAAAGAATATAATCATATCAATTCTCAATTTAAATAACTACCTTATTAACTATTTTATAATGTGACATTATTCAAGTAAGGTCATTGGAGTAGAGAATTTATTATTTAGCTTATAATTACTGCACATGCCAGTTAATTTGCTTTAAACACACATAACCAGATATAAAATTAGTATTGTAAATGATATGTGTGTCTCCTTAATATGAACATAATATTTTTAAAAGAAATTATATTCAAAGTGCTTTGGTAAATTTATTCTTCCTTTTGGTTTTCTTCATAGCAAGTTAACAAAACATATTTTCCCCACAAATTATTTCAGGAAGCATTATATATCTATTGGACTGATAAAGCAAGCTGCAGAAAAGAGATACATATTCTAATAAGGTGTTTAGATTCTATTCCCATTGCATACATGCAAGTGTTTGCCAAAGTAAATTAAGCTGGAAAGCTATCATTTTCTTGGTACTGATAGAATTCATCTATATTCCATTGCATTTCAATTTTAATACACATTTTGCTATCACCTTTCTTCAATCTCGTTTTCCCCCTTTAGACCAATCTTTCCTTTTACTCTCTCTCATTATGATCATTTTAGAGTGTGAAACATATCTTGTGAACTCTTAAATGTCATTTAGCAATAATTTAATCTTCTATTTTCTTGCTGCAAAATGTTAATACTCATATTAATAAACATAAGCCATATATTACATTTCATTTCTTAATTTTATAATAATTCCTAACCTTGGAGATACTCAGTTACCATGTAACATCAAATGTACTTCATTTGTGAATTCTAGGAAAGTTTTGTGAACCTTGGCGAAAGCTATGAGAAACACTGTGTATTAAACTGTAACAATTATCTTGCTCTTGCTTGTTTGTATGTTTCATGTATCTCTTATTTTTGATCTCTCACATAAAAAGAATAGAATGCTATTCATTTCTGATATCTTTAGTACAGACCTCAATACTTAATACTTAAGATGTACCATTCTGCGCAGTGGCTGAATAAATTGGTGGATGAGTGGGTGTGTAGATGGATAAATTGACAGATGAAAAGAATAGGGAATTAACATTCCAATAAAGAAAATCACGATGAAAAATTAGACACCAGACATAAAAATGCTTTATATAAGTGCATATTGTTAAAGAAAAATAGTTTCATAATGCTTAGCATAAATTTGTCCCTCTTTTGTTCGGGAGAAGCAGAGCTAATTATACACAAGAAGGCTTCTGACATAATTTTGAAAGACTGAAATAAAATCTTTAAAATAATTGATGTCATCTCTCAAAATGCACCACTTAGACATGCATATAATTATGCAAGTCAATCATTTTCATGAGACATATGAAAGCATCGTACAGAAGTAGAAAATTAATAAGAATAAACAATTAATTTTATCTATTCTAACATCATAGATATTCAAAGCAAAGTTATCCCATGGCACCATGGCACTTGAAAGCGGAGTGATAGCACTAAGGCAAAAGAGCCATTATTTCCTCTCTTCAAATGTGTGGGATGCAAAAGCAGAAATAATAGTCAAATAGAAAAAGAAAAGTCATCACTATATTCACAGGATCTGGAAGACGTCTCTGCAAATTTTCTGCGCTTCGTGCTGTATGACTCTTGCACACTCTCGTCTATACTTCTTTCTTTTTCAGAATGTGACCTCAATCATTTACTTCATGTGTGACTTCCCCGAATTTTCCAGCAGAGCATCCATCAAAATGCCCCTTTACCAGGTTGTTTAATATGTATCTCCACCCATGTACCAATATAACCACCAGCAAAGTGCCTCCTTCACAACATTGTTTCATTATGTGTCTTCTCCAAATGTACAATTAATTCCCAGTGACAAAACACAAGGTTTACTCATTATCTTCATGAGACTGTACAGGAGTTCTACAAAGCTTGGCTGGATTGTTCATTAGCGAGAAAGACTGAGTGAGAGATGCCCTTTCCTTGAGATTGTGATATGAGGTTTCTAAAGAAAAAATACTTTTCCTATGCTCTTGTAGATGAAATATTCTAATGTAACATTATTCACAAAATAATTCAGTTACCAACTAGTAGATATATATTTATTTAAGAAAAATATTGTCCTGGGCATTAGGTAGTCATATAGCAAAGAAGAAAATATATTAAAGAAATAAAATGTATTAAAAGAAAATAACATTGTTGCTTCCCAGATACTATGGGAACTGATTAAGGTTAATTTAACTATAAATTATTAACCAATGAAATTAGACACGTCATTATGTGGAAGAGGTGACACAAGAGACTATGTCCTTGAAAGGGACAGTATGGAGGATGTCGATTAGAAGATAATAATTCTGTCTGCCTTAATCTTAGAAATTAATTTATTCCTAGATGTGTTTAACCTTCAGGATTATATTCAACCTGGAGACATCATGGATTCCATGTAAGTGAAGTTTGGGAAATGGTGTTTGCTGATAGGTAAAGCCAAGGTCCACTGTCAGAATTTTCTCAGAATATTTTGAACATTCTCAGGCACAGGTTATATAAAAGGTGAAGAGGGAGAGAAAATCTGCATTCCTGATAAGCTATTCTAGAAGCACCTCTCAGGAGAATAATTATGAATTGGCCAATGAATCTAACCAGAGAGCCAGGCCTGCTGACACAATCCTTTAATTCTGAAATTTAGGAGGCTGAGGCAGGGAAATCTCTGTGAGATGGAGGCAAACCAAGTCTATATAGCAAGTTCCAGGCCAGCTGAGCTATAGGAAGACCCTGTCTCAAAAGAAAAGAAAAACAGAACAGAGAGAATTGATCCAGATACATAAAAGTTTCTTTTCTATATCACAGTAGGATGTCAATGTATATTTTGTAAGCATACATATGAAATAATATAACACAGTAATTTAAAGGAAACCCAAAGGACTGAATGTACAGTATATCAAAGTGGGACAAAATTCGAAGAATAGAGACCATTGATAGAACTACCATGGAAATTCTGGTTGTAAGTATTTAGGCATTATTCCAAGAGAACAAAATCCTATTATAGAATTTGCTAGTTTATTGCTAAGTTGGTTAGGTAGGTAGAAAGAAAGAGTAGACATGGATAACTTAAAAAGTTGACCTTGGTAACTGAGAGATCATTGTTTCATTTTCTGATGTAAGAAGGATTTGGAAGATATTTTTACTGTGTTTACTTCTGTATTCAGTATCAACAGTAAAGCATGAACTAGACTATGAAATATGTAAGGTTAAGGTCAGTAAAAACCGCAGCTGGGAGCAGTATTTCAGCTATACATACATGACATTGACAAGTATGATAGTTCAAGAAATCAGAAAAGAGGAATGAGTGCAGAGAAAGAGAACAAAAAGCTAGAGTGAGTCCTTGGGTAATAAAATGACAAGCCTTGCATTACTTTCAGAATTAGGTAGTTGTTTGAATGCTGAAACTTAGGAAATCAATTTTCATACATTTGTTTTTCAGTTTCTTTCATAATCTCTCAAATTTCATGAGTTCTGTTGAATATTCCTAACCCACAGTATTTTTGCTAAGAAGAAAATATCTTTCCCCAAAGTTGTTTCATATGTAATCATTATTTATTCATGATTTATTTATATTGTTCCATATATTCTGCTATTTTATTTATTTATATTTATTTATTTATTTGCTGGTAAAACATTTATTATGGTATGTTAACACTCACCCTAATCTGACATCAGCAAATCACCTTATTTCCTTACTTACTTTTGACCGGCTGTGCCACTAGAATCACTGATTTTAGACAAGCTAGAACAGAGACATATAACTACAGGAAGCCTGTAGGTCACTTTCCCTGCTGTTTGTATACTAAAATCTCCTAAGGATATGCCAAGAACTTTCAGAGATATTCGAGTTTCAAGGAAGAGAAAATAATTAGAAACCTTTGGAATTTAACTATGGAACAGTGCCTCATCAATCTGGGATTCCTTAATCCAAATGTAGGCTACTTTTAAGAGGTGTCTTTCTTCATTAATTAAGGTTAATTATCATTAATTAAGATAATTTCATGAATCTTAGAGCTTTTCTATATGTTCTGTTTTAATAATTGAAATAGTTCTCATAGAAGCATTAAATGTGATAAGAATGATCATGTTACTTGCATTTTTGACATAAAATCTCAAATATTTTTAAATGGGCTTTAATTTATCATAATTAACATTACTTCAACTTGCAAGAATTTGAGACATTGGCTACTGGCATATTTACTTCCATGCACTTAAGACTAATCTGTTTTAGGCAGATAGCTCACTGAAGAGCTAAATATCCCCATGCATTTCTTGCCTGGCCTCCTAGGCAATTGTGTTGGGATAATATCACTATTAGTGGAGAAACTGAATAGAAATTGGCATGCGCCAATTCTGAGTTGAGTATTGCTTGCACCACATGTTTTCCAGGACTATAGTGACTCTAATCATCTCTTGAGCAAGCTATGCAGTTGTAGGTGCCTACTGCTCTCTCCTAGTCATTGTACTAGAAAGACTTACTTTATATTCAGCCAGTGAAATCCTGGTGTTATTTGTTACCATAACACACTTACTATATGCCATGCATGAAGTTAAGATATTTATAATTCAAACTGGTTTTTAAAACAGCAATTTCACATGTTACAATTCAGAAATATAAACAGATGAATGCAAGAAATGTTTTAGGAAAACATTTAATATGAAATGCTAATTGGTGTACTACAAATTGTAAAGCTGGTTGCAATGAGCTGATAATATTGTGGTTGTACAAATATGAGTCCTAAAATTATTATTGCTTTATTTGAGTACTTTTGAAAGTAACTGCAGCAAGACAGACAAGATAGCAATCACAATTAAGTAAAAATTTAAACACCGTAGTGATACTGACTGAGCTTAACTGAAATAATAATAATGCGTAATACCTCCAACTCAGCTGCTTTTCTACCTGAGGATTTGGTTGCAGAATGTAAAGAAAGGGATGATTTCCGATCACAGTTTGGGGAGGCCTATTTTATTTTAGTCTCGCCCATAATGTTTCATTTTATTTCTCCCATAATATAGAGCTAGAAATATCCTGGAGGAATTTTCTATGAAAAATAATGACAAAAACTAAAAGATGGAAAACTATCTTTAAAACCATTTGACAGAATAGCCTTGCTAATTTCAAGACTCCATTTTGTCGGCAACACAGATTTGATTGTTTCAGAGAGAAGAAGCTCTCTGGCTATATAAAAAGGCATTTCTCTCTGGCTAGCTCAGTTTTCAGAACATTCCCCATCTGTGCGAGTGCTACTATTTGCATTATATAAAGCAGGTTAAATATTTTTGTAATCACCTGTATTGGAACTAAAATAGTATTTTATTTCTCTTACAATATAAACACTAAGCTGTAATGTCTGGCTTCCTATATCGCCCAGTCTTAATGAAATGTTTGAAACAAATTTCAAATGGATTTTTCACTTACCAGTTAAGTAGAATAATGGATTGGTAATGTAAATCTTTCACTAATAAAAGAGCAATAATGATTGTCTGTTTGAATGAATAGAGTACTCTGCCTTTCCAAACACTATATTCAACAACCTAAATTCATGCAAGACATATGACAGTTTTTAAAAGACAGAACTGAGACAGAGAACTGTAAGGAGGACAAATTCATGAATTCATTTATGTTTTTGGCTAAAATACATCCCTCCTCAAATCAATTTGAAGCTGTTTGCATGGCAGGATGTTTCAACCTACTAATGATTTCACAGCTGGCACACATGGCATCAGTGCGTATTGGCATCCTCAATGTCAGTTATTTTTAAAAAGCTCTCTTCCAGGACTCTGAATAAATTATCTGCCAAGTGCAGCGGTGCATGTAACACCCAAGACACAATTTGCAGTCTTGAACAGGCTCTCATTATTTGGTGTAAATGAAATCCCAAGTCATTAAACTATTTTAAAAATAAAACGAAGGCAACTTGTATTAAAAATATGAGCAACTGAAGGACCTCCTAGGTCATTCTTTAGGTCCATTGTTTGCATTGAAATGAGTCTGGAAATAGGTTCAATCCCTCAGCAATTGTTTACTTTCTTTTGAAAGACAAAAGTTGTCTTCTGTCAAACACATCACAGAAAAAGTTCAAGCAGGCTAGTTTCTTGATTTCCACTGGGAAAACTCCTAGAAAATTGACCAAGGGAAAAGACAGCACACTCAGTGATGATAAGAAATAACATACTCTGGAATGTACAAAGTTACATGTTACAAGTCAACAAAATATGTAGGCAGGCTGCTGACTATCTAGTCATGATTCATGCTTCTAGTTTCTTAAGATTTTCTTCACACATATAGTCACACACTTAAAATATACATATATATGCAAAAATATGATGGAGAGTTTATCCTTCATCTGGTTACATCTTCCTAATCAGTTTCAAAGAAGTTAGCAATGCTGTTTTGACAATGAGTTTGAGTCTATCTGCAGTCTCTCCTGTTGTGCTTAACCATGAATTTTGATCATGCTTTGTATGACCCTCAAAGCTATTTGTTGTTGCAGTACTTTTAATCAATGGACAGATTCATAGTCATCAGAAAACATCTAGGCAGCAACTGACACAGGGTAAATATCTACTTCAGCTTGTGTTATTTTGGGTTTCTTAATTAAATAAAAAGGATAAAATGGCACAGTCTAACATCTGTAATGTGAAAGTAAGAGAAAAACTTTAAATATTCCCTTGTAAGTTAATAAACAATAGATGTGAACCCCTTCTGCAGTAACAATGTTTTCAGACACAAGTTAATTGGTTATTTATCTAAATGTGTACAAATACAAAGAATAAGGCTCCGCTGAGATTTTCCAGCAAAACCTAAATGAAGTTAAACATTTTAGTAATGTTGTTATCTTACATTATATTCAAGTCTATATATATATATATTTGCATTGCTTAATATGTTCCTACCTCAGAAGATTGAAAGCATTTGTTAAATAAATGAATAAGTAAATAAATGAAAATTACTGGTATAGTATACTTGAACTCCTGAGTCTTACTGCAATCAAAATATAGGTACAGCAGGGATCGAACATGTGTCTCATAAAATACCTGCAAATTTCTTCGGTATCCAAATACTGTGATGACAAATTTAATATAAAATATTATAATAGAAAGATAATAGAAAATACTACAATTGAAAGAAAATTTAGAGATTTCCCACTGTGAGCTACAAGTCAATTTTAGGAGTTTCTGGCCACAATATCTGTGATTGTGGTAAGTGTCATGCAGTATGGGGTATGATTTCAGCCTCTTGGTATTCATCTTCTATTATATGCTTTTCTTGAATGAGCAATTGTCCTAGAACTAGCCAGAAAACTGACAAAAGAAATGGAGTTACAGTTGTGAGACTAGGTTATAAATCAGTTTTCTTTCTCCCTCTCTCTCTCCAAAAGTAGATCTGTCTCTATTTTGTTAATCTCTCTCTCTCTCTGCCTCTCTCTCTTTCATTTTCACTTTCACTCTCTATTTCTTCCTCTTCCTCTTCTCCTACTCTTCCTCTTCCTCCTCCTCCTCTTCTTCTTCCCCCTCCTCCATCCTTTCCAAAGCAAGGATGTCTCTCTCTCTTTCTCCTCCTGCTTCTCTGTCTCTTTCTGCTCCCCCCCTCCTTCTTTTCTCCAAGAAAATGTTTGCCTCTATTCTCTCAATCCATTTCTCTCTCAACTTCTCTCAGTCTCTCTTTCTTCTCCTCTGTTCTTATTCACCTTGCATTACCAACGCAGCTTAGATACAGATTAACTTGCTGTATATCTGGCACTGAGAGGTAATAAAATGACAAGGGTCCTGTTTCCATTGCATTGCTCAGAAGGGAAGAAGTGAGCTGTGTCTTTGTGAATAGCCTCATGATGAGGTTCCTGTGGTGCAGTCTAGCATGTTTTGACAACCTACGTTACGAAAAGAAGTATTGATTGAATTTTTAAGACAATCACTGTGTCTCAGGGTAGTTGATGTGACAAATATCCAGGCTGAAATCCTGATTACAAAAGACGTAGAGTCAGAACCATCCAAGATGCCCAACATTTTCAAACCATTAGAATTTGACATAATTAATGTCTATTGTCAGGAAATTTAGGAATGGTTTGATACACAAGTCATTAATATCTATAAGTATGTATTTCTAACTAATTGCATACATAAAATAGACTCTGTGATTTAGCATACCTATTCATAATGAACTGCCAAAAATAGAAAATCACCATTAAAATAAATGTCTTAATTTTTGGTTTAAATATAATACATATTTGTTAATTACAGTTCCCAAAATGCTGAAAATGTACTAGAAAAATGAAACAAGTCATAGATCATTTTTTGTGAATTTAGAGAATGTATTTTTATATGGCAATTGGGCAGCAAATATACTGAAAAAATAGGAAAAAATAATTAATTGCAATCTCATAGGAATTAACAAGGAAAGGCATGGAGGAATGGAGAGGCTCCGATTGCATGCTAGAACAAAATAAATACCCCCTAGAACACCGTATTCTTACATGAGAAATAAAATAAGAACAGTCATATAAAAGCTAAAGAAATATCAATCATAACAAGTGGATCAACAAATACAAGATGTAATAAAGTGCTTGATGATATCAAAGGAATGAAAAGTAATCCATTAAGTCAAATTCAAATGAGAAATGAAAGAAATACTGATCACCTGCTTACCAAGGTTTGTATATGGTTGTAATGGACCTATAGGATCTTCAATGAATGGTCCCTCAGAGTTTGGAGGTTTTAACCCTCCTCTCTGTGATTATGTATAGATGTAGGGACGTTTAAGAAATGGGGCCTAATGCGGGATAATTAAGAATTGGTTCCTTACTCTTGAATGAGATTAACATACTTCTGTATACTTGGGTGAGAATATATGTAGTTAGGCTAGTGCTCTGTGGGTATATTTGATATACTCAATAAATCAGTACCTGTTAGTTAACACTACCATGAGTTACTGACAGAAATAACTATTTTCTGTTTCTTTTACTTTGTTTGGAATAAAGCTGTCTTTCCTCAAAGATTTTTTTCAGTTAAAGCATAGTACTTGTGCTCAGAAAAGATGATGAGCAAGTATGTGGAAGCTTTTCAAGTAGGATCTTGAAAAACCACGAACAATTCCCTAAATTTAGATACTGGGCTGAGAAAGTACTCCTGAATGAAAGATCATATCAGGAACTCAAAATGAGCTCTAAGTGAGAGTCACTGCAGTGAGACATTCTGACCTAGCAGCAGAAAATGGCAGTCAGCAGAAGCACACAATAGAAGGGTTGCTGTATCTCTGTGCTGTGCGCTGGATTGCTTACTTCGCTTTCCGAGTCTGTGACTTGAGAGAATACAATACCATTCATATGTTTGTACGCATGGGTTAATTCTTCCTTTATTAGCACAACAAAGTATACGTATTTTCAATGTCATGAACCTTAAGAATCCACAGGTTAGGCAAAGTGAAACTACTTGAGGCTGTGGCTCATCTGGGCTATATATTTGTTCCATGTGTCCTCTTCTCTCTCTAAACTTAAGGGGTGGTGATACTTGGGGCATCACATTGAAGATTCTTGGAGATGAAAATACAGATTAGTTGGTAAAGCACTTGCATTATAAACATGAAGACCTGAATTAGATTCCTATAAACCCATGTAATAAAAGTCATGTATGGTGACAAGTGATTATAATCCCAGCAAAAGAGGCAAAGTCAAGAAGAAGTTCGCTTGGTTAACTGATGAGCTCCAGACCAGTGAGAGGCTCTGTCTAAACACACACAGACATGCACATATGCGTGCGCACACACGCACACACACATGCATACACACACACACAGTGAACAGTGTGTGAGGTCCCACACCCATGTTTGCCCTCTTACCTGAACACATGCTCATCCTGTACCTCTCCAGCCATTTTACAGAGAGACAGAGAGAGAGAGAGAGAGAGAGAGAGAGAGAGAGAGAGAGAGAGAGCTGGCTGATGTCATTCTTCCTTTTCAACGTCTAATAAGCAGACCAAGATTCAAGGCAAAAAATCAGCGTCTATGAGGGTGAATAGGACAGTCTTTCTATTGTAAGACGGAGAAAACAGTCATTATTTTTTAAAACATCAATATGAGTTGTACCTCTATGTGATTTGCTATTATGCCTTAGCAGAAAATCAGGGTCATTTTTATAAGAGCCATTTGAGCAAACAAGGTCAGTAGTCAAGATTCAGCTATTCTGACAGTTTGTGGCAGTCTGAGTCTAGTCTTCATGTTGAACTTTTTATAGTCAATTTAATTTAATTTTTGAGAGATCATACAAAAGTATTAACTTTACATTATTTCAGTAACACCCAGTCTCCCACCAATTCCTCAAATGCATCCCTACTTCCTCTCAATTTTTTGAACTCTTCTTATATTATTGTTATGTATCCAAACATACACACACACACACACACACACACACTTCACTGAATTCATTTAATGATACTCTTGTGTACCTGTGCTTAGAACTGTCTATTTGGATCTAGATATGCTTTCAGGGATCTATTCCCTGGAGAAAACTGATTCATCCTTCCTCAGCATTCATTGATTGCCTGTAACTCCCTGTGACATTTCACCCATCCACTTTGACATGCCATCAGGTATTCTCATTACACAGAACTTGTTAATTACCATAGCATGGAGTTTTCACTGGAGCAGCTTCACTATTAAATCTAGAATGCATTAACTAGCAACAGGTATGGTGTCTCTCGGGCTCTTTCAGTTTTTGTCTCCCCCTCCTTTCATGAGGTTTCCTGAGCCTTAAGGGTAGAGGCTGCATTATTATTGGTTACTTAGAGCTCCACACCTCACAATCACTTTTTCTCTGTGTTTGACTAGTTGTAGAACTTTGTTAAAGTCTCCATTTGTAGCAAAAAAGTATTTGATGAGTGGTAAGAGGTATACTTATCGGTAAATATAAGGATACATATTTAGACTACAGTAAGAAATTACATTGGTCTAGGGAAGTGACAAAAATATTCTTTTCTAGAGTCTATAAGCTTTTCAGCCATGAGTACATGACTATGTTTACAGTAACATACACGATTTCCTTTCCACTGAGGGAATCTTAGGTCTAATTAGATAGCTGTAGATTTCCATCAAGATAAAAGTGCCACTACTGCATCAATAGAGATAGTTTGTTGTCGTAGTCACTGTTGTGGTTCATAGATTTTACAGCTGGGTAGCATCATTGTTTGGTTTTAGTCCTTGACAGTCTGCATAATGTCTTCTGATAACATGATAGCTGGTCTTCAGGAAGGAGGCTTCCAAGTGAGTTTCAGCTCAATTGCTCCAAGTTCTGTGCCCAAAATATGCTATGACTTCAATAATAGGGTATTATTTTGAAGTCATTGGCTGTGGCAATAGCATGTATTATTTTGCAGGTTTCCTGGATTATCCATGTCTGTTATAGTTTGCTTTCAATTGCTGTGATAAAGTATTCTGACAAAATCAACTTTGAGAGGAAAGGGTTTATTTTATCTCACATCTCTCCAGTCACACTTCATCACTGATGGGAGGCCAAGGTAGGAATTAAGGGCAGGAACATGGAGGCAGGAACTGAAGCACAGACCATGGTAAAATGTTTACTGACTTGCTTTTTGACCCATGCTCAGCTTGTTTTCTTATACAATACAGAACAACCTGCCCGGGGATGGCACTGCCCACAGTGGGTTGGGTCCTTCCACATCATTCAACAATCAAGAAAATACCTCACAGACATGGCCGCAGGTTAGACTAATGGAAGAAATTCCCCTATTGAGGTTCCTTCAACCCAGGTGTGTCAAATTGTCAACCAAAACTATCCTGCACTACCCTAATCAATAATTCAAAGGGAAGTTTCTCAGGCCTGGCACTGAATTTTTGTTATATAGCCTTCAGATGTATACAGATGAACATACATTTATATTATATGCATATTTTTTCAGGAGACTTACTAAATACTGGCTTTAACTTTGGTTTTTCATACATCTTAAGCCTTATTTATCTCTCTGTCCGCTTTCTACCTCTATACCTCTCTCCTCCCCAGCTTAAATAGTTCACATTTTCCCCATTTCCCATTCATAACTCCTGTTTCCTATTAACCCCTCTCTCAAGCTCCTTTTCCGCCCCAACCTTGAAATTACTTTCCATATCCCTGGCTCCTTCAGTTTAAATAATATCTATATTCACCCCTAAGGATTCAAATCATGCTGAGAGAGCTTACCTTAGCTCTTGGTTCTCGTTTTAAATATTTTATTAATTATTTGACACACTATTTCCCCTCTTCAACTCCTTGTAGATCCATCTCACCTCCTTCATCCACCCACCTTCATGGCTATTTTTTCCTTATTAAGTTCAATATGTGTTGTTCAAATACTTGACCTGGATTATGATTAATCTCAGAAAAAAAAAAAACTGACTCTTCCTGTCCCAGTATTTACCAAATGCCAATAGCTCCTCAAACTACAAGGGAAAACTTCTGCTTACCCCCTCCCCCTCACAAGCTGGGGGGCATGAAATCTGGATTGAATTTGAGCAAGACGTGTACATGCTTTTACAATTGCTGTGAGTTAATATTAGCAACGGCTGATTTCTGGAAAGTACCATTTCCCTTTATTCATTCAATACCTCTGGCTTTTATAGTCCTTCTTCTACCTCTCCTGTGATGGTTCCTGAGCCTTGGGAATATGAGTGTCACTAAGATGTCACTTGTGTGGCAGAGCAATCCACAGTTCTTTATTTTCTATACATTGACCAATTTGGGGTATCTTGATAACTGTTTCTACTGTAAACACAAAATTCTCTGATGAGGACAGAGAGATGCACTAATCTATAGGTAACAGTAAATTAATAGGAAAAATGTTAATACTAAATTCATTCATTATAATATTAGTAGTAAGTTCTCCTCTAAAACCTATCACCTATAGAGTCACAGATTCTTGGCTACAATACCAATTCCAAATGTAGAATCTATATCGAGGATGAGGTCTTAAATAGAGCTGGGCAGTGGTTGTACACTTGTTGTACTAGAGGTCATAGATTGCTAGGCCTGCCATTATTTTAGTTCTCTGAGTACCCAGCTGGGTGGTAGTGATGGCTACTTTGCTTCTCCATCATCATGCATAGTATCTCTCAGCACTGTGAAAGTGATCCCAAAGGAGGAAGATACTGGATCAGTGTCTACTTGATTTCTCCATATTTTATGATTTAAGGATATATTGTCTTAAGCAATACCCAAAGTATATGTTTAACATATATTTTCAGTGTATTCAATTCCTAATTTTTAATTGAATCGTGTATTTCATATAGATATCTCAGTCTTAATGATCTTTATAAGCTCTTCCCTTTCCCCGTCCCAACCATGTCCCTCCAATTAAAATCCTTAAATTTTTATTTGTGTGTTAAGGTCTGTTGAGTCTATATAGTGTTCCCAAATGTTCATCTGTGCAGGTTCATCCACTGATATCTAGTGTACCTGTAGGGCACAACACAGGATGGACCTTAGCCAGGTCACCTACTATGAGGATTAAGGGAGTGACTCCTGTGTAAGATGCAGTGTGTGACTTAGGCAGGTCACCTTCCAGGAGGATTAAGGGAGTGGCTCCTGTGGGCGTGGTGCTCCACTCCAGCCAGGGGTGACTCCAGCTTCTGCCCTGCATCTGGAGAGAACCTGCACCAAGATGAACCGCCCCATAGGGGGTTAGCTAACCAAACTTATAAAACTGCTGCACCTCCTTTAATGAACGAGTTTGCTGCTGCTTGCCCACGGCATGCTCCTCACTCAGCTCCCAGTGTCTGTGTGTTCATTCTGCACCTACTCACCCCCTTTTGGGGGAGATCCTGCACCTTCCTCCAGTGGCACAGAGCAGAGGGACCCCTTGGTAGCAGCCCCCATTCTTTGCTGAAGAAATATTGGCAACTGATTACCGTTGGGCGGGAATGAGCTAATATTTCCTATTTCTTAGCTGAGCAGAAAGAGACTTAGAATGTCTAATAAGAGATTATATGTAATTCACTTGCGGTCAGGTGAGCAAACACTTCCTGATCTTGGCTGAACATATTGTCTTGTTCCCTTCAAAAATGTGTTTAAAATTTTGATGTGCATCTTGGTGCAGCTAAAGATAACGTTGGGTTTATGTTTCAGAAGTGTGAGGATGGCACAAGGTCGGATTCTGTTTTATAAATGAAAGATATCCAATCTACATTTAATCATTTTTGTTATTAATTAGACAGGTCATATTCTACACATTTGATTTGGTATCCCAAAAAAAATCTGCTTTTACAGGAATCATAGTATTTTAAGAATTTTTAAATACTTTAAAAAAGTGTAGTTTCATGATTGAAATGTTCACTTTTAAATAATTATCCAGTAATTAAAACCATCTTGAAATATTTTACACAAAATATATTAGATTGTATAGGTGAACATAATGTATTTTTATTTTCTTGAGTATTTCATACATGAGCATTGAATTTATATCATTACGATTCCTCCCAACCTCACGTCTCCCCAGTTCCTCATAATTTCACAATTTCTTGTCCTCTTCTTTATTATTTACACACATACACACACACGCACACACACACGCGCACACACAATGCCCCGAATCTCTTTAGCTATACTCATGTGTACATGTATTTAGGACGAACCACTTGGGATAGATAACCTTTCAGAGAGCTAGTTCCTGGAGAAAACTGATTCTCCTGTCAGCATTCACTGATGCCTGTATCTCTCTATCTAGAGGTAGGGCCCCATGAACCTTGCCCCACCACGTCAGCATATTAGCTGGTTTTGTCATTACGAATATCTCGTTAAGCTATAATACTGTGGAGATTTCATGATATAGCTTTCATACCATGTCTTGAATTCATTAACTAGCAGCAGGCATTCTGTTTTCTGACGCTTACTGTTTCTAATCGTTTTTCCTCAGTGCTCCCTTAGCATTATATGTAGTTATTGTAGATGTATCAGTACCATTGGGAACCCAACAGTCACTCATTCTTTGCATTTTGAGCAGTAATATATCTGTATAATAGTCTCCATCAGTCCCAAAATAATTTTTTTGGTTGAGTTGTAAGAGACACAGGCATCATCAAGGAGGAAGTTGGGAAATTTAAGAGTACTTTTACTGGGGAGCAGAAAAAGAGCATTATAGGGGGAAAGAGAGGGTGATAATTAATGCTTGGGTGATGTGAAAAACAAAGGAAATATTATTTCATAAGCATACTGAAAATTACATAAATAATGTGTATATCAGTGCATATATGTACCTGAAGTATATATAACAAAAATCACAATGCCAGACAAGGGAAACCTCCTTTTAACTTGTTGGCTGGGGTAGTCCAAGAGACTCCAAAATTAATACAGTCTACTGTCACAGGCCTTGGTTCTTTCTATAATTTGAAGTTTAGATCCTACTGAAGATTCAGCATGCTTTGGGCATAGGATATGAGCTGGAACTGACTTGAAAGCCTCTTTCGTAACACATATTCTCATAGTATAAACAGAAACCATGTATCATCCAAGGGAGAAATAGAATCAATCATCCTACCTAGCTGTAAAGTCTATAAACCACAACAATGGTTGGTCCAGAAAATTATGTCTATTGGTGTAATAGTGACACCTTTATCTTGGAGGCAATCAACAGCTGAGTAATTTGACTTAATGCCCATGCAGTAGGGAGAAATCCATGCATGGTACTGTAAACATGGAAAGTACACATACCAGAGGTTATCAACTGAGCTCCTCCCACACAAACACATGTGCATACACACACAAATGAACACGCACAGTTAATTTTCAGTTGGACTTGAATAAGTAAGCAGCAATGTTACAATCTTTGTTTGAAAGTATGTTTTAGTGCTTAGTAATAGACTCTTGATTTTACCCATGAAAAATAATAAGGGTTAAACCTATGAAAAAAAGTCTATAATGCTCTGGGAGGAAAAAAATATTTGTCTACTTCCCCAAGTCTTTTGAACTGACATTAAGATGAGTTTAGTATGCAAGTATTACCATAATTATAAGATGCTACAGATGTATTAGATGTATTAGATGTATTAGAAATAAAATTTTCTCCATACATCTAATAGAGCTCACAATCACAGTACTGTGAATGAAAACTTCATAGAATTAAATTATATGCAACTCCTAACAAACATAACTTGACTTACTTAGAGACTGACTAGTAACTTATCATTTAGCTCAAAAATAACATTATTGTTGAGTAAAAAGATTAATTGAATACACATTAAAATTAAAGGAAAATGTATCAAGAGAAAATAAAAGACAAAGAAAAAACCTATTTCTCCGTGTTCCAGTTTCTAGAAAAACAATGCTTATGGTTATCATACTAAATCTACTGTTTCCTGTTTGGATTATTCTCAGATATATTACAGTGCAGATTAATTACAAAATGGCTAGAAACCAAAATATACTAAATCTCTCAATTTTTAATATTTTTTGTTTTGTTTTTTCATTTTTACTACTAGTAAAAACTTGAATTCTAAAGAGAAACACTCTGCTTTCAGGTGTATCAGTCAGTTAGTTTTATTCATATTTTGTTATGAGTTTTCCTTAAAAATGTATGTGATTTCCAGTTAAGAGAATTCAATTATAGGGCTGGGGAGATGGTTCAGCAGTTAAGAGCACTGGCTGGAACTGAAGAGATTGCACAGTGGTTGAAAGTACTGGCTGCTCTTGCAGAGGACCCAGCACCCACAAGATGGCTAACCATCTCCAACTCCAGTTCCAGAGGAATTTGAAGGCCTCTTCTAACCCTCATGGGGATTGAACGATATGGATGCTCTTACATACATGCAAGCAATACACTCATATACATAAATAAAAATAATAAATAAAATATTCTTTTTAATATAGAGCACTGGCTGCTCTTGTAGAGGACCAGGGTTTGATTCCCAGCACCCACATGGCAGCTAACAACCCTCTGTAACTCCAGTTCTAGGGAATCCGATGCCCTCTTCAGTTCTCTGTACAACATGTGTGCACCTATTTACAAGCAGGCAATTAATACACAGAAAATAAAAATAATAAATAAAATTTAAAAAGAATTCAACTAGAAAAGTTATATGAAAAGTTATATTTTGTCAGTTTTTCTACCTGTGCAAGACATTTCAATGTGCTAATATTGGCACATTGATAGAAATATGCTTGAGGGAAATAATATAAAACACTATAAGAATAATATAAAACTATTAATAAACCTCATAAAATGAATAAATAAAAGTGACATAGAATAAAAGTATTCAGTTACTTCATATTTGCTGTAACATATGTATCTAGTCTAAAGACAGAATTATATTTTAGATATAACATATGCCCTGGATGTTCAATATAAGTAATTGAAAGAAAACGAATATATGTACATATATTACAGGCACGATCCTCTATTTTTAGTAGGAATTCATAAACAAAGGAGGTCTAGTTCACAGATTCAGATGCCTCATATTATACCTCATAGTAAAAATAGAGAGAGCATTACTATTATAAAAATAATAAAATCCCTTAAGTACTAGATAAGAAAAAAAAAAGGTTAGTGAGAAAAAAAAATCTAGAAAAAAACAAGTTTTATAATTACTTTTGTGCTAGAAATCTTTATGCTTTTTGAAAGAGTTGTTAAAGGCTAAGAGGGTTTTAAAGTAATAGAAGTCAATGTGAAAAAGATGCACACAAACTTCTATTGATTCGCAAAAGCCTATTGCTTTACATATTCCAGTATAACTTATAAGCTTGCTGTGTAATTCATAGCCAAAAGTATTATACAAATATTGGAGTTTTTCTTATTTTCCTGTTCAGAATAATTTTTCTCAACTAACATTAAATGACTTACTACAAAGAAGGCTTAAACCGTAGTTGAATCTATTGCCAGAACTTGAGAGCAAAGTGGGTGACTATCACCCATGTCATGCAGGGCCCGTGGAGGTCGGAAGAGGGAACTGGAGTCACTGATGGTTTGTAGTCATGATGTGGGTGCTGAGAACTGAACCCAGGTCATCTGCAAGAACAGCCAAGAATCACTGAGCCAACTCTCCAGCCCCCCACCCCGTGTCACTTTTTTAACAAATACATTTTCATTGTCATTTGTCTATGAATTATTCATGGATCTACTGAGACATAATAAGATGTTTGGAAACAGAAGGCCACAAGTAACTAAGTTGTAGAGAATAAGAGACTGCAGAGTGTGTGTCCCTGGAAAGGCTTCACCTACCCATGGCTCAGGAAACATTATAGAAGAGGTGCAGAAAGATTGTAAGAGCCAGGGTTGGTACATGAACATAGGGAAACAGAAGCTTTCAGGCCACTGGAAGTTTCCACATGTGAACTTGTGACAATGCTGGCACTGAGCACAATACCCACGCCAACTCAATCAAACAAGGGCCCAGAGTGGAGTGGGGGAAATGGGCAGTGGGCCGTCCCTAACATTGGAACTGTTAGAGACTAATTACTACTGGGTGGGGGAGAGTAGACATTCCTTGAGATCTCTGGATAGGCTCACTAGATTTCAATGGATGAACCTGCACTGAAGGACAACTGGGAACCATATTTGACAGGACTGGACATAATCTGTGTGGCAGAATGCATGAGGTAGGGCATGGGGTGAAGAGGTGGGCGGATATGTCAGGGCGTGGACGGGAGAGGGGGCCTAAAGTTGATTAAGTTCTGTCGTATGAAATGTACAAAAGTTCAATTAAAATTTTAAAAAAGACGTTTAGGATTGTGGAATACATTGTACTTAATGAACAGATTTACTAAACATCTTTGTATATTTCCAAATACTCTAATTTGTGATTGTAGATATATTTTTATTAATCTACTTTCACATAATGATGCCTTATAGTGACTATTTAAAATATTTAATGAAAACTAGTGTTATAACAATATATAAAGATAATATTCGATTGATTTCCTATAAATTGTTATTTTCTTAGAGAAACATAAGCAAAAACATATGCATGTTTTTGTATGCATATAAAGTATTCTGGAGCTAATATGATAAAGGTTTGGTCTCCAGTGATGGCCTTTTCTAAGGTTAGTAGATCTAGGTGACAAAAAACCCCATTAATGCACTAATCTAAATACGAACTCATATTTTACTGGACCAAGAGAAGTGGTAGAAACTGCAGAAAATGAGAGCCGGTTGTTGAACAGTTTACCATGGGCAAATCTTGGGTATCTATCTTGTTCTTGGTTCCTCCCTGCTTCTCTGCTTTCTGACCTCCATGAGATAAGCAGCCTCCTCTACCAAGTTCTCCTTCTGACATGATAGTCTTCATTTCTGTAACTCTTAAATCATATGACCAGCCAGTCATATATGGAAACCACTAAAACGGAGCTTAAACAAATTTTCCTCCATTAAGTACCAAAGATGACTAACATAATAAGTACCAAAGCTGACTAACAAGAAGTTTTGAAAAGCAAATGGATAAAATCAAACTTTTATTAACATATTAAAGACCAGATTAACATGTAATTACATGCAAATTAAATTTTTGCAAGACAAGAGAATGTTGAGAATGAAGTTTATATAAAATTAATACCATGCCTTTTACTGTATAGCTAAAATTCTAAAAAAATGCTTCAGTAGAAGTTGAAAGTTCTTTCATTGTGTGTGTGTGTGTGTGTGTGTGTTCATTTGAATGTGAGCGTTCACAATCATCTCTCAAGTATTTGAACATTGTGTTCCCAGTTGAAGGTGTTGTTTGGGGAGATGTAAGAGATGTGGCCTTGCTAGAGGAAGCATGTCACTGGGAACAGACTAAAATTTGCTCACTTGCAATTTGTCTGTGTATTTCTTGTGCCTGCTTGAAGATGTGAGCACTCAGTTTTTTGGTCTAACTACTTTCTGCCACCCCAGTCATGCTTGTCCCACCAAGATGAGCTCTCATCCTTCTGAAACCATAGGCCCAATAAACTATTGCTTCTATAAGTTAACTTGATCATGATGTTGTATCACATCAACCAAAAGTATAACTAAAACAGTGTGTAGGATATGTGAATATACATGATACTTGTGTATGTGAGTGAATAGCATATTTGTGTGTGTGTGAATGAAGTACAACCTTGAAAGCTCTCACCCTCTACCTAGCTTGAGGCAGTGTTGCTTTTTGTTAGTGATTGTATATTTTGAGAAAGCTGACTCATGAATGTCTAGAATTTTCCTGTCTCAGTCTACCATCTACCATAGGAGTGCTAGGATTAAAGATGCACACTACTGTACTTATGTTTATGTGTTTTCTGAGACTTAAGAACTGTACTCTCTAAACTATTTCCCAAAACCCTGAAAACAATTTTGTTCACAGAAAGATGAGGTCAAATGTATAGAAACAATAACTAGAGTGGCTTTGAGAACATCTCATTCAGACGCTAAAGAATTCCTACATTCATTTACATATTTTTCAACCCTTTTTTCTATTTTATTTATTATTTTTATTATTTTATATGTTGGAGTGTATTGCTTTCATATATGAAAATGCACTCATATCATGAGGTCAGAAGAGGGCATCAGGTATCCTGCAACTGGACTTACAGATGGTTGTTAGCCACCGTGGGGGTTCTGGGACTAGAAACTGGGTCCTCTGCAAGAGCAGTCAGGGCTCTTAATCACTGAGCCAACTCTCCAGTCCCTTATATATTTTTTAATTAAATTATTTTTATTTTAGATGTATAGGTGCTGTGCTTGCATGTATCTAAGTGCACCCTTTTTATTAAAATTTCTTTTTGGGAGAGGCAGACCAACTTAACCTGCCTCTCTCTCCCTGCTTGCAACCCCAAAAGTCTCCCCAGGCCTCGCAAAAAACACACAAATTTCTCCACTCACAGTTAAACAGATTCTAGCTAGTTTACTTGGGCTTACTAACAGAGCAATGGGTGAGGGGTTACTTACAGAACACGGGCGCCCACCCTCCCCTCCGCAAGTTCCATTAGTAAATCCACCATGTGGCTGGGATCTTGCAACTTCCCAGTGAACAAATCCAAATAGCTCATGGGGAGGGGAGAAAGGGCTGCCCCCAAGTTTAAATACTTTTAGCCCCTCCCCTTTTCACATCCAAGGCCAATAGACCAGGCGGGTGGGGCATAGGACTTTCCCAGCTCCTCATGTTTCTGCTCAAGGTGGTCCTGGGTGATACCACTCTGAGAGGGGTGTTTGTCCACCTTTTCCCTCTGAGAATCAGTCCACTCTACAACCTTGTATGTGCTATGCCCACGGAAGCCAGAAGACGGTCAAGATGTCCTGGAGTAGGAAGTACAGAAGGTTATTACCTACAATGTGGTGCTGGAAAATGAACCTATGTCCTCTGTAAGAGCAGCCAGTGTTTTTAATCATTGAGTCATTTCTCCATCCCCACTGTTCCAATAGTTTAAATAGTTTATTGTAGCAGGAAAACATGGGGAAATTGCCACAACTTGCTATAACTTTCCATGTTTTTTTTTTTTTTTTCCAAAACTTACCAAAGAAAACTGTTAAAATACTGGCATGTGTTCATCCAACTCTCATTTGGAAAAGAAGAAATTAAAATTGAATGAACATGTTTTTTCCTTACTTGATGTTTCTGAGCAAGTTCCACGGAAACTTTTGGCACACAGAGTGGAATACGTTCACTGGAGGTTGAAATACCAGCTGGTAACTTCTCCTTCACATCTTTGTAAGATGCAGAGTAAATTTCCTTGTATGTTTAATTAATTCCAAACTCCATTGCTACTTTAATGGAAAGTTAATTGCTGTCAAAGTGGAAAGGTATATGTAATTTTCTTCTGTTCTTACCTAATGACCTCCAAGCCTTGCCTGGGATGATATCCTGTATAAATGATAGTTGCTAACATGGTTGTCCTAACTATAGCTACATAACCACAACATCAGTCAAGGTGCTGACATGGATGGGGTTATTTTCACAAGGTCACATCACAGGCTAAAGTAACCATTGGCTGTTGAGAGAGGGAGAATCAGTTTTCTTACAGGATTGAATATCCTGATAGGTTGTCCAAATTCAAGTCCAAAGAACATGTGCAAAAAAGCAACACTAAATGAACTCAGTAAATTACGTGTGTATTTGTGTGTGTTCTATGTGTGTATTTATAACAATAATAATTAAAGAAGGAAAGGATGTGAATTTGAGCAGGAATGAGGAGACACTGGTGTAGTTAGGAGAGGAAGGTGGAATGGAACGGTGCAAGAACAATGCTTATGAAATAAAAAAAAATAAAAACTTAAAAAAAAAACAGTAGCTGCAATTTCAAAGCTGGTTCCTCGTTTTCCCTGTCTAATCTCATGATGGCATCTATGACATGTAGATGACAATATCTTTTCCCAGACCACCTGTTTCTTCCAAACATCTTACAGCAATATGTAAGTTTTCATTAAACCCATTGGTCACTGGGGTTACAGAGAAGCTAAACCATTCACAGCACTGCTTGTCTTCCAGGCTGCATGCTGTTAAACTCACTTTGGCCTATCCATGCTGTGCAAGCTGAATGGATATTGTGCCAAAGGTACTTGTGCATCCATTATCAGCAGTGATTTTCCAAGCGTGGGGTAGGAATGATAATGCATAAGTTTGTAGTCTTACACTCTGCCCCAGATGATTCAAGCTGCTTCTATCCCTGTGATCTTTTGTGGTTTTCCAAGCAAGCAATGCACATAACCTTTAATAAATTTACAAAGCCAAGGATCTTCTGAGTGGAGGGTCAGAATTATAACCATATACTGGATGATGTCTTGCAACACTTAGCAAAATCTAAGTCAATTCTCTCGTAATGAATGTAACAGAAATCCTTTCTCAAGCTTCATTATTTATTTTGTTGTTAATGTTTTATTGTTTATTGAGAATAACAAACTTGCCTGTTACTAATTTTGATAAGTATGCATCTCCCTTTATCTACCTCCCTTTCTTCTCCAATTCCTTTGCTATACCTCTAACCACTTAATCCTCCAGCGGCCAGGAGCTGTCAATAACTCCTTGGTTAGGAGTGGAATTTCATGAGCCTCCCCTACATCCATGCTGGGATTTTGAGTGACTTGATATTTTACAGCTTTGTACAAGCATTCATAGCTACTGTGAGTTCATATGTGCTCTAGCTAGTATTCTTTCTGCAGGGGTGTAAATGTCCACCTCCTCCTCCCTGAAACCAACATTTCACCAAACAGCAGTCTGATTAAAGAGTGAATTTATGGGACTTCCTTACAGAACAGTGGCTTCATGTAGCGGACTGTGGATATGCTCCTCCTAAGGCTGCACCACAAAGTATTCAGCCAAGGGTGGATGGTGACTTCTCACAGCTGCACAAAATGTTGAGAAACCTTTCTCAAGGTCTTTTCGGTTTATATACCCTTACACTCCCCACCTTGTGCAACTAGATTCATTGGGAGGTGTCACTGACTCTCCCTGCCCTTCCTTTCATTCAGAATATGACAGTCAACAAGCTGAGATGTCCTGATCCTAGGGAAGAAGGCCTTCGTCCACAGTCTGGCAGTCAGAACACAGACGTATGCAACACTCCACTCCTCTCTCTGGCTCTTACATTCTTTTTGCCATCTTCTTCCACAAGAGTCCATGAGGCCAGGAGTGACAGAGATGTGGGATGATCTTCCTCCCACTATGGTGAGATACTAGAACCTGGGGCCTTTTCATCATCTGTTTTTAGGATGTGACTCTTGGCACATCTTGGTGGTATTCCTGTTACTATAAAAACACAAATGAAAAGCAAGAAGCAAGAAACAAGAACGCATCTAAGCAGACATCAACTGTGGCTATAACCTATGGGAGTAAGCAGAAATTCTCTCGGAAGGCACCTAATCAGGGGTATCGCATCCATCCAACAAAACAATTGTAGTGGTCTATAACTTCCCCTGCCACTGGGGGTTGGCCTGGTTCATGGTACCAGACATATGTTACTCTCCAAAGGCCTTAAATCCAGTTGGAAATTTGTTGGTCGTCCATATACCTGTCATGCCACTATTGCACTGGCAAGTACATCTCGCTTGATATGTTGATGGTGCGCCAGGGTGGGTTAATCATTAAGCTCCGCTGTTAGGGACAGTTCTCTGCAGTGATCTGCATAGCGCTTCCTTGCACTATAGCCACCAGTCATTTGGGTGGTGGGGAATTTCTAACTTTGTCCTAGCTTGATTTCTCACTTTTCTGTATTCAATTTGTAGTATCTTAAATACAGTAAGGGAGTATCTTAAGCAAGGGGGTGTTAGCATCTAGTTTTGTCATGTAACCAACACTAGTGGTAATAGCCTTTATCATTTTGACCTCCTCTTGGGTCTCCCTGGCCATCGACTCATTGCGGGGAGCGACGGATCCTGGGCACAGTGATTTTCTTTTAACAATCATACAGTTTCTGGAAGCTTCTGTTCTTATTTGCATAAGATATTTTTGTTTGTTATTTAGCACCTAGAGGCCCAGCTTGTTGAGGATTAACCTAATAGGTATCATTTGTACCTTACCAAACCATATAGCTCCAAAGAATTTCAAAACTATACCATAGAACTGTATCCATTGTGAATCATTTTTATCCTTCTTTAGATATACTTGTTATATCTCAGAAGGGTTTCCACATCTGCAAAATACTGAGAGGTATTTTGTACTAAATCAAGCATTAAGAAGATCTAACAGCATGTGAAGATTCTATGCATTTGTCTCAGTTGTTTCTCAACAGATCCATGTTGGGTACAATAGTATTTATAAGAGGCACTAGTTAGCTCTTGACAATCTTTAGCCATTTTCTCTGAGCCATTCCAGTTCCATAACCTGGAGCTCTTACACAGGGCCTGTATGCATTTCTCTATCCCTGATGAACTTGGTAGGTAGGACTGACTCAAGCTGCTTAGACTTGCACATAGCCAAGAATGAACTGGGTCCTATTTGGCCCTGCTGCACCTTTTGGTTTCCTGGGTCAGATAAGCACTGGGTCTGCCCCATGGCTGGAACCATATCTCTTTCTTCTTCATTAATCACACCTGGATGCTAAGAGGTGAGGCCCTGGCTATGCAAATTGTCTTCATCCTTACATAATCTTTCCGAGAAGAAAAATGTACCCAGTTGAATCTTTGGGTATTATTATTTGTCTCTGAGACAATTTTTATTTTCTATACCCGCTCCTCAGGCTTTAACTCCTTCAGAAGCTCCTTAGCATATAATTTAGTTTTGCGTCAATGTATTCTTCAGGAATTTAGGCCCAGTACAAATCTTGACACATTTGCCTTCTTGTAATCCAAAGGGACCTCTACCTCTGTTTTGTCTCTTTCCTATCTTCTCTAGGTTGTTCTCTTACACTTTACAATCTTGTATAAGATGCTTAGGTATGATAAAAACCTTTCCTACTTTAAAAATATTCTGCCCCATTAAGGGATACAGGAAAGCCATTAAAGCTCCATACCAGTTTCAAGGTCCCTGATGAATCATGTTCTTTAAATCTCGGGTGAATGCAGTCCTACCTGATCCAGTGAACAGAGAAACATACTTTGCTTTCTTCATGCCTACTTTCCCTAGTAGTGCCTTCCCCTCCTATATTGTTCTCCAGCATCTTATATCTATGGGAACTTCCATTGGTGATGACCAAGTATCTCTAATCACTCGTATGATTCATCAGGAAATGATCCCCACTCTACTGCCTCAGGTTATTATCCAGGCTGTGTTTCAAGGAAGGATGCATAGTTATATTTCCCAGCTTTTCTGCTGTTGTAGCACTTCATCAGTTTCATCTGCCCCCACATTCTGTAGCCTCACAAGTCAGGTGAGAGACTCCTTTATTTGTTGTTTGACCATCTTCCATATTTCCAACAACTCCAGTGCTGGGTATTCTCTGGTTATCCTAGAATTTTGCACCAGACCATTGTTAAGGCCTCCAGCAGCATGCTGGACTACAGATATTTTTTCTTTCTTTGTATTAAACCTCAAACTCAAAGGGCATCTCTAGCTATTTCTAGGTCTTTCCCTTCCTCATCACTACCTGCCTCCTCCCATGGGTTCAAGATTTGGGGGTCCTTGGTTGATTCTTGCATTATTAGTCTAATCTGGGCTTTCTTCCTTTTTTGACCCCTTGCTGTAAAAACAAAAGCTGGTTAATATCTTCATATCTTTTTCTCTTTTTATTCAATTAACTGGTCAGTGTGGAGGCCAATGATGAAGAGACTTGCTTCGTATCCCTTTCTCTCAGTAATTTCTGTCTTACACCTTCAGTCTACCTCCAGGATGCCGATGCTGTCTGGAATAGACTTCTTATTATCCATCGGCGTGCCCAGGTTCTGTAGCTGCTGCTTGTTACTTCTACATTATTCCAAGGTCTTGTATTAACTGCTCTAGGTCTTGGACTATTCTCAAAGCATCTTCATACTCCCATAGTAGACCCTAGTGTTCCATCAGACATACTATTCCACACCACCTAGAAGAATGTCATCCTGGGATTTCCCCCAGTGACATAGTCTGCCTAGGTGGTCTCACTTTAATTCCTTATCTAGGTATGCAGGTTTTAATATGCTTACATGTGTATTGGTAATGAATCCTGAGCCAGGAGAAAAGGGGTTAGATATAGTCACCCCATTTATACATGAGCAGGCAAGTCTCATATTCACTTATTCCTTGCACATGGTTCCCTGTATTAATCCCTATCTGCTATGAATAGGAGTGTCTCTGATGAAGTTTGAATGACACAATAATCCATGAGTAAAAAGATAACAACTTATGTGGCAGTTTATCACTACATTTAGTCAACAGAATAATAACATAAAATTATTCCCTAGAACCTATGACCAAGCCAATCACTGAGATTTGGTCCAGTTAATAGTACCAAGCATAGGTTCTATTTTGTGGAGCGGACTTTAAATCCAATCAGGAAGTTGTTGATTACAGCCATTTTTGAATCACTGTTGTACCAGTGGGCATATCTTGCCAGGCCAGGTGTTATTGTAGCTTACAATATTCAAAGGTAAGACTACTGTTTCCTTTTCATAACCAGTAGGGGTGGAGCCTCCAGCTTAATGCCATCTTGATTTCTCTATGTCCTGTCACTCAAGCATGTGATGTTTTCCGTTTTAAGGTCTTTTCATTAATTTTCAGAGAACAAAAAGCAATGGAGAATCCTGTAATGTTCGAGGAGATTTGAGGGAAACCTTTGACCAAAAACTTCGAAAGAGGCAATCGTTTTAGAACTGGGCTTTTTGCTTTATAGCCTATATTATCTAGGGGAGATTCTGTCTCCCTATTACAGGCTAAATTCATTTAAACTCCTTTTATATCTTTAGATGCATATATTTTAGGACGCACCTACAGTATTGTCTATACAGCATTTTCAAAGGTTATCATTGCTGGTTAGGCCTCCCTGTGCTCCCTTCTCTTCCATTCCCCACTCCATTAACCTTTCTTGTTCCATTATTGTGTTTCTTCCTTTATACATTTGCATTCTACGTATACATTAAGCAAGTGAAAAGTTTCTCTGGACAAAACATGTCTAGAATTCTATGCATACAATTTGTAAGCAAGTGAGTAGCTAGTACTCAGTTAAAATAAACATTTAGAGAACAAAAATATTAAAGAACTTTAAAATGCAGGGACTAACTTATGAAAAATTTTACCTTATTGCTACTGGATTTATAACTATAGAATCATACAGAAAAACTGTATTTAGTATCTAAGGTAATCATATCAGTAAAGTGGTCAAAAATTTGCTGTATTATTATTCTATAATTCAATAAAGAGAAAAATCATCACATAATTTGTACTTGATTGTTGGTTATAATTTTGGTATATTAAAAATGAAAATGTATAGTTCTCCAAATAATAGCATATTCAAGATCAAATATAACAAAGGAGCACCATGAAAGAATACTTGGAAGTTATCAGAGATATCTCATTCTGCCCTTTATGATAAACACCATTTCAATTTGTTTTACTGCCTTATGAGAAGAAATGTTTATCTCCAAAATGATTGCAAAGCTCACAATTAAGCGAATTTGCATTTCCCCAAACTATTACAAAAAGTCTGCAAGCTTCCAACTGGGATGAAAGAGTAGAAAACATTAATGAGTAAGTTTAAGAGATAATAAAATACAAGAAATTTGTAATTTTACACAGATTTGTTTATTTCACTGTGTGAACCAAACTACATTTTATCTGCTAAGTCTACCATTTAAACTGAATCAACCATTCAAGGTGTCACACACCTTAATTTCAGCACTGTGGAGGAGAGGCCAGCCTAGTCTCTTTGTACTTCCAACAGGGGCTACAGGGAGAAGAAAGAAAGAAAGAAAAAAAGAAAGAAAAGAAAGAAAGAAAGAAAGAAAGAAAGAAAGGAAGGAAGGAAAGAAAGAAAGAAAGAAAGAAAGAAAGAAAGAAAGAAAGAAAGAAAGAGAGAAAAGGAAAGAATAAAAACTTGAATCATCAAGTCAGGCTTGAAGTCCCAGCATTCTGGAGCTTGAAGCAGGAGAATTTTATGCTCAAGAGCACCTGAAATTATAGAATGAATTTCAGGCCAGCTTGACCTACAAAGCAAAACCCTATCTCAAAAAAATATCATCTTAAAAATACCCACACATTTAAAATAATCAATGAGATACTGTTGTATGAGTGCAATTTTGAAAGATCAAACCACGTATAAAGCATGCAAATCTGGAGGAGGAAAAACGATGAATAATGATAATATGGTATCAAAGTAAAAGAATATAGTTATATTTTTCCACAAGATAACTTCAGAATATCACTGTGAAAGATTTACTGCTTTGATGGGCTGGATGCTGTAATCAACTGTCTGTAAGTTCCCCAGGTATTTACTGAATACATAGATTGTGTGTTAATCTATGAAATTTCTTAATGAGTTTACCTTTTTCAATTGTATTAACTTCCTGTGTCTTTATTTTTTCTTTTATGTGCCTCAAACTGAGGGAAATTTTAACTGGTGAAAGGAGGAAGGAGGTAAATATCAGGTCTTTACACATATCTACATTTGAAGAGGTGAAAAGGTGCTTCATGAAAACAATAAAATTTTATTCTAGTTGCCTCTGATGAACATTCTTCAGGACATAGTTAGAAATCAAACTGGTTTCTTTTTCTGAAATGAACAGAACAATTGGAAACATCAATAGAGGGCAGTAACATGCTGTCCGGGAGGAAAGCTTTTCATTGCAAAGCTAGTAATGATGAAATCTAGCTGGGAAGTCGGTTGCTGTTAGCTGCATATGGTTACAGATGTGCTATTGGGGAAAACAAAAGAAGCATTTACATTGTCCTTGAAATGAATGGTATGTTCACAAACCAAAGGCATTCAGCTGTGTTCAGCTTCTGCATAACAGAAATTAATTATATATTCTTTCTTATATACTTGATTCTCTTTATGTTTTTTATCAACCACAGTTTTTTCTATATTTAGATTTATTAGAGCTAAAATATCTGAACCAGGCAAATATTAGTTACGAAACTGATTCTTTGAGACAGATATAGATGGGATTCAAAGAAGCATTTTCTACAAGTATCAATTGGTCATGACATTGTTTCACTTTATTTTGTTCCCTATGTTAGGTTTTTAAACAGCTAAAACTATTATAGACAGTTTTTGGCAAAAACCTTTAGTTCCAGCACTTCAGAGGCAGAGGTAGGCAGAACTCCGTGAGATCAAGGTTATCCTGGTCTGCACAGCAAGGGCCAGGCCAGCTGGGACTACAAGGAGACCCTGTCTCAAAAAGACCAATGAATGTTACAGAAATAAATTTGTGGTGATATCAAAACTTTTAACTAAGAACTAAAGGTGATACAGAGAGTGGTTTAAATGTTTAGGAATAAAGAAACATGGGCAAACTGATGGGATAACCCTGCTACAGATAATAGAATGCAGGCAAAACATGAAACACATCTTTCCTTAACCAAATAACAGTGAGAAGGCTTGTTCACACTCTGTATGCTGTTATATATTCCACTCTTACCTGAAGACTTTGACTGTATTTAACATCAATGGAAAAGAATGAACTTTACCTCTTACTTTGACCAGCCTCTGCCTACATTAACCCATTCTTTCTGAAGAGTATTTGTGCTAAGCAAAGAAGAATGATTTAAAAACCTTATGTGTCTTATCAGAAAGATAGAGAGGAAACATCTTTTATGAAGACAAAATTTGGTTCATATCAGTATAATAACATGACAAAAAGAAATTTAATAATCTTTATTTTGCTTAAATTCTGAAAGTAATGATAATGATGTTTTATGTAACATATTTAATTAGATACTAAGTAAAATTCAACTCTCACATGTTTAAAATATATTATGTGTTTAGTATGTAGGGCAATAAGCCTTAGATTCAGTAAACAGCTCCAATTTTATTTATGGATACATTATAACAGATAACTGTTGTTTATGTACTAAAGAGTAAGTTATTAACTTTGCCTAGGGTGCCTCAAGGAATCTTACAGAGGAATTTACATTTGACATGAGAAATTGTGTTATAGAATGTACGCTACTGAGATTCACTTTTCAAGTAGAAGACAGGATTTGCGTTGAATGTCACATATACATGCATTGTATAAATGGAAGGCTGTGGCAATAAGAGGATTTGTAATTTGTAAGAAATAGACAATTGATTTGGAGGCACATTAGGAAATTGATTTGCAAAAAGTAATTTAAAAATGTGTTGGGATGGCCAGATGACAATTGATAGCAAAAACAAAGTACGGACTAGTTAACATGAAAAAACAGAACATACTGAAGATAATAAAATTGCTACGGGGCTTGGTTCCTGGTCAGGTGCTTCCAGTTCCTTGGCCTGCTAGTCAAGAATGAAATTAAAGCCCACACAGACTGCAAAGTCCTGAAGAAACTTTATCCAAACTTTGATTAGAGAGATGAAGAGAGGGCAGTGGGTCACACTGGGTCCAAATTATTGTTCAGGACTCTTTCTTTTATAGGGTACAAGAAAAGGAGGATTTTGTTTGTTAAGGGCATAATAAGCTTGGGCCTCTATCTCAGTTTATAGGTTACATTGTGCTGTGGACCCCCTTTCTACCATGTTTGTCTCTTCTCATAATACATCTGGCTTTAGTCATTTGTACACAAAATTATGAACAGACATAAGATGACAAATAAGGATCTTCTGTAAAAGTTCACTTGGAGACATGGTTCAGCCCTATTGCACATGTACCCACAACCAGTTTAGACAGCATTGGCTAATGGACCATAGTTATCAGATTGTGTTCCAAGATGTGTTTGAATAAAAATGGGACATTGCTAAAGAGATAACTTATTTCAGTGGTTTGAAGAAGGTATCTAGGTATAAATGCAGCCCAGCGTTGGGGATCCTAAGTTGCTAATAGGTTGCTAGGTACATTGATTGGAAAGAAGTGTGTTGGTGAGTCCAAGCCAAATGGAGTCCTAGGTCACTGAACTCTTCCTTCTGCTTACCTACTTCAAATGAATGAAAAACAACCAGTGGCAGAACTTATAGAAACATATATTTACTAGAAATTTCAGTTTACTAGACATGTAAATGTGTTGTAGTTTTCTGTCTTCTTTTCTGTACCTAATGAATTTACCTGTCAGGAATGTAGCCAGGAATGGTTGTACA